>JANAVB010003398.1:9433157-9713157 GCA_029216955.1 Iris pallida | reverse complement strand
ACGTGTGTTGACTTGGCTAAACCTGTTTAGACTTGTTTTGCTCTAAAAGTGTAGTATTTAAATAATTATGCTAACAGACATTGAGAAGGGTATGGTCTATTGTCAAATGATGGGGAGGAGGGTGCTACCCTCCTCCTGATTTTTCCTTTCTTATTTGTGGTGGTTGCCTATCCTACCTTAACTTTACAGATAATGTTTGTTGATACTGATATAATTACATTAACAATCATCCTTAGAGGCATTAAACATTATATAGAACCCATCTACTGTTCATAGGCTATTTGTATCAGATGGTTAACTAAACTCCAGTTTTTTAAAAAAATCCAGTTATACTTTTTTACAGTTCCTCATATGCAAATTTGATGTATTTATAAGAAAAATATTGGAAGAATTAGATTCTAAATGCAATTAGGCCTTTCGGTTGGTGTAAATGGCATTTATAAGTTCTAGTTAACAAAAAATTTCTTTCTAACAGTTAAATTACAGAAAAATTAAATTGCAATTTCTACAGAACTAACTTTCGGCAACTAAATTTCATTCCAACTTGACTTTGATGCCAATACAATTATACAAACCAAATTGACTTTTGATAGTGCTTAGTTCCAACATTGGATGTGTAGTTGCAAAATATAATAAAAAAAATCATACAACCATTGTCATCTATTGGCTTCCTTCTAACCTCCAGTTTCTTGACCATGGGCAAGGTTTAGGTACTCGAGGAACAGGGAGGGAGGAATATGGAAGCGAGGATGTCATATTGTAGCACACTGGCATGCATGGCTAAAAGTTTTCTAGTTTCCAGTATGACTATAACTGTAGACAGGTGCTAGAACCTATATGCAGTCTTGGATGGCTCTCCTCCATTAAAGGTTATCTACTGGATCAATTGAGTTGATGGCAATAATAACTTCTAGAAGCTTTACAAAGGCAATTAACCTTTTACCGACTTTTCATTGAGGTACCTGCAATGTAACAATTATGTCAAGATCTTTTAACATTGGTAACAAATTTTGATTGCATATATGTAGTATATAGCTATGAGTTGTTCAAGATATGGAGCTGTGGCGTCAAATATGCTAAGTTATTCTCTTTCTTATAATGTTGTGTTATCTGTGATTTTCCACTTCAAAATTTTCCAGGAAAGCTATATTGCTATTTCTTTCCGTTTTAATCCACATTGATCTAGTGAAGGCTTAGGACCCATGAAATGACACAAGCTCTTCGGACAAAGAGCTTTCCATCAGGGTCACAAGTAACATAATTATAGTAGAGTGGGTCTAGGAAGATGAAGAAGTTATGGCAACTAGATGGGCTATTTCTTCGCCTAGGTGTTGACTTTTTTAGAACTTAAATCAAATAATTTAATTAAGAGATAGGAAAGTGTTGAATGGGCTATTTCTTCGCCTAGGTGCTGACTTTTTCTAGTTCAGTGCCTCACTCTCTTCATTTATCTCAAAACGTAGATACTATTTTCCATAGGTGCTGACTTTTCCTTGTACTTTTGTTGATGACAGGAGGCATCATTATATATTACATACAAATCCTTGGAAGAAGCAATACACATTTTCACCGAGGTACGTCATTTTAATTACATATAAGCTTTAATATTACATCTAAGTTTCAGTATGGGGGCAGTACTGTGGTATGGACTTTGACATGGGTATTGAAATATCATGCCATGGACTCACATTTTCACCGAGGTACGTCATTTTAATTACATATAAGTTATAATACTACATCAAATGCTTGCAAAATCCTATAAACAAATGAGCTGGGCCATTTTAGAGCGTCTGGAGTTGTACCAATTACCAAGGTGATATATTTAAGAGCTGGGCCATTTTAGAGCTCAATTTTGATCATTTTAGAGCTGGGGCATTTTAGAGCTCAATTTTGATCATTTTACAGCTCAATTTTGTTGAGCTGGGCCATTTTAGAGTACCACTGATGAGCTGGGCCATTTTAGAGCTCAATTTTGATCATTTTACAACCTATAAACAAATGTACATGTTGAGCTATGCGATACTAGATTTTACTTGCATATGATATATTTAAGTATCCTATTAAGCTGAAAGAAGAAACTTACAGGAGGGATACAGGAAATCCAATGTTAAGAGTTAGATGAAAGTTAACATCTCATATTTTGGGTTCAACTAGACTTCTGTCTAATTATCTTTGCTCTTCTTGCTTATAAGAGTGTATGTTAAAATTAAAAGTGTGGAGATTAGTTCTTGTTGGACAGAAAACCTGAGCAAATTGTAAGGAAACTTTGAGAAGTTTGTTTGGATATTCTTAAGGCCTTTGTTTAATTGGTAGGGAATTAAGGAAACAGATCAAATTATGATGCAAATAAGCATATATTATCCATTATCACTGATGCCTTGAAATTCTGCATTATTTTAAGTAGCCACCACAAAACTAAAGGTCCAAACAGGTCCTTATAGGGTCGGGTCAGGGCACTTGCAGGTCGAGCCACATATGCTAAACCTGAACCTGTCCCGTTTATGCATGAACAACTCAATTTTCACTCTGACTCAACCTGGAAATGAAATAGGGACCAGAGGCCATCTATCAGGTTTAAAAGATGGGCAGGAGCAAGCACCATTCAGTTGAAGATGGGAACAAGTTCATGGCAAACACATTAGGGACTGCAACCCTGATTGTATTTTACATCCTTGGAGGTTTTCTTATATCAAAAGATCAGGATTTTATCCTCTTTCAAATATCCAAATTGTTCAGGAAAACTCAGGAAGAGTACAAACATTGAAAGACTAAAATATAGTTCTATACTCATCTCAATTATATCTTCACTCAGATGACATCCAACCTTCGCTTGCTTGGGGGTACTGGGCGTCTCCATTGACCTGTGGTCAGAATGCAGTAGCTGTACTAGATGAATTATATTCATCTATGGATGGGCCTAATTATATCAAAAGGTAAGGATTTTATGCAATTCCTCTTTCAAAAAGCCAACTTGTTAAGGAAAACTCAGGAAGACGAACATTGAAAGACAACTGGATGAATTATATTCATGAATGGGTCTATATCCGGTTTGGATGCTAGAGCAGCAGCAATTGTCATGAGGTATGTATATGTTGTAATGTGAAAACTCATACTGGTGGGCCGATGCAACCACAAAATTTTCTTTATAACCTTTACGTTTGGGTTTGGTTTTGGTTACTGGAGGTGCATATTTCTATCTCTGGACCTAGAAACTTCTTTTAGATTATGCACGACACCATATAAAACAACTTTTATTTTGTCGCATACATGTTGCAGTTGTTGCTAATGAAAAGAGGAGGGCAGCTCATATATAGTTGGTCTCTGGGTCGTCTATCACATGCAACATGATTCAGTAGGTTGAGGTAAGAATCCAATATCGCTAAGAAGTTTTGTTTTAAACTTTTACATGCAAAGAGGATTGAATAATTAAGTTGCTCTAATGCATCACTTTGAAGGCTATC
This sequence comes from Iris pallida, assembly GCA_029216955.1. Taxonomy (NCBI): domain Eukaryota; kingdom Viridiplantae; phylum Streptophyta; class Magnoliopsida; order Asparagales; family Iridaceae; genus Iris; species Iris pallida. The sequence continues at coordinate 9,709,696 of JANAVB010003398.1, read as the reverse complement.
CGAAGGTGTCCTAAGTTAAAGAAAGTCGGAACCCAGCAGCATGGATGTTGGACACAAGTCTTCCTGCCACAGAATATAATATTTTTGTAGATTATGCAGATATATTTTCCAACTCTTCTCTATACAGGTAAGTTCTGATCGAAACATCACCAATTTTCAAATATTATTAGCAACTGAATTCCCCTTATACGAATATGTAACAGAGAAAACATGAAATTGCTGGACGAGCTCAGCGAAGCACATCCGAATTCAGAAGACCTATATTTCCCAAGAAAGGATATATGTAATCAAAGGATATTTGTATTCAAATATTATGTATGCGAGAAATCCATTAATGAATTTTTTTTGTTATCATATATAAAATCCAGTGTTGGTTCATATCAGGATGCATATTCATCCTTTTTTTGGTCTACCACAATTCTTTTTGTATTATACAATTGTCTTTGGCATGTTCGACTACCTTTTCTATGTTCTATACATCTCTATCAGTTATTAATGGTATTAAATTCTAAATTTTTTTTTCCATATCTGTAGATATACTAACAGTACCTTCCTGTTAGTATTTAGCTCTAAAAATTATTATTTTTTATGTGTTTTAAATATACTAACGGTCATATCCCGTTAGTATCCAATTCCATACACTTCTATACACCTGTTAGAAAAATAATCACTAACGGCTCTAGCTGTTAGAATACTTGAAATACTAACGGACTTGATCCGTTAGAATAGTAGTTAGTAATATTACCCACGCCTAATGTCACGCCCCAGAACCAGAATACTGGAGAGCGGGGGCAGACATAGCCAGCTACGTATATTGAAATGGATTCCATCTCGCTATACGGTCACGGCTGTCTAGGATACATGAGGGTTTATCTACAAGCCAGCAGTCTCTTAAGGTCATGAACAAGTCTATTGTCTCAATCACAAGCAAGTAAGTAAAAGTTACAAGATGTATGATCATTAAATATACAATAATAAGGCGTCCCAAATATTACATATTCAGCTGATCATGAAGCTAGTCGTTACAAAATGTCAGGACTAGCAAGAGTTTAGTCATACATGATCAACCCTAGGATCTGTTAATCATGTTACAGCCCGTAGGCAGACAGTAAGTAAAATGCAACCGAGCTAAACAGGTGCTCGTCGGCTAAACGCCTCAAAAGAATATTTTTACAATAAAGTGGGGGATCCAAAAATAAACCCACTCGTTGCCAGGATTCCGTCTAGTGGCCACCATCTGGCTGGAAGGTCGGTAGATCCTCTGGAGCTGCTCCAAAATCTGGCCATACAAAACCAGCTGGATCAGACCCCAGAAAGAGCAAGTGCCACAAAGGAGCTTCACTTAAGAACTAAAACCAGCAATCAGCACAGGAATATAAATAATATAATAAAAGACAGGAAAATATAAATAAATGGTAAAAACTGGAAATAAGGAAAACATGCCAGGGTGATATACGACGAGATAACCATGGAACTATTCAGATAGCCAGGTTACAACCCGTAAACCAAACAAGGACCGGGGTTGTAACCTTTCGTCTGAATGGAGCTTGGTTTCTCACCATTTATCGAGAAAATAAATACAAGCATGCTGGTCATGTAACAGTCTGGAACAAGATCAGGGCAAGACTAGACTGGTTAGACTCCATCCAATCATTTCACGGCCAAGCAAGACCTACGGCTTGATACTTTAACTAACTAGGGTTATCACAGTCCTAGTTACTAACAAGATGCAGCGAGATTGTTCCACAACCACAAGCCCTGCAGACCATCCAGGTTACCCAGGTCGAAAGATTAGGGTTGAATTCAGGTGGGTACATCGTCCAGGAAACGCATGTACCCTTAAGTAGCTTGAAGGGTGCAACACATGACAGTGTGCTGGAAATGTGCCCTACTCGACGGCAGGCTACAGATCCCAGGCGCGCCCAGGGAACGGGATTGCTTGTAGCTGGGAAATCTCTTCATGACTAATGCATTAATCTAGTTATTAGCCTTAGTCCATTTCAATAGGTGCTCCTGACCGTGGTACTCAGGAGTCCCATCCTAGACATGATGCAAGACAGAACTGGATTATTTGTACAAGCACAATCACCCACGGTGTCCAGGTTAAGTTATACAGGTCATGTCATGTCAGGTAGCCGTCGTAACAGCTATTCAAGATATAACATGTCAGATTATCAGGTCAAGTGTACTAGTCAGGAGTGCGCCACGACGGGCCACTATCAGGTCATGTCAGGTTACTCATGTCAGGAGTGCACCACTACGGGTCACAATCGTGTCAGGCTTAGTTATCAATTCCATGCATGTTACATCAATTCAGGATTATCAAGTTCAGGACAAAAGGCGTAAGGATATAAAATGGGCGTAAAATATCTAAATATATATCAATAAACAGGGCTATAAAAGAGCCACGCTGACATAAGACCAAGTCAGCCAAGGTCATACGCTCAGGTTATGCGTATGAGGTCCATACGCTTCCTACAGGAAGCGTACGCAAGGGTCTACGTGCACAAGGGCACGCTCAAGCTACAGGTCAGCGTACGCTCAAGCCAGCGTACGAGAAGGTCTAGGGCACGCTCACGCTAGCGTACGCTCAAGCTAGCGTACCAAAAGTATGCGTACGCTCAAAAGTCACGCTGGCAACAGTCAGCGTAACCAAGCTAGCATACGCATGCTAAAGAGCAGCGTACCAAGGCTAGCATACGCTCGCTAAAGAGCAGCGTACCAAGGCTAGCGTACGCTCACTAAAGAGCAGCGTACCAAGGCTAGCGTACGCTCGCTAAAGAGCAGCGTACAGCTCAGCGGCGTAAGCTAAAAAGCTAGCACACTGTTCACTGTCTTCTCCAGAATGGCAAGAACAGCAAGAACGCCAAGGGTTAAATCTAGGACTCCAAATGCTCATAACTTGGTTAAAACAAGTCCGAATCCAAGTTTCCAAAGGTCGAAATTGGGTAGAAGAAAATTTCCAACCTCATGGAACCATCAGAACTCGAAAACCAAGAAGTTAATTAGATCAAAACTCCAAAAATCTGAAGAAGACAATTTTTTTTCCTAGATCTACAAAACGATGCATCAAAAATGAAAATCTTCAAGTTCTAAAGTGGGTTAGATCCATGCTAGGAAGCCATCAGAACCATAAAAAGGGGTTCTTAAGTGAGAGCAAGGTGCACTTGCCTAAGGGGATAGGGAGTTGTGGAGAGGAAGGAAGAAGAAGAAGAAATAAATGAGAGTTATGGAGGAGAGAGAAGGTTGGTGGGGAAATAAATATCATGGGTGGTGGTAGGTAGGGGTTCATCCCTTGGGTTCATGATGAACCAAGCATTGGGCCGGCCGAACCAATGCCAACCCAAGCCAACCCAAACCGAGAGCAACCCAAGCCAAGAAATAAACAAGGAAAAATACAAGAAAAATACGTACACGTATTTCCAAAATACGTAATACGAACACAGGCATTACAACTCTACCCACCTTAAAAGAATTCCGTCCTCGGAATTTAATCAAGAGGCTAGAGGAATAATGACAAGCTACACTAATCACAAGCAAATTATAACTAGGTAATCAATCAATCAATCATGCAAGCAAGGAATCGAAGGTATGAGGCATAAGAAGGACATTATACCTCACGAGTCAAACAAGTCGGGATATCGCGATCGGATGTCGTCCTCACGCTCCCACGTTGACTCACCCAAAGAGTGATGACCCCAAGCAACTCGGACTAACTTGATAGTCTTGTTCTTGAGGATCTTCTCTCTCCGGTCCATTATAGACACGGGCCTCTCCTCATACGAAAGGTTGGTACCAACAACCAATTCAGAATGATCCAGGATGTGGCTCGGGTCTGGAATATACCGTCGTAATTGGGATACATAGAATATGTCATGCACCTCGCTTAGCGACGGTGGAAGAGCGAGACGATAGGATACATCTCCTACTCGCTCCAGAATGTCAAACGGTCCTATATACCTAGGACTAAGCTTGCTCCGTACGCCGAAACGAATGACGCCACGGTTAGGCGAAATCCTCAGGAATACATGATCGCCGACCGAAAACTCGAGAGTTCGCCGATGAGAATCGGCCCAATAACGTTGGCGATCTTGGGCAACTCGAAGATGATCTCTGACTCTCCTGACCACTTCAATTGTCTGGGGAATCATCTCTGGACCGAGCATCTGTCTCTCTCCAACCTCATCCCAGGCTAGCGGGGATCTGCACTTCCTACCATACAGTGCCTCGAACGGTGCCATCCGGATACTGGCCTGGAAACTGTTGTTGTATGAGAATTCCACCAGGTGCAAGTGATCTTCCTATGAACCACCGAAGTCAAGTGTACAGGACCGCAACATGTCTTCAAGAGTCTGGATCGTGCGCTCCGACTGGCCATCTGTCTGCGGGTGATATGCTGAGCTAAACTAGAGGTGAGTCCCCAAACTCTCTTGCAAGCTACGCCAAAAGTGCGACGTAAATCTTGAATCTCGATCCGAAGTGATACTGACAGGAACACCGTGCAATCTGACAATCTGTCTGAGGTACATCTCTGCTAACTGAGCCGTCGACTGACCAACTCTGAATGGGAGAAAGTGAGCCACCTTCGTGAGCCGGTCAACTATAACCCAAATAGCATCTCTACTAGCTGGGGATCTAGGTAATCCAGTCACAAAATCCATGGTCACATGCTTCCACTTCCATTCTGGAATCGGCAAGGGCTGAAGAAGTCCAGCCGGTCTCTGATGTTCGGCTTTAACTTGTTGGCAAACCAAACACTGAGAGACAAACCGAGCTATCTCCCGCTTCATGCCATTCCACCAGAAATGCTGCCGGATATCACGGTACATCTTCGTACTGCCGGGATGGATGGAATACTGAGAACTGTGCGCTTCTGACATGATCTCCTGTCGAATATCTCCGCTGGGTACACAAAGACGATTACCATGCCTAAGTGTACCGTCCTCGTGAACGCACAACTCTGGTCTTCGTCCTGCCTCGTACTCTGCTCTGAGTCGCTGAAGCTTGGAATCTGCCGACTGCGCCATCCGGATCCTCTCGACTATAGTGGACTGAACTTGCATACTAGCCATCAATGCCACACTGGAAGGAAGAACAACTTCTATACCCATCTTCTGAAGATCGGCTAACAATTCTGGCTGCGCTGTTAGGAAATAAGCTCCGGCTCTCCTGCTCAATGCATCTGCTACGACATTGGCCTTCCCAGGATGATACTGCAAGTTGACATCATAATCCACAAGAAGCTCCAGCCACCTTCTCTGACGCATGTTAAGATCCTTCTGGGTGAAAACATACTTCAGGCTCTTGTGGTCGGTAAAAATCTCCATCCTATCTCCATACAAGTAGTACCTCTACAACTTTAGTGCAAACACTACTGCTGCCAGTTCCAAGTCATGGGTTGGGTAATTCCTCTCATGATCACGAAGTTGTCGTGACGCATAAGCGATTACCTTCCCATGCTGCATCAAAACACATCCTAAACCTCTGCCTGAAGCATCACAATACACTGAGAATCCCCCGGTACCATCTAGAAGCGTAAGAATGGGAGCTGTTATCAAGCCTCGCTTCAACTGCTCAAAAGAACTCTGACACTCTGCTGTCCAAGCAAACTGTGCATCCTTGCGGGTCAACTGCGTCAATGGTGCTGAAATTCGAGCAAAATCCGAAACAAACCGCCGGTAGTAGCCGGCCAATCCAAGGAAACTGCAAACTTCCGCAACTGTGCTGGGCACTGGCCATGACTCAATAGCCACAATCTTCTGGGGATCCACCTCTACTCCTCCTCTGGTGATGATATGACCCAAGTACGAAATGCGATCGAGCCAGAACTCGTATTTACTGAACTTGGCATATAACTGGTGCTCCCTGAGAGTCTGAAGAACCACACGAAGATGCTGCTCATGCTCCGCCTCACTCTTGCTGTAGACCAGGATGTCATCCAAGAACACAATCACAAACTGATCCAAGTAAGGCATGAAGATGCGATTCATGAGGTCCATGAATACTGCCGGTGCATTGGTTGCTCCAAAAGGCATAACAAGGAACTCCCAATGCCCATATCTCGATCTAAAAGCTGTCTTCGGGATGTCCTGCTCTCTGACTCTGATCTGATGATAACCTGAGCGTAAATCAATCTTTGAGAATACTGAAGCCCCCTTGAGTTGATCAAACAAGTCATCTATCCTTGGAAGAGGGTATCTGTTCTTGATTGTTACAGAGTTCAAGGTACGATAATCAACACATAACCTGGACGTACCATCCTTCTTTTACACAAGAAGCATCGGGGCTCCCCAAGGCGATCCACTAGCACGTATGAATCCCTTGGTTCTGAGTTCCTCAATCATCTTGTACAATATCTCCAATTCTGACGGCGCTATCCTGTAGACTCTCTCTAACACTGGGGCTGTCCCGGGAATCAAGTCTATAGTGAACTCGATCTCCCGCTCCGGGGGCATCCCTGGAAGCTCTTCTGGAAAAACATCTGGGAACTCATCCACTATTCTGGGCAACTGAACTGCTGCTACTGCCATCCGCAATATCGGAGGAGAAGGCTCAACTTCGCCTCGGGAGAAAGAAAACTCCGGCTCTCCTGGAATGCTAAAAACAACCCTACCAATATGGCAGTCTATCCTAGCATACTGATTTCTCAACCAATCCATCCCTAAGACCACATCATAATCGGTCATCGGAAACTCTATCAATCTAGCAGGAAATTCTCTACCGCTAACTACGATCTGACATGAGGAAAACACTCTATCTACTCCCACAAGTCCGTTACCAGTAAGTATATTGAGCCTTACTGATAATGACTCGGGCTCCAATCCTACCCGTGTCGCGAATCGTACAGACATAAAAGAATGCGATGCACCAGAATCAAATAAAGCTGAAGCTGGAAAGGAGTTGACGAGAATAGTACCCGCCACTACCTCTCCTGGTGCCAATCCTTCCTCCACGGTCATCACCATAGCCTGACCATACCCTCGGGGTGCTGGTCCCCTCTGCTGGAATCCTCGCTGCCTATACTGACTCAAGGCCTGAGCTTGAACATACTGCTGGGGGTTTTGCTGCTGAAATGCCTGGGACTGAGGCGGCAAGGGCCTCGGCAATGGATACTGCTGCTGCTGCTGCTGGACCGGCGCTGGTCCTCTCACCGAAGAGCTAGAAAGGTTGGACGATGATGAACCTCCCCTGTTCGGGCAGGATCCAACCCTATGGTCTGGTGCTCCACAAGCCAGGCACAATTCCTGCGTCCTGCGATATTCTGCCACCACATGGCCTAGCTTCCCACAATGAGAACATCCCACTATGGAAGATTGCTTCTGCTTCTGCTGCTGCTGGGGGTACGTCGGGGTTGAATGCTGAACCGACGTCACTGAGGCCGCTCGCCTCGGAGCTCCAATAGTCAAAGCCCTGGCTGCCGGGGCCGGTGCTGAAGACTGATTCATCTGGCCGTGGGATCTCTTCCGACCCCCGGTCCTATCCACAATCCTCTGGGAGGTATACTCATGCCTCCGGGCTGCTCTCAAGACTGCATCAAAAGTCTGATGCTCAAACTGCTCGACTGCCAACAAGATCTCCAGGTGAAGCCCCTGCTGGAACCGTTGGGCTCTATCATACTCGGTTGCCACCAAGGTGGGAGCAAACCGACTAAGTCTAGAAAACTCGGCCGCATATCCATCGACCGTCCTGCCACCTTGCTTCAAATTGGTAAACCTCATCTGCAGATCATACCGAGCCACGGCATCAAAATACTTGGTCTGGAATCTCTCTCTGAACACTGCCCATGCAATGGGTGCTGCTAACCCAACTGCCTGTGCTGCCCACCAACTGCGGGCAAGATCTAATAGCTGCAAGCGTACCACGGCTACCTTTTCATTCTCTGGAGTCTTGGCTGCTTCTAGAACCACCTCTGTGTCCTGAAGCCAAGCATCTGCGGCGATCGCATCTTCACTACCGTCGAAGAATGGAGGGTTCAAGCGCTTGAAGCTGTTGGCCGCGCTGTTACCCAGATGACCACCCCGGGGTCAGAATGCAGCGTACAGCTCAGCGGCGTACAGCTCAGCGGCGTACAGCCCCGCGTACCAAGGCTAGCGTACGCTCGCTAAAGAGCAGCGTACAGCTCAGCGGCGTAAGCTAAAAAGCTAGCACACTGTTCACTGTCTTCTCCAGAATGGCAAGAACAGCAAGAACGCCAAGGGTTAAATCTAGGACTCCAAATGCTCATAACTTGGTTAAAACAAGTCCGAATCCAAGTTTCCAAAGGTCGAAATTGGGTAGAAGAAAATTTCCAACCTCATGGAACCATCAGAACTCGAAAACCAAGAAGTTAATTAGATCAAAACTCCAAAAATCTGAAGAAGACAATTTTTTTTCCTAGATCTACAAAACGATGCATCAAAAATGAAAATCTTCAAGTTCTAAAGTGGGTTAGATCCATGCTAGGAAGCCATCAGAACCATAAAAAGGGGTTCTTAAGTGAGAGCAAGGTGCACTTGCCTAAGGGGTTAGGGAGTTGTGGAGAGGAAGGAAGAAGAAGAAGAAATAAATGAGAGTTATGGAGGAGAGAAAAGGTTGGTGGGGAAATAAATATCATGGGTGGTGGTAGGTAGGGGTTCATCCCTTGGGTTCATGATGAACCAAGCATTGGGCCGGCCGAACCAATGCCAACCCAAGCCAACCCAAACCGAGAGCAACCCAAGCCAAGAAATAAACAAGGAAAAATACAAGAAAAATACGTACACGTATTTCCAAAATACGTAATACGAACACATGCATTACACCTAAATACTCACGGAATTTAACTGTTAGAATTAATTATTGTAACATGTTTAACCCGTTAGAATACATGTGTTTTGGTGTAGTGTATATATATATATATATATATATATATATATATATATATATATATATATATATATATATATATATATCGGATCTTCGACCATACTGTTTCCATCTGCGGGAACAGTAGGTTATATATATATATATATATATATATATATATATATATATATATATATAACCTACTGAAAAAAATATATATATATAACCTACTGAAAAAAAAAAAAATATATATATATATATATATATATATATATATATATATATATATATATAACCTACTGTTCCCGTAGATGGGAACAGTATAGTCGAAGACCCGATCCCCAATTTCCGCAGCTATAAAAATATAACGAGAGAGACAGAAGGAAGAGAACCATCTCAACCCAAACCCTAGCGAAGACCCACCAACCTCTTTGGCTGTCGGTGGGCCACCGCAGCGCCACCGCAAAGCTACCGACACCGTCCAAAACCCGCAGCAGCAGCACAAGCAGCAACAACGCCAACAGCTAGATTGCCAACTTCGAGACGATTTTCTCGTCTCCTCGGTTGTTCGTTTTACGAACCAACTGCTCTGGTTCATAGACAACCTAAACCCTTCAATTTTCTTCTAGTAGATTAAATTGTAGCATGATAGGTTTTCCAAAAAATTAACCCAAAGATCATCAAAAACTGTAAAAGAATAGTACATTAAAAATAGTCCCAACCCCTATTTTAAAGATAGATTTTGAGAAAACCATTAGGAGTTTTCGAAAATCAATTAACAACAGTCTTAGATAACCTATAGGGCATTGAAACCCATTTTATATAAGTCAATTTCATCGACTTTGCACCGAAGAAATCGATCACCCAAATTGACGAAAATTGTTTTCAAAACAATATAAATTTTAGGAAAGTTACTGATACGGCATGCGCCCGGGCGTCGTGGTTGCAACCTATGGACATCAAAAGATGCGTATGTATGTTACGGACATGTGGGATTCGACAAAACTCGATTTCGTTGTGTGTGCATGACAAAAATGAGGCGTATCGATCGAGATACCTCGTATCGGCCCCTTTGCAAGCTAGCCCATAACTTATGCATGTTCTTCGTCTTGATACAAAACTTGCGCCAATAGGACCGTATCATTTTTTTGGTCCTATATGCCAAGTTTGGTCTGATTCTGAGAAGGTTGACCGAAATGCTATTTTGGCGGACCCACGACCCGATCCAACAGACGAAATTATGCACGGCCCACCAGAATCCAACTTTGGATCTACGGTTGGGTTCTTATAGTCAAACCAGACCTGTAGACATATAGTTTAACGTCTTTAGAGATCGTATGCTCTGGCATGCTTTTTGGTACAAAGTGGGTCTAATGACAGACATTATTTTGACCCGTAATTATGATTTTGCTCCTATATCTAGAATTGGACTTTTGGACAGGCATTTTTAGACATTTCTTTTATATCAAACGTATTGGTGATGTCTGTTTTACCATCCGGAGACTGTCGCACGAGTGTGACTTGTGTGGCACACGAGTGGTTGGTATTATCAGTTTCACCAGAAAAGGACCCCGGGCGAGTACATTTGTTATTTGTTTTTGATATTGTTAATTACTATTGTTCATTATTAGTCATTTAATATTTGATTCTTGACACGCTCGTCACACGGATACCATATTTTATCTTTCTTTCATATCTTGTCATGTTTCTTACTTGTCGTGTCGGAAAGGGAAAGTATCAAGTAGATGTGTGATCTGACCGTAGACATTGTTTTATTCCATAAAAAGTAGACTTCGTAGACATTATTTATTTCATGCAAAGTAGACCTCGTAGACATTGTTTTATTTCATGCAAAGTAGATCTCGTAGACAATGCTTTATTTTATTACAATGTAGATATCGTAGACCGTGCAGTGTAGTGTCCCAGCCGATCACACATCGAAAGTACTTCAACACACTTAGATAGCTATGTTTCATCGTTCCATCCTTTATATGTTCCATATATTTCGTGTCTCTAGTTCATTGTATTACCATGTTATAGTAGATTCTCTTATCATGTATTTTATGGCTAACCTCTATTTTGTAGTCATTATCATATATTTGAACTGCACTCAATTAATTGTACTCGTTCCATTCTTGACTGAAAACCAATATTTTTTAGATAATCGCCTGCTACATTGGGATTGGACCATTGGGAAGACATGGGTATATGCTGAGGTCAACCATAGAAGACTAGTTAGATGTGTTGGCAGCTTTCAATATTTGTAAGAGTTTATATTTTTCTTCAAATGTAAAACTTGTGAATATTATAAGTTTAATTTAGTTATTATGAATGAGCAGAAAGTTATTATTTATATAGTTTTGAGCATCATGGCCTTGAAAGCGTTCTATCGTCGACTCTGCGGTATAGGCTGGCTTGGACACGCACTCATATCCCGAAAGGCGACTGCGGGTCGTGATAGCAATCATCTTCGAAGGAATGGAGAAGATCACGACCTTGGCTAGAACACTTGTAAAAAGTCACAAAACACACACCTGGAGAATTTACTAGGTCCTTAGAGCGACGTAACAAGATACAAAAAAATATGCCATATAAACTGAATATAAAATATATCATGGGCCATAATGGAAATTAAAGTATTCCAACCATAACATGGCTCAATATCCCATCATCGAAACGGTGGACTATTCCTACAACCAAACAAGGACAAGGGTTAGCCTACTATTCCGTGATGTAACACTGCCCCATGCTACGACTAAAACGGAGTGTGATATGACATAACTAGGTTCACCTAACTATTCTACTGTGATCATGCAATTAAGAACAAACCTTCGATGCATGGGCACTCTGGCTATATGAGATTGGCATCGTCCCTTTCCTTCGAGAATCAGGTACCTACATCCATAACGCTCCTGTGAATGTCAGAGGGCATCAATATAATGGGTTCATCTACAACGCTCGACGAACGTCAGAGGACATCAATATCCTACGTCTCCGACGGAGCTCACAGGTCTAATAAGGGAAGTACAAAGGTGGCCCATACGTCAAGGAACTGCTCTCCCCACACTATGCACCTATCAAATCGTATCTACGACCATGTACCTCTACTAACTGCTAAGTCTCCTAACAAGCCTCTATTAGCAATTAGACCTAACGCATGCGTACGGGTGATCAGCCAACACACAAGTACCTCTACATGCTTCTCATGTCTCACACATATTTTGTGGCACAGTCGTGACAACTTTATGATAATATACTAACAAAGGTAGTCCCTCAACTTCTAAGTCCGTATGCATAAATTAAAGACAAGAAAGAAAATAAGGCTAGCACTTGCATTGAGTATAACAGAAAGCAAGTAAGTAAATCATGAACAATAATCAAAGGCGTAACGGGATGAACTGAAAATAAATAAGCAGTACATATGCAATTAGTAAAATAAAGATACAGAGTAAATATAAACAGTAAATAGGGTAAGGCATGTTGCCTGATGTGTCGCCTGGTATGGTGCGATAATCCGACAAGTCTTTTTTTGTCCAATAGCTGAGTTCGAGGTATAAGGGTCCGAAATTTGCAAAAAATAGAAACGTGCGATTGTTTGCCATTAAAAAGAGTTCGGGATGAACTTTGTATATTTAATCACAAACGAACAGAGTACAACGTAGGATCTCGATGGAATCTTTTTAGTACACTTTTGTTTTTATCTAAGAACCGTGTCGATAGAACGAGTGATAATTCTTTGACTCCGTTGACGACCTGACAACGATCTTGAACTCTCTGAATGTCTGAGTTGCTCTGGAATAGGCAGAAACATGAAAAGGATTGAAACTCTTTCAAGTGCTCTGGATTCTGAAGTGGTTGAAGTTCTGAAGTTCTGAACCTGAAGCTCTTGGATGAAGGAATAATCCTTCTATTTATAGACAATAGAATGATCTACTTATGTACACATATGCAATATGTGCATGGAGGTTTTGCATGTTGGGACGCCACGTGTCTGACTTTGTTGGGCGCATGGACGATGCGCCGGAAAACTGGAGCTAAATCTGTTTGAACTGTACTGTTGGGCTTCAGAGGAGCTGACATGTGACAGTTGTTGAGATTTGGTTGTTGCTGAGATCGTGGGTGGTTGGCTCCCATTCATAGACAAAACTGAGTCAAAAGACATGTGGCGTATGCCCATTACTCACGGATCTTGGTAGGTTGATTTGAGTGGGTGTGCCTAGGATCTGGCGCATGAGGAGACTTGGTTTATGACAAGAGCAAGTCTGGGCGCATAGCTTTTGAGTCATATGCAGAGTTTGAGCGCATGGCTGTGGGGATGCATGCAAGTAATCAGTTGGCCACATGGCAGAACACAGTCATAACTAACAAAAGAGTGATGATTACGTCTCTTCGTCTTCTGCAAAAGCTGACTGCTCAAACTTCGAGACGCGTGCTGCTGTCATTTTAGCATTAAATTCTTTGTTGGGTGGAGAGCTTTAGGTTGGCGCATCTGTTTGTGCACCACTGGGCGTATTAGACATGGAGCGCAGGAGCTGAGGGGCACATAAGCTACGTGGCGTATCTGTTTTGGTCAGCTTCGTTAAGTCTTTCGAGGCATTGATGACTCTTTAACTTAGCTGAGTTTGAGTCGATAGATTCATTGTCATTAATGCAAGTTTATTGCACTGACTTGGGGGAAGTGGCCACTTGGCGCATGAGTTTGATTTGCCCTGGCCTATAAATAGCAGTTTAAAGTGTTTGCTCGTTCTTTTTTATCCAAACTTCTCATTTGAGATGAACTCAACTGATCCTCCTTCTTGGAAAGATGTTGCACTGTGGATTGTGGATTCCTCATTCAAAGAAGATTTGATTTTGATGCTGAACTCTTTCAGAAGACTGAGATGCACCGGGAGAGCTATGGACATAACAGCTTATGTTCGAACTCCTTGTCGGCAGTGTTCTTCTACGAGATGGCCTTGGGTGCCTGTTGCATCAAAAGATCGGGGGCATCATGCTCCGACTTCCATTATGCTGGAAGAGCCACTGGGTTTGGATTGATTGCCAACCCACGTTCTGCTCAATAAATACTTTATTAGCCAAAGCTCTTGTGCGTTTGAAGACGAAGTTATGCACTCTGATGAGGAAGAATGATGCGCCTATGCTGAGACATCAGAGTGATGCGCCTATGCTGTCACGACCCGTACCCAGATATTCGGGCACGAGTACGTGGCCCACATCCAGCCTATGCCACAGTATCGACAGTAGAACATTGTCAAGTACCCAATAATTAGCTACAACATCTAAATGATCCATATTCACAATGTACTCCAATCACAACACAAACAACTAAGGAAGATATAAAATAGGAAAGATAACAATAACTTTGAAACAATTAAAGTCTATAAATGAATATATATGACCAGAATGTATCAGAGACAATTCCGATAATGAACATAAAACAGAAACTGTAATGACCTATAATTCTCCAATGGTCAACTTACGATCTTTAAATATACATCGAGATCTGTCATTATGAAGTACAGGGTGTGGGACATAACATTACCTAAAAAATAGTTATCCAGTCAGGATTGGAACGAGCACATCACTAACAATAGTTCCCAGTAAATACCAAGGACTATGTAACAGTAAATAGAGGGAATATACGAGAATAAGTAAAGTGTACATGAAAGTAGCATGCCATGGTAAAAGTGTAAACTAGAGCAAGGAAGAATAAAGTAGGTTATATCATATACAAGGGTCAAAAAACTATACTATGTGAGTAAGTACTAGCTTCGACATGTGGCCGACTTGGGAACTTGCATAAGGTCGACTGACCTAGTTAATCATACGTAAGGTGTGTAATGTTCCGCTCCGTACGGTGCATTATGATGAGTCGTTGACTCGAAGAGTTGCGTTGACCCGATGATGTATCGATGCTAATCGATACAAGAGTTACATTGGCCAAAGGTAAGCTTTGAGTCGATTGGAATCTATGAATTAAATCGATACAAAGGATAAGTACCGTTGAGCAAGTGCTGATTTTAGTTGATCTGGTGTGCAGGCTATGCTTTTACGTTGGACAATAAGAGGTCGACATTTTGCCTTATTCAGTAAAGTGTCCGCGAAACCAAATCGTGGCCTTGCAACGGAGTGTGGCATGGGCACGATAGACCAAATCAACCGAGTAGTTCAAAGGAATGGCTAAGTCCGAGAGTTAGCTATGCAACCAAGTTATGGAATCAAGCCGTATCAACCCGACAGAACGACAAGGCGTATCGACTTAAGGTGGGCGGGTACTTGACTCTCTCTCCCTATTCCTTCATGTATAATAAAATATATCCTTGTATGCGTGCGTAAGTTACCATTAAGTAAGCGAGCGTGGCTCGAACGGTTACGGGTCTAAGTATATGTTGAACATTAAGATAGAACATTGAAAATTGAACATTGAACAATTGAAGCGATGTGAATCAAGTGTACGGGTCACGATAGGGCGGTGGTGGTAGAATATGGAAAGACAATATCGAGATATGCACCATGTGCACGGCTCCGAGAACATTGAACACTAAGTCTAGAATATTGATTATGGCGTTAAGCTTGCCCTCGTGCACGAAAGCTACGAAATGACTAAGTAACAACGGAACCACGGTTATGTGAATAACTTATGAATGAAATGCGTTGAGTATGAGTACGAGATGTCTAAGCCGTTGGGCATCATGCATCAATACGGATGTGTTGGGGTATAACGTCGAAGGAACTTAAGATAGAGGCGAAGGATTATGTTTATGGAACGTGAGATTGGTTGAATGATATGACTTATATGCTATGACGCGTATTGCATGGTCAATGGACTCGGATGGCCCGTGCAAGGGTGCGGCTTCCCTCGGACGGTTACGACCGGGGCACCGGGACCGTTCAGCCTAGGAGAGAATTATGTATGGTATTTATGGTGCACATCATTCAGGCGGTTTATGATCGACCAGTGTTGTGATAAGCTATGATATCAGTAATTTTGGGATCCTTCGGATATTGGGCTCGCAATCCGTATCGAAGTGATCATAGGCTTACACATAAGGATGCCAAGTCTATTACGGTACGAAATACTGTGACCTTCATATAGATAGGGCCGGTGGGCTGAGATTGGAGTTAGGTGCAGGCGTAGGGCCTGCTACCCTTATGCATATGGCTAGGTTTATGATTGGTTGCATGAATTGAAGGATTCTTTATGTAAAGTCTAACCATTGCAGGCTAAGCAAAACGGGACGGAGATGAGTACGATCACTATGCTTACATTTATATTATGTCTAACTGTATCTGCTACAGGAACACGATATGGGACACAATTATATTAAGTTGCTATATCGAATATTGCTATGAAACTAATTCTAAGGCTAATTAGCAAGATAACCAAATAATGATGTATGTTCCACGAAATATACTTAGTGTTTGGTTTGCGTACGAGCGGGTCTTGATCAGTGCGAAGCGAGGACGAAAGCACTAATCCGCTACTAGTTTGTGTGCAGGTTCAGGTTATGACTGGCTCGGGGCGGGGCTTGGCTTGGACGTGCCGAGGCATGGAATCCTTGGCGTTCAAGAGGATTTACCGCATAGGCGTTTGGACTTGCGACATGTAGATGTTCGGTCGAAGACTACTTGTTGGCTATAAAGAGGCATAATGTATGGAACAATATTATCCTTTGTGAGCTAGAGAGATCATGAGCGTTGTAGCCAATTGGCATGTTAAGTTGGGCTATTCAGAGCCTTTGTAATCTCCAGTTCGTTATCAATAAAAGAGATTTTTTTATGTTTTACTTTGTTTCCTTCCGCTGCTTATGTTATCAATTTGAGATAAACACTATATGAACCTGTTATCTTGCCTTGCACAAGCACAACTCCAGGATCATGCGGTATCATGCCCCAGCGAGGATAATGATTCTGGTGAAATCTAGCGAGGACGAGTGATTTCCCGGATCAGGGCATGACAATTTGGTATCAGAGCGTTTCCATCCTTTGGACCGTGCATGAATCTCTTTGACCCTCAGTTGCTTCGATATCGAATTCAGTTGACTCTAAGTTGTTTCTGCAACCGCATGGCTCATGGATCTGCTCGACGCTACATTAGATGTTCCATATAATAAGTCTATATTAAGTGCGTATGTCTGCCACAAGTATGTCGTGACTATCACGCTATCTCCGAGTGCCAACGGAGAATGTTGGTTGCACGAAGTACAACGAGTTATGGAATGTTGGTCGCACGAAGTGCAACGAATATGGTGATATTGGTTGCATGAAGTGCAATGATATACGTATTGTTGATCGTACGAAATACGAGGAGTTATGTGTTGTCGGTCGCACGAAGTGCGAGAAGATATGTGTTGTTGGTTGCATAAAGTACAACGGGTCTATATGTGAGGCGATATGAGTCATGTGGCTATGCGAATGGTTATGTATTTTTGGTTGTACGGGGTGCGGCAAGTCGTGAACCGTCCGTTGCATCGGTGCAACGAGTCAACAGGTTATGATACATGTTGTATAGCTATACGGATGGATAGCGATATGTTAAGCGATATTGAGTAATGACCCTAAGTATCGAGAATAAATTGTTGTACGAGTTGTAACGAGTAAGATTGGAAGATCGCGTATACGATAGTAAAGAGTCAAGTTGGTCGCTAAGTTGAGTTCAGTAGGCGAACGTGTATGTTGGTCGTATGTCGCGTTGAACTTTGAATATAAGTGAATGTTGCGTATGTGATCGATATGATCGCTAAGGCACGGTTATATTTGAATGAAAAGATGAACTTGAGCGAACGATAGGGCATGTTGGTCCAGTTGTTGTGCCAACTCGAGTGAGAAGAACGCTAGAGCTGGGATCGGAAAGATCACCACGGGATAGTTAACTTAAAATAGATGTCGGACCTATGCGAAGTGTGATGTCGAGTAATGACTTGATTTCGAGTGGTATATGCAATACCAATTATGCGATCAGTATAGCGAAGCATTGTATTAAGAACGATAGGCTCGATTTCTGAGTGGTATATGCAATACCACTTAGCGATAGTTATGTTAAGCCACTTGGTGACTTGCAATAGACTGCATCGAGACGATTGTGTCGATTATGATAGGTTTGTCCCCAACGGACGGAATAGTGCCGAGACTCGAATAGGAATGACTCGATAAAAGTTGATGCGAGTATGCCTCGATGAATTGAGTTGAAAGATTATGGGCGAAGTCGTACCTACGGAGGATACGTCGGACGAGGATTCGTTAAGTGTAAGTCGAACGATAGGCTGAGCATGGCGAGGGAATGTTGCGTTAAAGAATATAGTTAACTCGGTCGAATTGAGTTAAGTCGGCACGAAAACCATTCGAAATGAATTGAGTAGGTACGAAGAAATCGTGTGAACAAATTTTAGTTAGCGCAAGGAATCGGTAGCACGATTGGAAGTACAAGTTAGGGATATGAGAATGAATATGTGAATTGGAAATCGTGTCGCGATTATGGTAGTTAGTTATGACGGAATGAATCTTGATGTGTGCAAGACTTGATTCGTATTCGAGTTCGGATGATAACAGTGATTGGAACGAATTGGAGCTTATGAGAAAGGAAGATGTTCAAGTTATGCATATCAATGATGGTATTGTGGCATATCAAAGACGATATGCAATAACTCGGGGATACTCTGATCGAATGAACAAAAAATATGTTGAGCAATATTGTTGGATGAATGAGATGCAAGTTAAGTTGATGTCAGTTTGGATGACAATGATAGGAATACTTCGGAGAAATTGAGAGTGGATGGATATGACTTGGATAAAAATAAAAGTGTTTGGATTGCTTCGTGGATCACCACTATGTGACATCCTAGTCTTGAGCGAGCGCAACACCATCTTCGTACATGCGTCACGTCAAACTAGGACGATCATTCCGCGTGAGTGCTGGTATGGTGATTCATGCAGCGGGGATGATCGAACTTACAAGGCATGGTAAATCGGATTTAGACTTGTGGTTTGATGCAAAGGTGAATTTGAGGATTGTTACGATAAGCTTAGGGTATGTCAGAAATAGATAGTGGGTAAATAGACTCGTACCCATTGCAAACAAATGTCGCTCGGTTCTGAAAGTGTTGACGGTAGTGCATGAGTAATTCGAGTAGTAGACGGCACATCAGTTGCGCGGGGGTACGCTACTAAAATATGCTCTATTAGCGATGTTGTTTAGCGACGGAATAAAATTTTGTCGCTAAATATATAATATAGCGACTCCCTTCTATTGACATCGCAAAAGGTCGCCGAATAGCGACGTTCAGCAACACTAGATACATTACATCGCGGAATAGCGACGTTCAGCGACATATTATTAAAATATGTCGTCTATATTAAAATGGTTTCGACGGTTAGCGACGTCCACTTTTGACGTTGCTAACTTTTTTACTTAGGGCACAGGACTCCTTTTTCCTCCTCACTCGAAAACTCAAAAATTTCATTTTCGAGCTCTCGGCGCATCCCTCCCCCCCCCCCCCCCGGCGACTCCCTCCCTCCCCCCCGGCGACTCCCTCCCCCCCGACGACCCCTACCCCCCCTCCCCCGTCGAGCTCCTCCTCCTCGTGCTCCTCCTCCCCCAATCCGAGCTACTCCTCTTCGGTAAACCCTAACCAAACTCCTCCTCCTCCTTCTCTCCCTCCTACACATACACAGACACACACACACACACACACGAACACACGGACACACACACACACACACACGGACACACAGACACACGGACACACACATTTGGTTGATCCGACTTCCACACGCAAATTTTTTGACGTCCATACCTCCTGATGGAAATCTCATAACTTCCAAATTAGGTCTGATATGCCTTCCGCCTGTGAATTTTTTGACACTCATTTTATTTTATGGAGACATTCTAACCCCACCTTGAGAACTACGATATTGGACTGTGTCTATATACCTTAAAAGGATATTCTCATATAAAATCTGAGCCAATCCCAATTATCTATACATCATGATCCCATATCCTGCCCGATATGAGACTAAATTACCAACTCCAATGTAACACCCTTTTGAGGACTAAACATGAAATAAGATACAATTCAACACCGGATCCTGACTTTTGTTTGAACTTTACATGCAATCAAAATTAACATGTTTGCTTCTTGACTAATTATATTGGTAAACATACAAAATCTCTAGGTAGCGTATATGTAGTTGTGTACTATGTCATATATTCTACAAATTGTAAGCTTATATAACTAGTTCAACTCATATTAACCTACTTGTTGGGACGATTTGATTCGTGTCATGGCACGAGCACGGGCCAGGGCAATCACCTCTCGTAGGCCATGATAGTCACTTCTCGTGGGCGGTCAAAATATTATTTCTGTTAAAACATTGATGGCAGGGTCCTTAATCATTTTCGTTAAAACGTGCTTAGCTCAGTCTCAGACTAGTATCTTTTCTTCCAGACTCCTACTTGTGAGATTGTAAAAATTTATGTATACTTCAACTGGAATTGTTTCTTCACATTGGTAGTGGCTACTAGTTTTGGAATATCTAGGTTAACAAAAAAGTAGATTAGGTATGCAAACCTCCAAATTCTAAGTTAACCAAAAGGGAATTGAGTAATCCTTGACAGACTATTAAATTAGTATTAGGTCTACAAACTTCCAAAGTTTCTAATTGATGAATAAGGTCTCCGAGAATTAGATATAGCCCAAAAAAAGAAGTCATAAATTAGAATATGTGATGTTTAGGAATTTAGAGACGTGTATAGCGGAATTCAACGGATGTCGACATCTTAACCTGCAAAGTAACAAACCACAAATCATGCTACGAGAACCAATACAAACCAAACACACAACCGTAATATATTGTCTTTGACCACCTAGAAAAATCCTAATACTTTGTAAATGAAAAAAGTGAATACAATGCACGTATCGATTAATTCATCAGAAGAATCTATCCTTACAACTTCTTAAGATTACAACTTCTTAAGGCAAGGACTAGTGGTAAGGTTAGGGGGGAGTAAGGTATATGTGTGTGTGTATGTTAATTATCTGTGTGTATGAAGAAAGAGTTTAAATTGGTGTGGGTGTATAGTTGTGTACAGGAAATAGTGTCTGTCCCTGTTTTCTAAAGGAAGCAGCTATAAAGAGTGAGATGAGTGTGTATAAGAGCCAGTAGGTAGACAGGGGTCATCCTAAATCAGTGTGTACTAGTAAGATATGTATTATAAGATTTGTAGTTGATAGGGGATTTTGGATAGTTTTAGCTTGGTTAATGTTTAGTAAGAATCGATAGCGTATGTGTACACGTTGGATGCACAAGAACTTATGCGCGATATAGCATGGTCATTAGTAACTGTCTGCTACTAATGTGTGTCCCATAATAAGACATAATATACGAATTTGTGCCTATTGGATAATGTGTGTCCATCTTTGCAGAATTATTTCCAAATGGATATGAATTACTACTTGCGGAATCGTTTATGGATGTACAATCATCGTCCTGATGATATGTGTGGTGTACGGGATGAATACATAGCGAGAGTAGAACAGTTCCTGCAGTTTGCTAAGGCGTTCTCTTAGTACATGGACGACACCAAAATTAAGTGTCCGTGTGTGAAATGTCATAACGTAAAATATTATCCAAAAGTGGAAGTGACATATCATTTGTACTCGAGGGGTTTCACGCCTAATTACTATCAGTGGACCGCACACGGAGAACTTGTGTCTTTAGCATCAGAGCCGAAGCCTTATGTTGAGCCGTATATGCATGTGGGACCTAATTTTGTTTCAGATAATCATGCATACGACGACGGGTGCGTGAACATGGTTTTCGACGCTGCGGGACCTAGTTTCGTTCATGATGCAGCTAAGGAGGCACCGAATGTCGATGCTGCAAAGTTTATGGAGTTGCTGGAGAATGCAAGGACTCCATTGTATCCTGGTTGTGAGGATCATTCACCGTTGGAGGTGGTTACAAGACTGTTGAGCATTAAGTCAGATTTTAACATGTCGTATGAATGCTACAACCGAGTGTTGGAGTTGATTATAGAGATCTTGCCGGCGGGTGCTAAGTTACCTAAAGACTTCTATCGGTCTAAGAGGATGGTGAGATCGCTCTGGATAGGATACGAGAAAATCGATTCTTATCGCAATGGTGCTTGTTGTACTACAAAGACGACAAGGACGCAGATGTGTACATATTTTATGGTACAGATCGCTATAAGACCACTAGTACAGGAAGGTCTACCGGTGCAAGAAGACTGATCGATTCAATGCACTACTTGCCTTTAATGCCGCGGTTGCAAAGATTATTTATGGTGAAAGAGACGGCCGAAAATATGAGTTGGCACATGCGAGAACATATTGAAGGAGTGTTGGATCACCCATCCGATGGAGAAGCGTGGAAGCACTTTGATCGAGTGTATCCTGATTTTGCTTCAGATCCGCGTAATGTCAGGTTGGGGCTATCTTCTGACGGTTTTACTCCTTTTGGTCTTTCGGGATCCAAGTATTCGTGCTGGCCTGTGATTGTCACTCCGTATAACCTACCGCCTTGGATGTGCATGAAGACTCAGTACATATTTCTAAACATTATAATTCCTGGTCCGAACAATCCCAAGAGGAACATTGATGTGTACTTACAGCCTTTGATAGATGAGTTGAATCAGTTATGGGAAGTAGGCGCTAATACGTACGATGTTTCCAGAAAGCAGAATTTTCAGATGAAGGCAACCCTCATGTGGACCATCAACGGCTTTTCGGCCTATGGAATGTTATCTGGATGGAGCACTCATGGTCGTCTCTCATGTCCGTATTGCATGGACCGTACTAAGGCTTTCCGCTTGAAATACGGAGGAAAACCGTGCTTCTTTGATTGTCATCGATAATTTCTGCCAAAAGATCATCCGTTCAGAAGGAACATGAATGCATTTCGTGCTGGCGTTGTAGAGAAGGGTGATCCACCGCTAAGGTGGTGCGGAGCCACGATATGGAAGGAGGTTAGAGATTTTTCAAGTGCTATCGAAGATCCTACAACTGGGTACAAGTGCGATGGATTTGGTAGAGATCATAACTGGACAAAGAGGAGCATATTCTAGGATCTGCTATATTAGAGTACCAATCTGATCAGACATAATCTTGATGTCATGCATATTGAGAAGAATGTGTTTGATAACATAATTAATACTGTGATGGACGTAAAGGGAAAAACGAAAGACAATTCCAAGGCCAGGTTAGACTTTGAAGAAATATGCAAACGCCCTGCGTTGTATTTGATAGAGGAGAATGGAAAACAGTTTCTGCCGAAGTCAATTTTCTCACTGGACAAGGAGGATAAAGTGAGACTTTGTCGGTGGATCCAGGGCCTAAAATTTCCAGACGGATATGTGTCAAATCTGAGAAGATGTGTCGATAAGAAGGAAAACAAATTGACGGGAATGAAGAGCCACGATTGTCACGTATTCATGGAGAGGTTAATTCCAATTGCATTTCGAAAATTCTTACCGCAGGCAGTTTCAGATCCATTGACGGAGCTTAGCATATTCTTCAGGGATCTTTGTTCTAAGAAATTGCTCGTTGATCGTCTAGAAAAGCAAAAGAAGGACATTGCGGTAACACTGTGCAAGCTAGAGAGGGTGTTTCCTCCTGGATTCTTCGACTCTATGGAGCATTTGTCGATTCATCTATCCTATGAGGCACGTGTTGGTGGACCCGTCGAATATCGATGGATATACCCGTTCGAGTGACATTTGAATCACCTAAAAAGAAAAGTGAAAAATAAGGCACGGGTCGAGGGTTCTATTTGTGAAGCCTATGTTCTCGAGGAGATCACAAACTTTTGTTCGATGTATTTCAAGTCTCATGTTGCAACTAATAAAACGAGTGCTTCCAGAAACGACGACGGAGATCATTAATGTAATGATACAATACTGAAGGTATTCAATAGCCCAGGAAAGCCATCGGGTAAAATGAAGAAGAGATATCTGAACGATGATGAGCTAAGGGCTGCTCAGGTGTACGTATTACTCAACTACGACGATGATGAAGTAGAAAAACTTGAGGGGTAAGTAATTAATACGTCTATATTATTTTAATAGTGTTAATTATTATACTATTAAATTAATTGAATGCTATTGTTTTCAGCATATTTAATGATGTTGTGAGGTCAGGTAGGCCACACATAACAGAAGAAGAACTAGAACAAGAAATGAGGCATTATTTTCCATCATGGTTGAGTGCATATGTAAGAATTGAGAACTCTGTAATTACCTCTCTGTATATGCACTTAAGAATAAGCTTAATTTATTTTTTTCGTAGTATTTAGGTCGACCGTCCATACGCAAGACTTGAGAATGAGTCTATTAGAACGCTATCCAAGGGACCAATTTATGCTACAAAAATATGGCCAAGCTACTGTGTTAATGGGTTTAGGTTCAAGTCAACAACTTGTCCGATCAGAGACAACTTTTTGGATCTCGATTCCACCAAAAACAGTTGTTTGTGTATTAGATCTTCAAACAAATAAGATGATGATGCAAGCAACGATTTCTATGGCATCCTACGGGAGATTGTGGAGCTAACATATAGTTATAGAATAGAGCCTGCTAAGATTGTGTTATTCAGGTGTGATTGGTTCGATCCGATTAAAGGTCAAGGGTGGAAAGTAGACAAGCACGGTCTTGTGGATATAAACTATTGGCGTCGATATCAAGCCTATGAACCATTTGTCCTTTCAAGTTAGGCTCAGCTCGTGTACTTCACAAGTTATCCTAAACGGAGAACAACAAGGTCGAACTGGTGGGCAGTATGCAACACCAAAGCTAGAAATACCTTTGAGGTTGACGATATAGCTTATCAGGAGGATAAACTACCGCTTGTAACAAATATTATAGAAGTGGACACGACGGAAGTTCCTCATTACACATCTAATTGTGTAGAAGAAGTAGAATTATCTGAAGAGGAAGATGCAGATAAAAGTAAAGATGTAGAGGATGAAGAAGAAGAAGAAGAAGATGAGCTAAACGAACTAGATGAATTTTCAGAAGAGGATTAAATATGTACGTTTGTTTTATCATCATATTTGACACTTTAGTGACACTTTTGTCATATAAATATGTGACACTTTAGTGACACTTTTATCTGTGACTATGAGATTTTTGAAAAATCTGTGATGTCTATCGTATAAATATGTATATTTGTTTTATTATCATATGTTATTATCAGGTATGACTAGACCCGGACGACGCAGAGGATATTATGTTAGGCAGTCCCGTCTGCCTCAGGCCGGCGATACAGATTCTGTACCCTCATCCTCATCTCCGAGTATGCCAGTGTACTATTCTGTTTTCGGTCCATTACCGGGACAGGGCAGTTCCAGCAGGTTGGCGACTCCTCCCTCGTCGTCCAGCATTCCTGATCTCGCGTCCAGCATTCCTCCCACGTCCAGCATTCCTCCTGCCGACGGCTCTATGGGGAGAGCCAACGCCGAGCATATGGAGGACGGCGATCAGACTGATCCTGCCCAGCCAGGAGGTGAGAGCGACCCTCCATGCGGTCCCCCGGATGAGACGCATATGGAGATTTGGACGGACGGGCCTACGAAGTAAGTTAATTAGTTAATATATATTTCTCAAATGATTATGTGTACATATATATTCATGAAATTTATTATTGTATAGATATCGGCCTCCTGCAGTACAGAGACAGCTGGGGTTATTTCTAAGGCAGAACTATGGTGGGCCTTGGATTAACTACTCAGATGCTCCCGCAGATGGGCAGGCCTTTTGGTTGGCCCACTTCAAGGTAAAAAATTTGTTTATTTTTAAATTTTAATAATCATTTGTGTATATTATATAACTTTTTTATTTTACTTCTTGTAGCGGACCTATTTTTATCCACTACACCGGACGGCGAAGAACGAGGCCCAATTTTCTGCTGTCGTAGGCAAGCTCATCCGTGATGCGATCCACGACCAGAAGTCTCGTGATCGCTCCGGAAAGCCGATCTATGGTTGGATCACTCTAGAGCAGTGGACTGCGATGAAAGCTAGATTCGCCGAGGCCAGGTACCAGGAGCGGTCTGACAAGGCTAAGGTGGCGCGGTCGAGCGCCAGTAAGTGGTGTGGTGGCTCCATTCCGATGACGGAGCATTTTTGTCGTCTGGTATGTTTTCTATGACGGACATTATTTTATATATAGTTGGATAGAATGTTTAATACTAATAATAGATAATATATTTTAACAGGTAAAGAAGGGTAAGGACTCGAATATGGTGATCGTCTTCCTAGTCACCCATCGGAGGGCTGGGGAGTTCATTGACGAGAGGACGACGCAGGCATATGTACGTTCTATTTTTTATATTAATTTACTATAATTTAGAAAACAGAAAAATAGATATTAATATAGACTTTAGCAAACACTTACACGTTAGCAAATATTGTTCTAGGTCGAGTTTGTTCCGATACAAGAGGAGGTGGCTGCTGCTGCTAGTGCGCCAGCAGAGGGAGGGGCTGGTACTTCCTCCTATTTGCCTACAGCTCTATCGCCGGACGACCTCTGGATAACCGCCGTTGGCGGTCTTCAGAAGGGTACGTACTACGGTACGGGATCCAACGGCGCGTATTTTGCTTCGGAGTCATCCCGAGCCCCCTCTGTCAGTACACAGTCTCCAGCTTTGCAGGCATCGTCATGAGCTCAGGATATTCGTCGTTAGGTCGACGAGCTGCGTCACGAGTTACAACAGCAGATTTCTGATCACCTTACCGCAGAGCGACGATCCGACCCTCCGATGATCACCGGACGATTTGATGCGGTCGAACGCAGTATACAGGAGCTGATGAGTCTGCAGCAGACTACAGCTGCCAGCTTGTACACGCTCACCGAGTCTACGCAGCATACAGAGCGTAGACAGGTCGAGCTGGACGGATCGCAGAGGACCATGTCTGCCTCACTCACTCAGGTATCGGCTTCGATTGAGGAGAGTACTCAGAGGATGGTGAGTACCCTTGCTGCGCATGGTGAGCGACTGCGAGAGCTAGAGCAGATACGTCCTCCCTGTCGATCGAGGCGCCGACTCCAGACATTGCACTGCCTCCTACTGCCCCTACGGTGCAGCTCACATAGGAGCAGTATGAGTACATGCTATCCCAGATGCGCGACAGGGGTCCTCAGTGATCCAGTAGATTTTTTTATCATCTTTGTATTTATTGGCCCTATGGGCCCATTGACCGTTCTGTACACTGATTTTCATCATTATTTGACTCTGTTGGACATGTATGTTTGTTGGACATGTATGCTTGTGATATTTAATTTGTTGGTATTTTTATTGAGTACATGTATGATATTTAGTTGTAGACTGTTATGATGGGAGACTGTTATTCATCTATTAGTTGTAGACTGTTATGATGGGAGATTGTTAATTATGATGATATCTGCGACGGGGATGACAAATATACCTACGCTGTGTTATAAGCGATGATCTGATATACAAAGGAGGTGCTGCCCAAATTAAAAAAAATATAATGTGCATTTTTGTAATTATGTGTGTCTGTGTTTACAGTGTATATAAAATGCAGTGTTCGGAACCATCGATAGTTTCGATTACTGTTATATATTTTATCTTGGACAGAAAGAGCAACTGTTCAGGATGTACTTCTGAGAGCTTCATTATCACATCCTTCACTCTCTCGGGACGTCGTACAGGATTCCGAGAAGGTGAAGGACGTGAAGAGGAAGCTCTGAGAAGTGCACCCTGAACTGTTGCTCTTTCTATCCAAGATAAAACATAGAACAGTAAGCAAAACTGTCGATGGTTCGAACACTGCACTTCACACACACTGTAAACACAAACACACAGCATAACAAAAATACACATTATATTTTTTTAATTTTTTTAGTATTCTGCGACGGATAGCGACGGATAGCGACGTATAGCGATGGATACGGGACGTCGCTAATTAGCGGCATTATGTCGTTGTATGTCGCCACCTTGCTGACGTGGCAGGCATGCCACGTAATCACGTAAATAGAACTAAACGTCGCTAAGTAGTCACACTACGTCGCTAATTTTGCGACGTAAAGTTTTTGTCGCTCTCCGTCGCTAACTTTGCGACCCAGCGACACGGCGGTGACGTCGCAAACAGCAACATAGGGCGACGAATGTACCATCTGCGACTAGTGTCACGCCCCAGAACCAGAATACTGGAGAACGGGGGAATGACTCAGCCAGCTACGTATTACGGGTAGATGAATACCGTATAATACGATCAATGCTATCTAAAAGACAAGGGGGTGCACACTACATGAAAGTCTTACTATGGTCACTTCACATCTATTGTCTCAATCATTCGAACAAGAAACAGTAATAGAGAACATGTAAGATAAAGCAGTAAGGCGTCCCAAATGCTCTGTCAAAATGTTCTTGATATCTGGCTTTACAAAACATAGCCAGATTGATGTAGCAAAAGTATACACAATTGTTATCTGCTGCAGCCTGACTTTAGTTACAATTATATAAAAAGTAAGTACGAGACGATCCGACTAACATGTCGGTGCCAAACGGCAAAGTATAAAGTAGATAACAAAACGAGCGGGGAAGTAAGAAACCCACTCGAGTCCTCCTGCGATCATCCCTCTAGTGTTGACCATCTTGGAGGTAGAAGTAAGCTGAGTCCTCGAGAACCGGCTCTAAATCTGGCCATGCAAAACCAGATAGGTTAGACCTCTAATAGCAAGTACCACAAGGAAGCACGACATGAGAACTAAAACCAGTAATGTGAAATATGATAAATAGATCTCTGTTTGCTACTAGGATTCACATAACATCACGACACTTCGAACCAACCTCCCAACCAAACAAGGACAGAAGTTGGCCCGTCATGTCCTGACATTCTGATCATCCCAGTTAAGTAACAGAGTAGGTACAGTATACAAATAAATCATCTTGAACGGCCAATCAACTACTACGGCTTGCTATTGTGAGTCCCAAGTTATCCTGAAATTATACAATTAGGGATTCCTCAGTTCTTACTATGTGCAAGCAAGGCTAGTCTATCCAATCAATCAATTGCGCCAATCATGTAGTTAGACGAGTCCCAGCGGGACGCCCGTCGTTAATATAGCATATCCAATAATATAAGCAGATACTGTTCCCTGTCCGTGTGACAGATTTACAGTATCTGTGGGAACCAGTCGGCCCGTCGGGCACTTAATAGTCCCAAGGGGGCTGCCATGTAAGAACTCGGGAATCCAATCTCTCCATGCCATCATTATTTTATTTAACTTAATAGTCTTTACGTTGAGTGAAGTTCCATGCCGTGGATCATGGTCATCCAAATGAGTACTTTCGTATGGGGTACGATATGCGCAACTCTACAACGATACCCGTGCGGCTAGGTTGTAGGTTTTACATAGCGTGATGCAACAATCAAATCTGACCACGGAGTAATCATGCCTTGACCATAAAGTACACATGCTGTTTTTGTAAAATAAATAAATAATTTGAAGCCTGCATGTGCCTGTATGCCAATATTCGGGATTGGCTAATCGAGTACAATAGTTCATTACATGAACGTGTCTCATTCATTTCATTCAATAAGACGACTAGCCAGTCTCTTAGTTCCAACTAGGAACGCATGATCAATTTTAGTCAAGATAACCATTATCATCAATGGTGACAAGGCATGAAAGTCAAATAGTATTCAGTGGAGTCGAGTCTACGACTCTCAGGGTTTAATTCCAGTCAATCGGGGTATCTATAGCTCAATTCACGACACATGGTACATCTCACGTAACAATCTATATTTAACAGAAATATTAACATATCATGATCATATCCAGGGTAAGCAGGCTACTCTCATGTCAGCCCACGCTCATGTCAAGCTACGCTCAAGCCAGCGTACGCTCGGGTCATGCTACGCTCAGGTCAAGCTAGCGTATGCAAGTCATACGCTTCCAAAAGGCAGCGTATGAACTTCATACGACTCCTTACTATCAAAGCTAGCGTACGCAAGTCATACGCTCCCAAAAGGCAGCGTATGGACTCCATACGACTCCTGACCATCCAAGTCAGCTTATGCAAGTCATACGCTCCCAAAAGGCAGCGTATGGACTCCATACGACTCCTGACCATCCAAGTCAGCGTATACAAGTCATACGCTCCCAAAAGGCAGCGTATGGACTCCATACGACTCCTGACCATCCAAGTCAGCGTATGCAAGTCATACGCTCCCAAAAGGCAGCGTATGGACTCCATACGACTCCTGACCATCCAAGTCAGCGTATACAAGTCATACGCTCCCAAAAGGCAGCGTATGGACTTCATACGACATACGCTTCCAAAAGGTAGCGTATACAAGACACACGCGTCCTAAAAAGGCAGCGTATGGACTCCATACTGCGCTGCGCTAAAGAGCGCGCACAGCTCAGTGACGCAAGCTAAAAAGCTAGCATACACTGCTCACTGTCTTCTCCAAACAGCAAGAACTCCATGGTTTGAATCCAAAGCTTCAAAAGTCCATAACTTGGTCAAAACAAGTCTGAATCCAACTTTGCAAAGGTCAAAATTGGGTAGAATGAAATCCTCTACAACATGGAACCATCAAAACTTGAAAACAAAGAAGTTTGATAGATCAAAACCACCAAACTCCGAAAATAACTCATTTCTAGATCTACAAAAATTAAGACTTCGAAATGAAAAATGCCAAGTTCTAAACTCTCTTTGGATCTTGCGAGGAAGATAAATGAACTACAAAAACATGGGTTCTCATGGGGAGCAAGTTGTACTTGCCTACAGTTTGGTAGGTGGAGAGAGTAATGAAGAAGAGAAGAAGAGGAGTAATGGTGAGAATGAGTAATGAGGAGAGAGAATGGAGAGGGTGGCTTTAAATATGGAAGGGGTGGTAGGTGGGAGTTGGGCCGGGTCCAATGGGCCGGGTTGTAGGGGATCCAACCAAGGCCAACCCGAACCCAAAGCCTAGCTAAAGCAGAGAATAAAAGCAGGAAATAAAGTGCAGAAATAAAATTACAGAAATATAATTGCAGAAATATAATTGCAGGAAATAAATTAACATGAAAATTTAAAGAGCAGATTAATTAATTAACATGAAATTAAAGAAATTTAAATACATGATAATACATGATAAATATTAAATAAATACATGATAAATACTAAATAAATACATATGAGTTGTACATGTATAAAAATACGCATTTTAGGAACGGGGAGTGACATCTCTACCCTTCTTAGAAAAATTCCGTCCTCGAAATTTCAAATCTAAGCAGTATAGGAATATCAAAACTAAACTAATCTAGGTACAAGCAATTCAATCAAGTAATCATTTTACAATGTCCATAGAAAGTAACATATCTATATTTAACAATCTACGGTATTAAGCAATTCTACCCATAAGGTGATAAGCATGAGGAATCAAGGCAATCAAGGTACACAAAAAAAGATATACCTTGTGAGTCAAACAGATGTGGATACCGTGATCGGATATCATCCTCACGTTCCCACGTTGACTCTCCCAAAGAGTGATGACCCCAAGCAACCCGGATAAGGTTAATTGTTCGGTTCTTGAGTATCTTCTCTCTTCGGTCCAAGATGGACACAGGCTGTTCCTCGTAAGACAGGTTGGTACCAACAACTAGTTCTGAATGATCGAGGATATGGCTGAGGTCCGATACATACCTTCGCAATTGAGATACATGAAACACGTCATGCACCTCTCGTAACGAAGGTGGAAGGGACAAACGATAAGCAACATCGCCTACCCTATCAAGAATAACAAATGGACCTACGTATCGTGGGCTCAACTTCCCGCGAACGCCAAATCTAATGATCCCACGGGTAGGTGAGATCCGCAAGAACACGTGGTCCCCAGCAGAAAACTCTAGCGGCCTACGATGCTGGTCCGCCCAATGACGATGCCGATCCTGCGTAACACGAAGTCGCTCTCTAATTCCTTTAATCACTTCAACTATCTGAACAATCATTTCCGGGCCTAGCATCTTCCTCTCTCCGATATCATCCCATGCTAGTGGTGACCTACACTTCTTACCATATAATGCTTCAAATGGCGCCATCTGGATACTGGCTTGATAACTGTTGTTGTAAGAAAACTCAACTAAGTGCAGGTGGCTTTCCCAAGATCCTCCAAAATCCAGAGTGCAAGCTCGCAACATATCTTCCAAAGTCTGAATTGTCCTTTCTGATTGCTCGTCCGTCTACGGATGGTAAGCCGTGCTAAATCTTAACTTGGTACCCAGACTATGATGCAAGCTCTTTCAAAAATGTGATGTAAAGCGGGTATCTCTGTCTGACACAATACTGACAGGGACTCCATGCTGCCTGACCATCTGTTGCATATACAACTCTGCCAACTTTTCTGTAGATTGTCCCACTCTGAAAGGAAGAAAGTGTGCTACCTTCATAAGCCGATCTACTATCATCCAAATAGCGTCCTTACCACTTGGTGATCTCGGTAAACCGGTCACAAAGTCTATCGTAATATGCTCCTACTTCCATTCCGGGATAGGAAGCGGTTGTAATAATCCAGCTGGCCTCTGCTGTTCAGCCTTTACTTGCTGACATATCAAGCAACAGGAAACAAACCTAGCTATCTTCCTCTTCATCCCGTTCCACCAGAAGTGCTGCTTGATATCTTGGTACATCTTGGTCCCTCCAGGATGTATAGAATACTGAGAACTGTGAGCTTCTGTCATAACTTCATGTCTGATATCTCCACTAGGTACACATAGACGTGATCCAAACCTAAGCGTACCATCTTTATGAATTTGTATCTCCTTTCTGAGTCCTGACTCACATTCTGCCCTAAGCTTCTGAATCCTTGGGTCCTGTGCCTGAGCTGCCTTGATCCTGCCTACCAAGTCGGATTAAACTTGTAGACTCGCCAGAATTCCTACATCACTAGGAAGTATAACTTCAATGCCCATCTTCTGAAGGTCTTCTAAGATGTGCTTCTGCGTTGTCAACATAAATGTGCCGCCTCTTCTGCTAAGAGCGTCTGCTACCACATTAGCCTTGCCTGGATGATACTGAAGCTCCATATCATAATCCTTGATCAACTCCAACCATCTTCTCTGCCTCATGTTCAGCTCCTTCTGAGTAAAGATGTACTTCAGACTTTTATGATCTGTGTACATCTCCACTCGGTCACCATATAAGTAATGCCTTCATAGCTTCAGAGCAAACACGACTGCCGCCAATTCCAGATCATGAGTTGGGTAATTCTTCTCGTGGTCCCGAAGTTGCCTAGATGCATATGCTATCACCTTCCCATGCTGCATAAGGACACATCCAAGTCCTTTACCTGACGCATCACAATATACTGCAAAACCTCCGGGCCCAACTGGCAATGTAAGGATAGGCGCTGATATCAACTTCTGCTTCAGGTTCTCAAATGATGCCTGGCATTCTGCCGACCAGACGAATGGTACATCCTTTCGTGTCAAGCGGGTCATGGGTGCTGAAAGTCTCGCAAAATCTGATACAAACCTTCTGTAATATCCTGCCAATCCCAAGAAACTCCGTACATCAGCTACGGTCTTGGGTACTGGCCAACTCTCTACTGTTTCTACCTTCCTGGGATCCACTGCTACTCCAGCTCCTGATATGATGTGACCCAGAAATGAAATATGATCCGACCAAAACTCACACTTGCTGAGCTTGGCATACAACTGGTTCTCTCTTAGAACCTGCAACACTTTCCTGAGGTGGTCTTCATGCTCCTCTTCACTAGCAGAATATACGAGTATGTCATCAAGAAAGACAACGACAAACTGATCTAAGTATGGCATAAAGATGCGGTTCATCAAATCCATGAATATAGCTGGAGCATTGGTCAAACCAAACGGCATTACTAAGAATTCATAATGCCCATACTTTGACCTGAATGCTGTCTTGGGGATGTCTTCCTTTCGAACCCTCACCTGATGGTACCCTGAACGAAGATCTATCTTGGAGAAGACTCTGGCCCTGCTCAACTGATCAAATAAGTCATCGATCCTGGGTAGTGGGTACTTGTTCTTTACTGTCGCCGCGTTAAGCTTTCTGTAATCGATGTATAATCTGGATGACCCATCCTTCTTCCCTACAAGTACCACTGGTACTTTCTATGGTGATATGCTAGCTTGGATGAACTTCTTCTCCTTCAATTCCTCTATGTGCTGATACACCTTGGCCTGCTCCGAATCTGCCATTCTGTAAACTCGATCTGATATCGATTTAGTTCCAGGTGCCAATTTTATGCTGAACTCAATATCTTTAACCGGTGGTAGACCTGAAAGTTCTTCGGAAAATACGTCTAGAAATTCTTCAACTACCTTCGGAACTTGAACTTCTTCCATTGCTGTTACTACTCCCTGCTCTTGCTGAGCTACCTCTGACCTAACTAAGGTGAACCTCTTCATGCCTGGAATATCAAAAGATACACTCCCACTACGACAATCTATTGTCGCATGACTGTCTTTCAGCCAGTCCATGCCTAAGATAACGTCGAAATTTCCAACAGGAAATTCTATCAACTGGACGGGTAAGGAATGCCCGCAAACTACAACACTACACACTAGAATAACTCTACTAACTCCTACGAGCCCATTGCAAGTGAGTATATTCAACCTCCCTGGCAATGCCTCGAACTCCATTCCTAGTCGTATCACAAATTGTACAGATATAAATGAGTGTGATTCTCCCGAATCAAACAATGCTACTGCGGGATATGAGGCGACGAGAATGTTACCTGCCACAACATCTTCCGATGCTAATGCCTCCTCCAAGGACAGTGTGAATGCTTGCCCTCGACCTCCTTGCTGGTTCCCATACTGTGGCCTAGCCTGGTGCTGCTGCTGGCCCCTTCCTTGATGATGCTGGGGTGGTCTATGCTGGTGTTGCTGCATCGGCGGTCCCTGCTGTCGATATATCTGAGTCTGCGGACGCTGTGCCAACGGCCTTACTGCCACTGCTGGTCCTCGATACTGGCCTGCCCCTGGTGCTGGCAGAGCAGGAAACTGCTGCCCTGGTCCTCCTGACCTCGAATTCATGGGACATGTGGTAACCCGATGGTCTGGATTTCCACATATCAGACATAGTCCATTCAATGTCCGACACACATCTCTAGTGTGCCCCATCTCCCCACAATAAGTGCAGCCCGTCGGGGGTTGCTGGTTCTTTCTCTGTTGCTGTTGCTGCTGCCTGGGTGGTGGTACTGGTCCTCGTATCGCCATATCATGGATACGAATGCCAGTGGATGGTGCTGTTGTTTGGGGCACTGCTCCCCCTCCTCCTTCAATTTGACTGTGGGATCTCTTCTTACCCCCAGTCCTTACTGCAAGCCTCTGAATGGTGATCTCATGCCTCCGGGTTGCCATCAATATCTCATCAAAAGTCTGGTAATTGTGCCCTTCTATCAATTGCAAGAGCTCAAGATGAAACCCTTGCTGAAACCTCATAGCCCTCTGGCGCTCCGTCGCTACCATCTCTGGGGTAAATCTACTCAATCTGCAGAACTCCGCTGCATAAGCATCTACAGTCTTGCCAGCCTGCCTGAGGCTGATAAACTTCTGTTATAGCTCAAACTACGCTACAACTCCATAATACTTCGTCTTGAACCTTGCAGTAAAATCGTCCCAAGCAACTGGACGTCTGATGCCTACCTCCTCTGATTCCCACCAATCACGTACGAGATCCTGAAGTAACAACTTCACTAGATCCACACGTTCTTCTGCCGGCACCTTAGTGGCTGTCAGAATAGCCTCAATATCCTTAAGCCATGCATCTGCTGAGATGGCATCCTCCGTGCCCTCAAAACGGCAGGGGTTGTACTTGCAAAACCTGGCTGACGCTCCTGAATCAGTCCTCGCTCCTCTTTCCAAAGCCGTCTGCAATCCTTGGTTGAGTAGCACATTCTGCTCTTGTAGCTGAGTGTGCATGCATTGCTGGGCCAACATCTGATGTTGCTGAGTGGCCATCATTCCTTTCGTGATCTCTAGAAGGGTTGGTGTGTCCACTTGGGTAGGTGGAACTGTCGGTGGGGGTGGAATGTCCGGATACTGCGACCCAGCTGCTAGTTCCCCTATCACTTCTTCCTGGGTAGCCTCCTGAGGGGAGACTGGCCCTTGCTGCTGACCAACCTGGTCAGGTTGTCCATGTTGTTATCCATGTTGTTGCTGTCCAGTCCTGACAGATGCGGACGAGATGCCCCTAAAAAAAGGGACAAGAGAACAATCAAACGACCGGACATGAAGGATCAATGAAGTGAAAGGATACTGGAATGTCAAGCTAGAGTTGAGAGTAACGAATCATGAGATCAAGGGAAAACATGTGTGATTGAGACATCCTATAAATCAAAACACCCCACAAGTCTGAAATCAGACCTGCATGGGCCACCACTAAAACCTTGTCACGCCCAGAACCAGAATACTGGAGAGCGGGGGAATGACTCAGCCAGCTACGTATTACGGGTAGATGAATACCGTATAATACGACCAATGCTATCTAAAAGACAAGAGGGTGCACACTACATGAAAGTCTTACTATGGTCAATTCACATCTATTATCTCAATCATTCGAACAAGAAACAGTAATAGAGAACATGTAAGATAAAGCAGTAAGGCGTCCCAAACGCTCTGTCAAAATGTTTTTGATATCTGGCTTTACAAAACATAGCCAGATTGATGTAGCAAAAGTATACATAATTGTTATCGGCTGCAGCCTGACTTTAGTTACAATTATGTAAAAAGTAAGTACGAGACGATCCGACTAACATGTCGGTGCCAAACGGCAAAGTATAAAGTAGATAACAAAACGAGCGGGGAAGTAAGAAACCCACTCGAGTCCTCCTGCGATCATCCCTCTAGTGTTGACCATCTTGGAGGTAGAAGTAAGCTGAGTCCTCGGGAACCGGCTCTAAATCTGGCCATGCAAAACCAGAGAGGTTAGACCTCTAATAGCAAGTACCACAAGGAAGCACGACATGAGAACTAAAACCAGTAATGTGAAATATGATAAATAGATCTCTGTTTGCTACTAGGATTCACATAACGTCATGACACTTTGAACCAACCTCCCAACCAAACAAGGACAGAAGTTGGCCCGGCATGTCCTGACAATCTGATCATCCTAGTTAAGTAACAGAGTAGGTACAGTACACAAACAAATCATCTTGAACGGCCAATCAACTACTACGGCTTGCTATTGTGAGTCCCAAGTTATCCTGGAATTATGCAATTAGGGATTCCTCAGTTCTTACTATGTGCAAGCAAGGCTAGTCTAACCAATCAATCAATTGCGCCAATCATGTAGTTAGACGAGTCCCAGCGGGACGCCCGTCGTTAATATAGCATGTACAATAATATAAGCAGATACTGTTCCCTGCCCGTGTGACAGATTTACAGTATCTGTGGGAACCAGCCGGCCCGTCGGGCACTTAATAGTCCCAAGGGGGCTGCCATGTAAGAACTCGGGAATCCAATTTCTCCATGCCATCATTATTTTATTTAACTTAATAGTCTCTACGTTGAGTGAAGTTCCATACCGTGGATTATAGTCATCCAAATGAGTACTTTTGTACGGGATACGATATGCGCAACTCTACAACGATACCCGTGCGGCTAGGTTGTAGGTTTTACATAGCGTGATACAACAATCAAATCTGACCACGGAGTAATCATGCCTTGACCATAAAGTACACATGTTGTTTTTGTAAAATAAATAAATAATTTGAAGCCTGCATGTGCCTGTATGCCAATATTCGGGATTGGCTAATCGAGTACAATAGTTCATTACATGAACGTGTCTCATTCATTTCATTCAATAAGACGACTAGCCAGTCTCTTAGTTCCAACTAGGAACGCATGATCAATTTTAGTCAAGATAACCATTATCATCAATGGTGACAAGGCATGAAAGTCAAATAGTATTCAGTGGAGTCGAGTCTACGACTCTCAGGGTTTAATTCCAGTCAATCGGGGTATCTATAGCTCAATTCACGACACATGGTACATCTCACGTAACAATCTATATTTAACAGAAATATTAACATATCATGATCATATCAAGTTTTATGCAAAAAGGCGTAAGGATATAAAATGGACGTTAAACATCTAATAAGATATCAATATACAGGGCTATAGAAGATCCAGGGTAAGCAGGCTACTCTCATGTCAGCCCACGCTCATGTCAAGCTACGCTCAAGACAGCGTACGCTCGGGTCATGCTACGCTCAGGTCAAGCTAGCGTATGCAAGTCATACGCTTCCAAAAGGCAGCGTATGAACTTCATACGACTCCTTACTATCCAAGCTAGCGTACGCAAGTCGTACGCTCCCAAAAGGCAGCGTGTGGACTCCATACGACTCCTGACCATCCAAGTCAGCGTATGCAAGTCATACGCTCCCAAAAGGTAGCGTATGGACTCTATACGACTCCTGACCATCCAAGTCAGCGTATGCAAGTCATACACTCCCAAAAGGCAGCGTATGGACTCCATACGACTCCTGACCATCCAAGTCAGCGTATGCAAGTCATACGCTCCCAAAAGGCAGCGTATGGACTTCATACGACTCCTGACCATCCAAGTCAGCGTATGCAAGTCATACGCTCCCAAAAGGCAGCGTATGGACTTCATACGACATACGCTTCCAAAAGGTAGCGTATACAAGACACACGCTTCCTAAAAAGGCATCGTATGGACTCCATACTGCGCTGCGCTAAAGAGCATGCGCAGCTCAGTGACGCAAGCTAAAAAGCTAGCATACACTGCTCAATGTCTTCTCCAAACAGCAAGAACTCTATGGTTTGAATTCAAAGCTTCAAAAGTCCATAACTTGGTCAAAACAAGTCCGAATCCAACTTTGCAAAGGTCAAAATTGGGTAGAATGAAATCCTCTACAACATGGAACCATCAAAACTTGAAAACAAAGAAGTTTGATAGATCAAAACCACCAAACTCCGAAAATAACTCATTTTTAGATCTACAAAAATTAAGACTTCGAAATAAAAAATGCCAAGTTCTAAACTCTCTTAGGATCTTGCGAGGAAGATAAATGAACTACAAAAACATGGGTTCTCATGGGGAGCAAGTTATACTTGCCTACGGTTTGGTAGGTGGAGAGAGTAATGAAGAAGAGAAGAAGAGGAGTAATGGTAAGAATGAGTAATGAGGAGAGAGAATGGAGAGGGTGGCTTTAAATATGGAAGGGGTGGTAGGTGGGAGTTAGGCCGGGTCCAATGGATCGGGTTGTAGGGGATCCAACCAAGGCCAACCCGAACCCAAAGCCTAGCTAAAGCAGAGAATAAAAGCAGAAAATAAAGTGCAGAAATAAAATTATAGAAATATAATTGCAGAAATATAATTGCAGGAAATAAATTAACATAAAAATTTAAAGAGCAGATTAATTAATTAACATAAAATTAAAGGAATTTAAATACATGATAATACATGATAAATATTAAATAAATACATGATAAATACTAAATAAATACACATGAGTTGTACATGTATAAAAATATGCATTTTAGGAACGGGGAGTGACATCTCTACCCTCCTTAGAAAAATTCCGTCCTCAGAATTTCAAATCCAAGCAGGATAGAAATATCAAAACTAAACTAATCTAGGTACAAGCAATTCAATCAAGTAATCATTTTACAATGTCCATAGCAAGTAACATATCTATATTTAACAATCTACGGTATTAAGCAATTCTACCCATAAGGTGATAAGCATGAGGAATCAAGGCAATCAAGGTACACAGAAAAAGATACACCTTGTGAGTCAAACAGATGTGGATACCGTGATCGGATATCATCCTCACGTTCCCACGTTGACTCTCCCAAAGAGTGATGACCCCAAGCAACCCGGACAAGGTTAATTGTTCGGTTCTTGAGTATCTTCTTTCTTCGGTCCAAGATGGACACAGGCTGTTCCTCGTAAGACAGGTTGGTACCAACAACCAGTTCTGAATGATCGAGGATATGGCTGGGGTCCGATACATACCTTCGCAATTGAGATACATGAAATACGTCATGCACCTCTCGTAATGAAGGTGGAAGGGACAAACGATAAGCAACATCGCCTACCCTATCAAGAATAACAAATGGGCCTACGTATCGTGGGCTCAACTTCCCGCGAACGCCAAATCTAATGATCCCACGGGTAGGTGAGATCCGCAAGAACACGTGGTCCCCAACAGAAAACTCTAGCGGCCTACGATGCTGGTCCGCCCAATGATGATGCCGATCCTGTGTAACACGAAGTCGCTCTCTAATTCCTTTAATCACTTCAACTGTCTGAACAATCATTTCCGGGCCTAGCATCTTCCTCTCTCCGATATTATCCCATGCTAGTGGCGACCTACACTTCTTACCATATAATGCTTCAAATGGCGCCATCTGGATACTGGCTTGATAACTGTTGTTGTAAGAAAACTCAACTAAGTGCAGGTGGCTTTCCCAAGATCCTCCAAAATCCAGAGTGCAAGCTCGCAACATATCTTCCAAAGTCTGAATTGTCCTTTCTGATTGCCCGTCCGTCTGCGGATGGTAAGCCGTGCTAAATCTTAACTTGGTACCCAGACTATGATGCAAGCACTTTCAGAAATGTGATGTAAAGCGGGTATCTCTGTAGAACACAATACTGACAGGGACTCCATGCTGCCTGACCATCTGTTGCATATACAACTCCGCCAACTTTTCTGTAGATTGTCCCACTATGAAAGGAAGAAAGTGTGCTACCTTCGTAAGCCGATCTACTATCACCCAAATAGCGTCCTTACCACTTGGTGATCTCGGTAAACCGGTCACAAAGTCCATCGTAATATGCTCCCACTTCCATTCCGGGATAGGAAGCGGTTGTAATAATCCAGCTGGCCTTTGCTGTTCTGCCTTTACTTGCTGATATATCAAGCAACGGGAAACAAACCTAGCTATTTTCCTCTTCATCCCGTTCCACCAGAAGTGCTGCTTGATATCTTGGTACATCTTGGTCCCTCCAGGATGTATAGAATACTGAGAAATGTGAGCTTCTGTCATAACTTCATGTCTGATATCTCCACTAGGTACATATAGACGTGATCCAAACCTAAGCGTACCATCTTTATGAATTTGCATCTCCTTTCTGAGTCCTGACTCACATTCTGCCCTAAGCTTCTGAATCCTTGGGTCCTGTGCCTGAGCTGCCTTGGTCCTGCCTACCAAGTCGGATTGAACTTGTAGACTCGCCAGAATTCCTACATCAATAGGAAGTATAACTTCAATGCCCATCTCCTAAAGGTCTTCTAAGATGTGCTTCTGTGTTGTCAACATAAATGTGCCGCCTCTTCTGCTAAGAGCGTCTGCTACCACATTAGCCTTGCCTGGATGATACTGAAGCTCCACATCATAATCCTTGATCAACTCCAACCATCTTCTCTGCCTCATGTTCAGCTCCTTCTGAGTAAAGATGTACTTCAGACTTTTATGATCTGTGTACATCTCCACTCGGTCACCATATAAGTAATGTCTCCATAGCTTCAGAGCAAACACTACTGCCGCCAATTCCAGATCATGAGTTGGATAATTCTTCTTGTGGTCCCGAAGCTGCCTAGATGCATATGCTATCACCTTTCCATGCTG
Source organism: Iris pallida (assembly GCA_029216955.1). Taxonomy (NCBI): domain Eukaryota; kingdom Viridiplantae; phylum Streptophyta; class Magnoliopsida; order Asparagales; family Iridaceae; genus Iris; species Iris pallida. The sequence continues at coordinate 9,668,262 of JANAVB010003398.1, read as the reverse complement.
CATAAGGATACATCCAAGTCCTTTACCTGACACATCACAATATACTGTAAAACCTCCGGGCCCAACTGGCAATGTAAGGATAGGCGCTGATATCAACTTCTGCTTCAGGTTCTCAAATGATGCCTGGCATTCTGTCGACCAGACGTATGGTACATCCTTTCGTGTCAAGTGGGTCATGGGTGCTGAAAGTCCCGTAAAATCTGATACAAACCTTCTGTAATATCCTGCCAATCCCATGAAACTCCGTACATCAGCTACGGTCTTGGGTACTGGCCAACTCTCTACTGCTTCTACCTTCCTGGGATCCACTGCTACTCCAGCTCCTGATATGATGTGACCCAGAAATGAAATATGATCCGACCAAAACTCATACTTGCTGAGCTTGGCATACAACTGGTTCTCTCTTAGAACCTGTAACACTTTCCTGAGGTGGTCTTCATGCTCCTCTTCACTAGTAGAATATACGAGTATGTCGTCAAGAAAGACAACGACAAACCGATCTAAGTATGGCATAAAGATGCGGTTCATCAAATCCATGAATATAACTGGAGCATTGGTCAAACCAAACGGCATTACTAAGAATTCATAATGCCCATACTTCGACCTGAATGCTGTCTTGGGGATGTCTTCCTTTCGAAGTCTCACCTGATGGTACCCTGAACGAAGATCTATCTTGGAGAAGACTCTGGCCCTGCTCAACTGATCAAATAAGTCGTCGATCCTGGGTAGTGGGTACTTGTTCTTTACTGTCGCCGCGTTAAGCTTCCTATAATCGATGCATAATCTGGATGACCCATCCTTCTTCCCTACAAGTACCACTGGTGCTGCCCATGGTGATATACTAGCTTGGATGAACTTCTTCTCCTTCAATTCCTCTATGTGCTGATACACCTTGGCCTGCTCCGAATCCGCCATTCTGTAAACTCGATCTGATATCGGTTTAGTTCCAGGTGCCAATTCTATGCTGAACTCAATATCTCTAACCGGTGGTAGACCTGGAAGTTCTTCGGGAAACACGTCTAGAAATTCTTCAACTACCTTCGGAACTTGAACTTCTTCCATTGCTGTTACTACTCCCTGCTCTTGCTGAGTTGCCTCTGACCTAACTAAGGTGAACCTCTTCATGCCTGGAATATCAAAAGATGCACTCCCACTACGATAATCTATTATCGCATGACTGTCTTTCAGCCAGTCCATGCCTAAGATAACGTCGAAATTTCCAGCAGGAAATTCTATCAACTGGGCGGGTAAGGAATGCCCGCAAACTATAACACTATACGCTAGAATAACTCTACTAACTCCTACGAGCCCATTGCCAGTGAGTATATTCAACCTCCCTGGCAATGCCTCCAACTCTATTCCTAGCCGTGTCGCAAATTGTGCAGATATAAATGAGTGTGATGCTCCCGAATCAAACAATGCTACTGCGGGATATGAGGCGACGAGAATGTTACCTGCCACAACATCTTTCGATGCTAATGCCTCCTCCAAGGACAGTGTGAATGCTTGCCCTCGACCTCCTTGCTGGTTCCCATACTGTGTCCTAGCCTGGTGCTGCTGCTGGCCCCTTCCTTGATGATGCTGGGGTGGTCTATGCTGGTGTTGCTGCATCGGCGGTCCCTGCTGTCGATACATCTGAGCCTGCGGACGCTGTGCCAACGGCCTTACTGCCACTGCTGGTCCTCGATACTGGCCTGCCCCTGGTGCTGGCAGAGCAGGAAACTGCTGCCCTGGTCCTTCTGACCTCGAATTCATGGGACATGTGGTAACCCGAGGGTCTGGATTTCCATATATCAGACATAGTCCATTCAATGTCCGACATATATCTCTAGTGTGCCCCATCTTTCAACAATAAGTGCAGCCCGTCGGGGGTTGCTGGTTCTTTCTCTGTTGCTGTTGCTGCTGCCTGGGTGGTGGTACTGGTCCTCGTATCGCTACATCATGGATACGAATGCAAGTGGATGGTGCTGTTGTTCGGGGCGCTGCTCGCCCTCCTCCTTCAATCTGACTGTGGGATCTCTTCTGACCCCCAGTCCTTACTGCAAGCCTCTGAATGGTGATCTCATGCCTCCGGGTTGCCGTCAATATCTCATCAAAAGTCTGGTAATTGTGCCCTTCTATCAATTGCAAGAGCTCAAGATGAAACCCTTGCTGAAACCTCATAGCCCTCTGGCGCTCCATCGCTACCATCTCCGGGGCAAATCTACTCAATCTGCAGAACTCCGCTGCATAAGCATCTACAGTCTTGCCAGCCTGCTTGAGGCTGATAAACTTCTGTTGTAGCTCAAACTGCGTCACAACTCCATAATACTTCGTCTTGAACCTTGTAGTAAAATCATCCCAAGCAACAGGACGTCTGATGCCTACCTCCTCTGATTCCCACCAATCACGTGCGAGATCCTGAAGTAACAACTTCACTAGATCCACACGTTCTTCTGCCGGCACCTTAGCGGCTGTCAGAATAGCCTCAATATCCTTAAGCCATGCATCTGCTGAGATGGCATCCTCCGTGCCCTCAAAACGGCAGGGGTTGTACTTGCAAAACCTGGCTGACGCTCCTGAATCAGTCCTCGCTCCTCTTTCCAAAGCCGTCTGCAATCCTTGGTTGAGTAGCACATTCTGCTCTTGTAGCTGAGTGTGCATGCGTTGCTGGGCCAACATCTGATGTTGCTGAGTGGCCATCATTCCTCTCATGATCTCCAGAAGGGCTGGTGTGTCCACTTGGGTAGGTGGAACTGTCGGTGGGGGTGGAATGTCCGGATACTGCGACCCAGCTGCTGGTTCCACTATCACTTCTTCCTGGGTAGCCTCCTGAGGGGAGACTGGCCCTTGCTGCTGACCAACCTGGTCAGGTTGTCCATGTTGCTGTCCATGTTGTTGCTGTCCAGTCCTGACAGATGTGGACGAGGTGCCCCTAAGAAAAGGGACAAGAGAACAATCAAACGACCGGACATGAAGGATCAATGAAGTCAAAGGATACTGGAATGTCAAGCTAGAGTTGAGAGTAACGAATCCTGAGATCAAGGAAAAATATGTGTGATTGAGACATCCTATAAATCAAAACACCCCACAAGTCTGAAATCAGACCTGCATGGGCCACCACTAAAACCTTGTCACGCCCCAGAACCAGAATACTGGAGAGCGGGGGAATGACTCAGCCAGCTACGTATTACGGGTAGATGAATACCGTATAATACGATCAATGCTGTCTAAAAGACAAGGGGGTGCACACTACATGAAAGTCTTACTATGGTCACTTCACATCTATTGTCTCAATTATTCGAACAAGAAACAGTAATAGAGAACATGTAAGATAAAGCAGTAAGGCGTCCCAAACGCTCTGTCAAAATGTTCTTGATATCTTGCTTTACAAAACATAGCCAGATTGATGTAGCAAAAGTATACACAATTGTTATCAGCTGCAGCCTGACTTTAGTTAATATTATGTAAAAAGTAAGTACGAGATGATCCGACTAACATGTCGGTGCCAAACGACAAAGTATAAAGTAGATAACAAAACGAGCGGGAAAGTAAGAAACCCACTCGAGTCCTCCTGCGATCATCCCTCTAGTGTTGACCATCTTGGAGGTAGAAGTAAGCTGAGTCCTCGAGAACCGGCTCTAAATTTGGCCATGCAAAACCAGAGAGGTTAGACCTCTAATAGCAAGTACCACAAGGAAGCACGACATGAGAACTAAAACCAGTAATGTGAAATATGATAAATAGATCTCTGTTTGCTACTAGGATTTACATAACATCATGACACTTCGAACCAACCTCCCAACCAAACAAGGACAGAAGTTGGCCCGTCATGTCCTGACATTCTGATCATCCCAATTAAGTAACAGAGTAGGTAAAGTACACAAACAAATCATCTTGAACGGCCAATCAACTACTACGGCTTGCTATTGTGAGTCCCAAGTTATCCTGGAATTATGCAATTAGGGATTCCTCAGTTCTTACTATGTGCAAGCAAGGCTAGTCTATCCAATCAATCAATTGCGCCAATCATGTAGTTAGACGAGTCCCAGCGGGACGCCCGTCGTTAATATAGCATGTACAATAATATAAGCAGATACTGTTCCCTGCCCGTGTGACAGATTTACAGTATCTGTGGGAACCAGCCGGCCCGTCGGGCACTTAATAGTCCCAAGGGGGCTGCCATGTAAGAACTCGGGAATCCAATCTCTCCATGCCATCATTATTTTATTTAACTTAATAGTCTCTACGTTGAGTGAAGTTCCATGCCGTGGATCATGGTCATCCAAATGAGTACTTTCGTATGGGGTACGATATGCGCAACTCTACAACGATACCCGTACGGCTAGGTTGTAGGTTTTACATAGCGTGATGCAACAATCAAATCTGACCACGGAGTAATCATGCCTTGACCATAAAGTACACATGCGGTTTTTGTAAAATAAATAAATAATTTGAAGCCTGCATGTGCCTGTATGCCAATATTCGGGATTGGCTAATCGAGTACAATAGTTCATTACATGAACGTGTCTCATTCATTTCATTCAATAAGACGACTAGCCAGTCTCTTAGTTCCAACTAGGAACGCATGATCAATTTTAGTCAAGATCACCATTATCATCAATGGTGACAAGGCATGAAAGTCAAATAGTATTCAGTGGAGTCGAGTCTACGACTCTCAGGGTTTAATTCCAGTCAATCGGGGTATCTATAGCTCAATTCACGACACATGGTACATCTCACGTAACAATCTATATTTAACAGAAATATTAACATATCATGATCATATCAAGTTTTATGCAAAAAGGCGTAAGGATATAAAATGGACGTTAAACATCTAATAAGATATCAATATACAGGGCTATAGAAGATCCAGGGTAAGCAGGCTACTCTCATGTCAGCCCACGCTCATGTCAAGCTACGCTCAAGCCAGCGTACGCTCGGGTCATGCTACGCTCAGGTCAAGCTAGCGTATGCAAGTCATACGCTTCCAAAAGGCAGTGTATGAACTTCATACGACTCCTTACTATCCAAGCTAGCGTACGCAAGTCGTACGCTCCCAAAAGGCAGCGTATGGACTCCATACGACTCCTGACCATCCAAGTCAGCGTATGCAAGTCATACGCTCCCAAAAGGCAGCGTATGGACTCCATACGACTCCTGACCGTCCAAGTCAGTGTATGCAAGTCATACGCTCCCAAAAGGCAGCGTATGGACTCCATACGACTCCTGACCATCCAAGTCAGCGTATGCAAGTCATACGCTCCCAAAAGGCAGCGTATGGACTTCATACGACTCCTGACCATCCAAGTCAGCGTATGCAAGTCATACGCTCCCAAAAGGCAGCGTATGGACTTCGTACGACATACGCTTCCAAAAGGTAGCGTATGCAAGACACACGCTTCCTAAAAAGGCAGCGTATGGACTCCATACTGCGCTGCACTAAAGGGCGCGCACAGCTCAGTGACGCAAGCTAAAAAGCTAGCATACACTGCTCACTGTCTTCTCTAAACAGTAAGAACTCCATGGTTTGAATCCAAAGCTTCAAAAGTCCATAACTTGGTCAAAACAAGTCTGAATCCAACTTTGCAAAGGTCAAAATTGGGTAGAATAAAATTCTCTACAACATGGAACCATCAAAACTTGAAAACAAAGAAGTTTGATAGATCAAAACCACCAAACTCCAAAAATAACTCATTTCTAGATCTACAAAAATTAAGACTTCGAAATAAAAAATGCTAAGTTCTAAACTCTCTTAGGATCTTACGAGGAAGATAAATGAACTACAAAAACATGGGTTCTCATGGGGAGCAAGTTGTACTTGCCTACGGTTTGGTAGGTGGAGAGAGTAATGAAGAAGAGAAGAAGAGGAGTAATGGTGAGAATGAGTAATGAGGAGAGAGAATGGAGAGGGTGGCTTTAAATATGGAAGGGGTGGTAGGTGGGAGTTGGGCCGGGTCCAATGGGTCGGGTTGTAGGGGATCCAACCAAGGCCAACCCGAACCCAAAGCCTAGCTAAAGCAGAGAATAAAAGTAGGAAATAAAGTGCAGAAATAAAATTGCAGAAATATAATTGCAGGAAATAAATTAACATAAAAATTTAAAGAGCAAATTAATTAATTAACATAAAATTAAAGGAATTTAAATACAGGATAATACATGATAAATATTAAATAAATGCATGATAAATACTAAATAAATACACATGAGTTGTACATGTATAAAAATACGCATTTTAGGAACGGGAAGTGACAACTAGCTTAAAAGCAACCTTCATTTTTTGTCGCTAAAGTCGTCGCTAATTACGATTAGCGACGTATTTTCCATTATTAGCAACATATAATGACGTCGCTAATTTGCCTTATTTTAGTAGTGGTAGAGAAATTATGGATTGGTAAATTATGTCGGATTGGATAAAGTCTCATAGGGATTGTCGGGAATTGATTTGGCTCCACGATATGATATAGCATGGTTCGTTATAACTGTCCCTCGTTGATGATCTTCAATTATCGAGCGTAGTTTCGGGGCAGATGACCCTACAAGACTTGACCGCCAAATCAAGTGAATATTGAAATCCCGTAGGATGACCCAATGAAGTCGTATAAGAAATTTTGTCGAGGATGAAAGATGATGTAGTGCATATTGAGGATAAGTCTAAGCGAGTGAGTATCGTGTTTCGAAAGTCAACGAGTACTAGAATCGATATTGTCAGAGAATTTTGGATTGATCAAATAAGTATTTGAGTTATTTGCTAGTCATCGATCGAATATATGTAGAGGAACGTGCTTAGCGTAGTAACGCGGTAAGACGATTGCAAGAATTTTGCAATGCACGAGAGCAAGGAATAGTAGAATGACCCTAAGAGATGTGTCGTAGATCGGTTTGAGTAACGGTTAGGCTATGTGTGTTGAGCGCACGATCGATATTACGAAACGAACTAGTCGGGATTGATTCAAAAATTGAGTAAAGGATTTGTACTCGATCGAGAATCAGAGAGAGGTGTATCATAAGAGACCTTGGGTCGGAAAGATTGTTGCCTTCGAGCATCGTAGACTCAAGTTGACCTCTTGTGTCGGGAGAGACTAAGCACGATGTCTGGATAAGTTACCTAGCAGGGGTAGCCCCAGACGTAATGCGTAGGTAGTTCGAGAACGTGGATCGTGTTGGAATACTTGCGTGTGATGCATAGTAAGGATTGTAGGCAAAAAAATTTGGACATGTTGGACTTAGTCCATGTCATTGAGGCCAAGTGTTATGAATGACTAGGTGAAAGACTTGAGTGATACGAGAGATAGGGAACGGTTGGGCGAATAGGCGTTACGGAGAATTGTTGTGATCAGATGCACAATGACTTGATGAATGCGTGCGTTAGATGCCGACAAGAAACATATGGGAGCGAAGTTATGATTTGAATCAAGTTATGTGCAGAGATGTTTGGAGGATGATCACGTGCTATGGAGTAAAAATATGAGAAGTATTTTGGGAATAGACGCTAAGATCTGACTAAGTCAAGTATGAAAAGATTGGTGCTTGGGGATTTAAGTTGAGACTGTTAGCCTTGTCCCGATATCCTACAACTGAGCTTAGCTGAAATGCATATATTGGCCGGATGCCTAAAATATGTGTATGATCCAAACTAAGTTGTATGATTCCAACGATAGTAGCACGAGATCATAAAACGAACTAACGAGACACTTGGATTAAGTGTTAGTTTCGATTCGAGGACAAACCTTGTTTTGAGTGGTATATAATGTAATGTCTCGCTCCGCACGGTGCATTATGATGAGTCATTGACTCGAAGAGTTGCGTTCACCCGATGAAGTATCGATGCTAATCGATGCAAGAGTTACGTTGGCCAAAGGTAAGCTTTAAGTCGATTAGAATCTATGAATCAAATCGATATAAAGGATAAGTCCCATTGAGTAAGTACTGATTTTAGTTGATCTGGTGTACAGGCTATGCTTTTACGCTGGACGATAAGAGGTCGGCATTTTGCCTTATTCAGTAAAGTACCGCGAAACCAAATCGTGGCCTTGCAACGGAGTGTAACATGGGCACGATACGCCAAATCAACCGATTAGTTCACAGAAATGGCTAAGTCTAAGAGTTAGCTGTGCAACCAAGTTATGGAATCAAGCCGCATCAACTCGACAGAACGAAAAAATGCATCAGCTTAAGGTGGGCGAGTTATTGACTCTCTCTTCCTATTCATTTACGTCTAATAAAATATATCCTTGTATGCGTGCGTAAGTTACCATTAAGTAAGCGAGCGTGGCTCGAACGGTTATGGGTCTAAGTATATGTTGAACATTAAGATAAAACATTGAACATTGAATATTGAACAATTGAAGCGACATGCATCAAGTGTACGGATCGTGGTACGACGGTGGTGGTAGAACATTGAAAGACAATATCGAGATGTGCACCACGCGCACGGCTCCGAGAACATTGAACGCTAAGTCTAGAACATTGATTATGGCGTTAAGCGTGCCCTCGTGCACGAAAGCTACGAAATGACTAAGTAACAACGGAACCACGATTATGTGAATAACTTATGAATGATATGCGTTGAGTACGAGTACGAGATGTCTAAGCCGTTGGGCATCGTGCATCAATACGGATGTGTTGGGGCATAATGCCGAAGAAACTTGAGATAGAGGCGAAGGATTATGTTTATGGAACTTGAGATTGGTTGAATGATATGACTTGTATGCTATGACACGTATTGCAAGGTCAATGGACTCGGATGGCCCGTGCACGGGTACGGCTTCCCTCGGACGGTTACGACCGGGGCACCGGGACCGTTCGGCCTAGGAGAGAATTATGTATGGTATTTATGGTGCACATCAATCGGGCGGTTTGCGACTGGCCAGTGTTGTGATAATCTATGATATCAGTAAGTTTGGGGTCCTTCGGATATTGGGCTCGCAACCCGTATCAAAGTGATCATAGGCTTATACATAAGGATGCCAAGTCCATTACGGTGCGAAATACCGTGACCTTCATATAGATAGGGCCGGTGGGCTGAGATTGGAGTTGGGTGCAGGCGCAGGGCCTGCTACCCTTATGCATATAGCTAGGTTTATGATTGGTTGCATGAATTGAAGGATTCCTTATGTAAAGTCTAACCACTGCAGGCTAATCAAAACAGGACGAAGATGAGCACGATCACTATGCTTATGTTTATATTATGTCTAACTGTATCTGCTGCAGGAACATGATATGGGACACAATTATATTAAGTTGCTATGTCGAATATTGCCATAAAACTGATCCTAAGGCTAATTAGCAAGATAACCAAATAATGCTGCATGTTCCATGACATAAACTTAGTATTTGGTTTGGGTGCGAGTGGGTCTTGATCAGTGCGAAGCGAGGACGAAAGCAATAATCCCCCACTAGTTTGTGTGCAGGTTCAGGTTATGATTGGCTCGGGGCGGGATTTTGCTTGGACGTGCCGAGGCAAGGAATCCTTGGCATTCAAGAGGAGTTACCGCATAGGCGTTCGAACTTGCGACATGTAGATGTTCGGCTGAAGACTACTTGTTGGCTATAAAGAGGCATAATGTCACGACCCGTACACACTGTGAGGGTACAAGTACGTAACAACGCCAGCCTACACCGTAGTGTCGGCGGTAGAACGCTGTCCTAGGTCACAACATCTAACAATATAATGCTAAGCAGTTTATACTCCCCGAATGGGGGTGACATAGAAGAATGTAAACTCAATCACAACTAAGGAAGAAGAAGCAATATATGATATAGAACTCAAATGAAATACAGATGATCAGAAGAGTCTAAGTGTCTAAGATAACATCTCAGCAAACATCCATAATACAAGGTCTCAACTACAGAGTATGAAGAATATATACAATCCAGATCTCAAAGACAGAAATAAAGCCTAACTAAACTAGTCTAGGCAGTAGGGGTAATATCATCAGCTAGAGCTGGGTCCTCCTGAGAGTCCAGCTCACAAGTGTCGTCTAGGGCTGTCCCATAGAAGGTGTCAACACCAGTCTCATCCTCGTCCTCTGTAAACATTCATCGGTGCCCAATCAGGATAGAGCGAGCACAATACATCTCAACAGATCATAGCAGGTTAGAGAATATAATCATGCAGTAAAGTAAGATACAGGATCTGAAAGAAGTACAGAATGTAAAGGAGATAGCTGTAATGGAAATATCTACTATAAATAGAGAACTAACAGTGGCTAGTGAGTCAGAGTACAATATAGACATGTGAATGGCATAGGACGATTCTGATGCTACACTACGGAAGGATTCTGATTCTACACTACTTGGATATTATCCACATGTCCACTTCTACTCCCCCGTACCCCCAATCAATACACAAGGATCCAGCCAGGTTATGTTATGATTCATGTAACGGCCCCCGAAGGGTGGTACATGATAGTCTCATAAATGGGGATTCTAGGAAAGCCCATAAATGGGGGATTCAAGGAAGACTCTGTGATCATGAGAGTACATGTCACAAGTAATTCAATGAACCATGAAGCATAGTGATACACAATGTAAGTGAAACGCACAGAACATGTAGTATCCGATGCTCCCTGACGGGATAACATCTCAAGAAAGGATCCATATAGTACTAATCCGTGTGACCAACGTGACAGTATCAAGTAAAGAAATTTAAAGCAGGAGAATAATTCTAACAGGATATGAAATAATCAGAGAATGTACTCGCCTGTATCTGAGTGTTCGGATAAAATGTACTGTCCGAGGAGAGGTGTCTGGCACCTAATCAGAACAGGACAAATCACAACAAGTCTAAAATGGTAATATGAAGTTCTACTATGCATTCTACATGATTCTAGGTCAATCTAGACCCAAGTCAACTCTTGGTCAACTCTGGTCAACCGTAGAAGTCAAACTAGGTCAACTAGGTCAAACCTAAGTCAAACAAGTCTACACTAGTCTAACTAGTCTATTCTAGGTCTAAACAAGCTATACAAGTCTAACTAGACTCTAGACTGGCATTCAAGCCACACCTATAGGCTAAGAGCCCTAGGCTATAGGCTAGAAATCCTATAGGTCTAAGTACCAACCCAAGCCTATAAGCTAAACTAAACTCAAGCTAGCACTATAGCCTACTACTACTCTACCTATAGCCTAAACCAAGTCACAAGCCTAAGCCAATATACTCAAAACCTAACATCACATATATGTATATACTCATATATACACATTCATACATATATAGAAGCTCACATATATAGCATACATACATTACATAGATGCATACATTCATCTTATATAGGCAATATACATTTATATTTATATAGTGAGAGAGGGCAAGAAAGGGGGGCATGAGGAGTGGTGTGGTGTGTACGGAATAGTGTGTAAATGAATGTATTGTCAGAATTTTAGTGAATACCTATCATTTCAGTTAAAAGTGTCCCTAAGCAGATTTGAAACCAACTATCCCATGCCAACAGTGAAGAGTGTGTAGTACAACCAATTCATTTCAGTTTTCAGAAAGTACACATGTGTGTGTGTGGGCCTGTTTTCAGGGTCCAACAGTTTTCAGTGTGTGGGTGTGTAGATGAATAGGAAGCAGTGCATAGGTGTGTAAACAACAAGTGAAATGACATTGTTCTCAGGTTTAACAAGTTTAACACATGACAGTTCAATCAAAAAATCACAAAAATCAGTAAACCAAGCTTGAATTCTCAGGAAATCTCATTTGAAGACATGGTATCAAGGAATTGGGTAAATTTATAAATTCAAAATAAAAACACAACTATTATCAAACAATTGGTTGGTAATGATTTGTATTATATGTAAGAGTGTCAAATGTGTGTGTGAAACAGTGTAACCCAATAGTGTGTGAGTGTAGATGTGTCTTAGGTGAGTGTCAAAAGTGTGACAGGAAACAAGCCATGTGTGTGGGTATGAGTGAGTGAGTGATACAAAGGGTGGCAGGAATCAATAGGGGAAAGGTGTTGGTGAGTGTGTGTTTCTAAGGGACAGTGAACAATTTCAGGTTTATGCAAATCAATAACGGAACATGGCAAATGGCCTTTCAAACATAAGGCTATCTGTTAACTCACTTGTGTGTGGTGTCCACAGAAATTAGAAGCTAATTTCAGGAATGCAAATCAGCCCATCCACTAAATCGAATCCCATTCAATTCAAAAACCTTCACATATTCAACTTAAAACCTAAATTTCGAAACCCAATACTCAACCACAATCATAACCCCACATTTCAATAACTAATACCTATGTATAAGAATTAATGTGGGTAATTAATATCAAAAATTCAACTTAAACTGGAATTCGATTTCGGATTAGAAAATAGTGTAAAAATTTTAGGAGTATCAGCCTACACCTTAAACAGTCCATATTCAGTCCCCACACCAAATTCGAAAACCATTTCTCAAACACAAATCATGGCTCCACATTGCAGTAACCAAATGCACATGTATATGAATTGATATGTAAATTAAACATCAAGGATTTAGCTTAAAACAGAAATCTAATTTTAGAATATTTCAAAAATAGGGAGCAGTAGGACTGTTCAGTTTCAGTCTATCCACAGTTCAAAAACCCCCACATGACAGTTAAGTAATACACATGTGTAAGAATTAAATAGGCAAATTAACATCAGCAATTAGTTATAAAAATAGAATTTAAAATCAGTGTTATAGTGCAGTGCATAAAAGTATCAGTCCACAGTATTGCGTATCCGTTTCACATTCGAAAAATCAAACAATGACCAATCGAAACCCCATCTCAAATGAATCCATCTTAACTATAAACAATACATGTGTACACGAATCTAACATGTAAATTAACATTCAAAATCAGTTTTAAAAATAGAATTCAAATTCAAAAAAATCGAACAGAGATCGTGTATCAGTGAACCAGTAAAAATGCAATTTCGATGGTTAAAAACTTGTTAATACTGCAATTTAATGGTTGGTAAACATTAGTGTAGGTGTCATAGGGCCACACGAGTCTTGTGGTGTCCCCACGACAGGACCTCATGTTTCAACACACACAGACACTGCACAGGCACACAGCGTCATGCACGCGTGTACGTGTGTCCCGCGCGCGACACAGGGCACGACACGACTCGTGCTCGTGCACACGTGTTCGCCCCACATAGGGCTACAATCGTGTCACCCAGTACTGCGTCCCCGTGTCCCCGTGTCCGAATTAAAAGTGCATGTCAGTGAAGGATTTACTCACGTGTACAGTACGCGCGCGCGGCCAGTGCGACCAGTACGGAAAGGATTTCTCCTCGCACACTGCACCATATGGTCCCATCTTTTGGGAGGATGATGTCAGTCTATGCCCCATCATCCTTACCAAAAATGGTGTGTCCATGTGTCCTACACAGTGAGAAATTCCGTCCGTGATGCAGGACAGTGCACGTGTCTAGTGCGTACGTGTCCAACACGAAAATCCGACACAACAAGACACCAAAACACAAAACACTCTTCTCAAAAATTAATGTACATATTTAGATCTACAAATTCATGTAATTAGATTTACAAAAATCGGAAATAATTTCCTAAGTGACATTCTATCAAACACTTACACATACACATTGACACGTGTCCGATACGGATACCAAACGGATACAAAATTGACCAAACTTCAGGGACAGCTAGGGGACTCCTATATCTATCCCTAAATGCAAAGAAAATGGAATTAAAATACAATTTAAGGGTTTTTACCTATAGATGCAAATAGCAAGAAAAGCCCCAAAATGAAGTGTTCCTCCTTGCTAGCTCGGATCCCCAAATTGCTCAAAATCTGGTATTACTCTCCATAAACAGGAAATAGAAGGGTATTAGGCTCTATTGCAAGAAACTAGTGTTAAAAAGGATTTAAAATGAGAAATCTATGGATTGGGAAAGAATGGACAAACCTTTCCTTTCCTATGTATTGAAATGATATAAAAGAGGCAAGAACTAATGAATAAGTGTTTATATAGGGTGGGGATCCCTATGTGGCTGGTCACTTAGGGTTTGGTTAGGGTTAGGGCTTCTAGTTATGGGCCATAGGCTTAAGTCATAAGTCATTTAATGAAAATCACAAATCATTGTATTAAATCATAAGTCATTTCACTTAAACTTGATTTTTTCTATTTCAAAACTAAATCCTAAGTGACTAGAATGGGCAAAATTAAGTTAGACTAGGGTTACCATAGCTAGGGTTAGCTTCTAGGTTAGTCTCTTAAGTCACAGCTAGTCAAAAGTCAAAACTAACACTCACCAATGCAATAAATCATGAAATAATTCAAAGAGACCAAATGACCAAAATACCCTCATGCTCAAAAGTAAAATAAATTATCCTAATGACATGGTTAGGCTCTAGGTCAGACAGTCTCTCAGGTTACACTAACAAGGCATCAAAATCACAAGCCATGACTTAAAACAGTTTTAAATTGATCAAAAATCACCAAAAATCATAATGTGATATAAATACAAATAAATTATAATTATAATTATAATTACAAAATTTTAAAATTATCCTCATCTGGAAAACTGGGTGCTACAATCCTACCCTCCTTAGAAAAATTTCGTCCTCGAAATTAAAATGTCCATATTCCTTCTAGGTCAAACCCTCCACAATCAAAGTCTCAGAACTTGAACAAATCATACGATTAAAAGGACGACATATAGGGTCATGGCATACGGTGTTAGTGAAATTCTTATCTAGGTATCTAGTCATGTTAGACCAAAACGGCCATAGGGGATCAAAACACATAAGCAATCTAGGGTGCTAAACTAGAAAAGATACAGAAATAACAATCATCAAAACTGTAAGGCAGTCTACCATCCTATGTGAAAACTGGTGCTTATCAAAAAAATAAAATAGAGATGACTACCAATTATCTATAAAGGGGTACTATTCAAAGAAAAATTACAATCGAAAGTTAAAGAATGAAGTTAATTGCATTGAAATCCAATCATAATATATATAGAGAGAGAATATTTAGTCTCGATACAATCTAAGTTGATCAATTCTGGGAAATCAAGATTTGCGCAATATGGAGGACAAGGTCATCGAAGTCTGAGCACGAGCATACAAGGATGGAGATTCAGGTCATAGTTAAATTTGATTCAATTGAGTACGAACCCAAGACATTAATGTGATAAGAAAGGATGATCAAGGTTGATTGGTCGTGATTAAGGGAGCTAGGATTCAATGATATTGAAAACCTTTTAGGGAAAACATGGAAAGATTTCATAAGAAGTCAAGTTAATCATCTCTCTCTAATATCATCAAGTTTATCATTTGCCAATCATATTTTTATCTCACAAGTCCCAATATAAAAATCAACCTTTATATGACTATCATCAAAAAATTTATAACCTTCAGTCATCTAAACCTTTACCATGATCACCATAGACAAAATTCCAAACTTCTAAAACATTTCCCACGAAGCATACCCCTCTTTTAGGTATCAACACTTATTCATTTAATCAAATTTTCAAATTCCTTCACCTTGTCCTAATTAGATCTGAAACCTCTAAATCCAGTTTATGAAATCCTTGAACTTGTTTAATTCAAGTCTCGTATTTATTCAACCCTAATACCACTATGTCATACAAAATTTATTCTTATTTATAAATCAACCTTCATATTTTCTTCAACGTTCACCTTCAAATATTATCCTTTTGAATTCTATAATTTTTCCCCAATCATCTAAAATAATTCCTATAACTTAAAATCCTTGTGTTCTCTCTGTCTCTAGTCACCCTCTTACAATATCTAGTTCAATTTCGCATAATCATTGAATACAATTAAATTCTCCTTTCCGTTTCTAAATTTCTACATAGCCTTAGAGTAAAAGTTCCCAAGAATCAATAACCAAGATTTTCTAAGTTCTCAAAACTAGGTTGACCTCTGATATCCTCATTATTTTTTTTTTTTTTGAAATACATCCATGAATTACTCATAACCAAAATTTTCTGCAATTGTTTCTAAATTGATAACATTTATCTCTCGATTCCATTCTAAACCTTTACCACATCTCCATCTCGAATTTTTTATATTTGACATCCAACATTTTGATTCCCACAAATTCATCATATGATAACTAATTACATCATTTTCGAACTAGATAATTTACGTTATTTCCTCAACATGTGTCAGGTAAAATGATATGAAGATTCAAGGGTTTCAAGGTATAGCTGACAGAATTAGATACGCGACAGAGAATTGATGTAATCAGGACAGTTATATAAGACAAGTAATTATGGTAATAAAATATTGACAGGAAGAGAATGATAATAGAATATGTTCTGCTTTTCTGTTTAAAAGAGGGAACCATTTTGAAACCAGAACTGTAATATCAAATCCAAAATAAGGTCTTAGCAAAAATCATCAATTCATTGTATTATGAAGAAATTCAAAGCAAAGTTACACAAAGGTTTATAATAACAGCTAAAGCTACTCCTACTCCTAATTAAGTAATGAGAAGCAAAACAAAAACCAAACAATAATTCTTTTTCTGAAAGACTAAACAAAAGTAGAGAAAATATATTCAAAAGTTTTCAAGGTACAATCTGATAATCATATGTGTCTATCCAAAATCATGGTACTCTAAATCCTCGTCATACTAGTAAGCAAGGATACGATAATCACAGAGTCCTCGACTAAGGCACATACCTCTAGAATCATGGTATTTAAAATTTTCGCGATGCCGCTAGCTTGGCTGCGAAAACCTTAAATTCCCACACCCGAAAAATATATCCAAAGTCAGACTATATGTCCTCACCATGCTGGCTAATGTGACTGTAAATGACTAGATTCCATAACTTAGATGATCTAGCCCATATAATTTCATCTTGACAAAAATTAAATTAAATCAACAATGGATACCCAAAATCAAATTCATTAACTAACCAAGAAAGATAAATATAAACTATTAGAATCAAATTTCGAGATATTTTATAATGAGATTCTGAAGGGTCATCCCAGGAATCTCTCAAGGGATCCTAACTGTGAATGAGTACCTTCAAAAATATATCCTAATCCTACTGCAGGCTGTAGTGATACTCTAGTTCAAATACCTCTACACAAACTTAACCTACATGGGCCACCACTAAAAACGTATCACGATTCGCACCCACTGTGAGGGTATGAGTACGTAACAGCGCCCAGCCTACGCCATAGTGTCGGCGGTAGAACGTTGTCCTAGGTCACAACATCTAACAATATAATGCTAAGCAGTTTATACTCCCCGAATGGGGGTGACATAGAAGAATGTAAACTCAATCACAACTAAGGAAGAAGAAGCACGATATGATATAGAACTCAAATGAAATATAGATGATCAGAAGAGTCTAAGTGTCTAAGATAACATCTCAGCAAACATCCAGAATACAAGGTCTCAACTACAGAGTATGAAGAATATATACAATCCAGATCTCAAAGATAGAAATAAAGCCTAACTAAACTAGTCTAGGCAGTAGGGGTAATGTCATCAGCTAGAGCTGGGTCCTCCTGAAAGTTCAGCTCACAAGTGTCGTCTAGCGCTATCCCATAGAAGGTGTCAACACCCGCCTCATCCTCGTCCTCTGTAAACATTCATCGGTGCCCAATCAGGACGGAGCGAGCACAATACATCTCAACAGATCATAGCAGGTTAGAGAATATAATCATACAGTAAAGTAAGATACAGGATCTGAAAGAAGTACAGAATGTAAATGAGATAGTTGTAATGGAAATATCTACTATAAATAGAGAACTAACAGTGGCTAGTGAGTCAGAGTACAATATAGACATGTGAATGGCATAGGACAATTCTGATGCTACACTACGGAAGGATTCTGATTCTACACTACTTGGATATTATCCACATGTCCACTTCTACTCTCTCGTACCCCCAATCAATACACAAGGATCCAGCCAGGTTATGTTATGATTCATGTAACGGCCCCCGAAGGGTGGTACATGATAGTCTCATAAATGGGGATTCTAGGAAAGCTCATAAATGGGGGATTCAAGAAAGACTCTGTGATCATGAGAGTATATGTCACAAGTAATTCAATGAACCATGAAGCATAGTGATACACAATGTAAGTGAAACGCACAGAACATGTAGTATCCGATGCTTCCTGACGGGATAACGTCTCAAGAAAGGATCCATATAGTATTAATCCGTGTGACCAACGTGGCAGTATCAAGTAAAGAAATTTAAAGCAGGAGAATAATTCTAACAGGATATGAAATAATCAGAGAATGTACTCGCCTGTATCTGAGTGTCCGGATAAAATGTACTGTCCGAGGAGAGGTGTCTGGCTCCTAATCAGAACAGGATAAGTCACAACAAGTCTAAAATGGTAATATGAAGTTCTACTATGCATTCTACATGATTCTAGGTCAATCTAGACCCAAGTCAACTCTTGGTCAACTCTGGTCAACCGTAGAAGTCAAACTAGGTCAACTAGGTCAAACCTAAGTCAAACAAGTCTACACTAGTCTAACTAGTCTATTCTAGGTCTAAACAAGCTATACAAGTCTAACTAGACTCTAGACTGGCATTCAAGCCACACCCATAGGCTAAGAGCCCTAGGCTATAGGCTAGAAATCCTATAGGTCTAAGTACCAACCCAAGCCTATAAGCTAAACTAAACTCAAGCTAGCACTATAGCCTACTACTACTCTACCTATAGCCTAAACCAAGTCACAAGCCTAAGCCAATATACTCAAAACCTAACATCACATATATGTATATACTCATATATATACATTCATACATATATAGAAGCTCACATATATATAGCATACATACATTACATAGATGCATACATTCATCTTATATAGGCAATATACATTTACATTTATATAGTGAGAGAGGGCAAGGAAGGGGGGCATGAGGAGTGGTGTGGTGTGTATGGAATAGTGTGTAAATGAATGTATTGTCAGAATTTCAGTGAATACCTATCATTTCAGTTAAAAGTGTCCCTAAGCAGATTTGAAACCAACTATCCCATGCCAACAGTGAAGAGTGTGTAGTACAACCAATTCATTTCAGTTTTCAGAAAGTACACATGTGTGTGTGGGGGCCTATTTTCAGGGTCCAACAGTTTTCAGTGTGTGGGTGTGTAGATGAATAGGAAGCAGTGCATTGGTGTGTAAACAACAAGTGAAATGACATTGTTCTCAGGTTTAACAAGTTTAACACATGACAGTTCAATCAAAAAATCACAAAAATCAGTAAACCAAGCTTGAATTCTCAAGAAATCTCATTTGAAGACATGGTATCAAGGAATTGGGTAAATTTATAAATTCAAAATAAAAACACAACTATTATCAAACAATTGGTTGGTAATGATTTGTGTTATATGTAAGAGTGTCAAATGTGTTTGTGAAACAGTGTAACCCGACAGTGTGTGAGTGTAGATGTGTCTTAGGTGAGTGTCAAAAGTGTAACAGGAAACAAGCCATGTGTGTGGGTATGAGTGAGTGAGTGATACAAAGGGTGGCAGGAATCAATAGGGGAAAGGTGTTGGTGAGTGTGTGTTTCTAAGGGACAATGAACAATTTCAGGTTTATGCAAATCAGTAACGGAACATGGCAAATGGCCTTTCAAACATAAGGCTATCTGTTAACTCACTTGTGTGTGGTGTCCACAGAAATTAGAAGCTAATTTCAGGAATGCAAATCAGCCCATCCACTAAATCGAATCCCATTCAATTCAAAAACCTTCACATATTCAACTTAAAACCCAAATTTCGAAACCCAATACGCAACCACAATCATAACCCCACATTTCAATAACTAATACCTATGTATAAGAATTAATGTGGGTAATTAATTTCAAAAATTCAGCTTAAACTGGAATTCGATTTCGGATTAGAAAATAGTGTAAAAATTTTAGGAGTATCAGCCTACACCTTAAACAGTCCATATTCAGTCCCCACACCAAATTCGAAAACCATTTCTCAAACACAAATCATGGCTCCACATTGCAGTAACCAAATGCACATGTATATGAATTGATATGTAAATTAAACATCAAGGATTTAGCTTAAAATAGAAATCTAATTTTAGAATATTTCAAAAATAGGGAGCAGTAGGACTGTTCAGTTTCAGTCTATCCACAGTTCAAAAACCCCCACATGACAGTTAAGTAATACACATGTGTAAGAATTAAATAGGCAAATTAACATCAGCAATTAGTTATAAAAATAGAATTTAAAATCAGTGTTATAGTGCAGTGCATAAAAGTATCAGTCCACAGTATTGCGTATCCGTTTCACATTCGAAAAATTAAACAATGACCAATCGAAACCCCATCTCAAATGAATCCATCTTAACCATAAACAATACATGTGTACACGAATCTAACATGTAAATTAACATTCAAAATCAGTTTTAAAAATAGAATTCAAATTCAAAAAAATCGAACAGAGATCGTGTATCAGTGAACCAGTGAAAATGCAATTTCGATGGTTAAAAACTTGTTAATACTGCAATTTAATGGTTGGTAAACATTAGGTGTCATAGGGCCACACGAGTCTTGTGGTGTCCCCACGACAGGACCTCATGTTTCAACACACACAGACACTGCACAGGCACACAGCGTCATGCACGCGTACACGTGTGTCCCGCGCGCGACACAGGGCACGACACGACTCGTGCTCGTGCACACGTGTTCGCCCCACATAGGGCTACAATCGTGTCACCCAGCACTGCATCCCCGTGTCCCCGTGTCCGAATTAAAAGTGCGTGTCAGTGAAGGATTTACTCACGTGTACAGTACGCGCGCGCGGCCAGTGCGACCAGCACGGGAAGGATTTCTCCTCGCACACTGCACCATATGGTCCCATCTTTTGGGAGGATGATGTCAGTCCATGCCCCATCATCCTTACCAAAAATGGCGTATCCATGTGTCCTACACAGTGAGAAATTCAGCCCGTGATGCAGGACAGTGCACGTGTCCAGTGCGTACGTGTCCAACATGAAAATCCGACACAACAAGACACCAAAACACAAAACACTCTTCTCAAAAATTAATGTACATATTTAGATCTACAAATTCATGTAATTAGATTTACAAAAATCGGAAATAATTTCCTAAGTGACATTCTATCAAACACTTACACATACACATTGACACGTGTCCGATACGGATACCAAACGGACACGAAATTGACCCAAACTTCAGGGACAGCTAGGGGACTCCTATATCTAGCCCTAAATGCAAAGAAAATAGAATTAAAATACAATTTAAGGGTTTTTACCTATAGATGCAAATAGCAAGAAAAGCCCCAAAATGAAGTGTTCCTCCTTGCTAGCTCGGATCCCCAAATTGCTCAAAATCTAGTATTACTCTCCATAAACAGGAAATAGAAGGGTATTAGGCTCTATTGCAAGAAACTAGTGTTAAAAATGATTTAAAATGAGAAATCTATGGATTGGGGAAGAATGGACAAACCTTTCCTTTCCTATGTGTTGAAATGATATAAAAGAGGCAAGAACTAATGAAGAAGTGTTTATATAGGGTGGGGATCCCTATGTGGCTGGTCACTTAGGGTTTGGTTAGGGTTAGGGCTTCTAGTTATGGGCCATAGGCTTAAGTCATAAGTCATTTAATAAAAATCACAAATCATTGTATTAAATCATAAGTCATTTCACTTAAACTTGATTTTCCTATTTCAAAACTAAATCCTAAGTGACTAGAATGGGCAAACTTAAGTTAGACTAGGGTTACCATAGCTAGGGTTAACTTCTAGGTTAGTCTCTTAAGTCACAGCTAGTCAAAAGTCAAAATTAACAATCACCAATGCAATAAATCATGAAATAATTCAAAGAGGCCAAATGACCAAAATACCCTCATGCTCAAAAGTAAAATAAATTATCCTAATGACATGGTTAGGCTCTAGGTCAGACAGACTCTCAGGTTACACTAACAAGGCATCAAAATCACAAGCCATGACTTAAAACAGTTTTAAATTGATCAAAAATCACCAAAAATCATAATATGATATAAATACAAATAAATTATAATTGTAATTATAATTACAAAATTTTAAAATTACCCTCATCTGGAAAACTGGGTGCTACAATCCTACCCCCCTTAGAAAAATTTCGTCCTCGAAATTAAAATGTCCATATTCCTTCTAGGTCAAACCCCCCACAATCAAAGTCTCAGAACTTGAACAAATCATACGATTAAAAGGACGACATATAGGGTCATGGCATACGGTGTTAGTGAAATTCTTATCTAGGTATCTAGTCATGTTAGACCAAAACGGCCATAGGGGATCAAAACACACAAGCAATCTAGGGTGCTAAACTAGAAAAGATACAGAAATAACAATCATCAAAACTGTAAGGCAGTCTACCATCCTATGTGAAAACTGGTGCTTATCAAAAAAATAAAATAAAGATGACTACCAATTATCTATAAAGGGGTACTATTCAAAGAAAAATTACAATCGAAAGTTAAAGAATGAAGTCAATTGCATTGAAATCCAATCATAATATATATATAGAGAGAGAATATTTAGTCTCGATACGATCTAAGTTGATCAATTCTGGGAAATCAAGATTTGCGCAATATGGAGGACAAGGTCATCGAAGTCTGAGCACGAGCATACAAGGATGGAGATTCAGGTCATATTTAAATTTGATTCAATTGAGTACGAACCCAAGAAATTAATGTGATAAGAAAGGATGATCAAGGTTGATTGGTCGTGATTAAGGGAGCTAGGATTCAATGATATTGAAAACCTTTTAGGGAAAACATGGAAAGATTTCATAAGAAGTCAAGTTAATCATCTCTCTCTAATATCATCAAGTTTATCATTTGCCAATCATATTTTTATCTCACAAGTCCCAATATAAAAATTAACCTTTATATGACTATCATCAAAAAAATTATAACCTTCAGTCATCTAAACCTTTACCATGATCACCATAGACAAAATTTCAAACTTCTAAAATATTTCCCACGAAGCATACCCCTCTTATTTAGGTATCAACACTTATTCATTTAATCAAATTTTCAAATTCCTTCATCTTGTCCTAATTTAGATCTGAAATCTCTAAATCCAGTTTATGAAATCCTTGAACTTGTTTAATTCAAGTCTCGTATTTATTCAACCCTAATACCACTATGTCATACAAAATTTATTCTTATTTATAAATCAACCTTCATATTTTCTTCAACGTTCACCTTCAAATATTATCCTTTTGAATTCTATAATTTTTCCCCAATCATCTAAAATAATTCCTATAACTTAAAATCCTTGTGTTCTCTCTGTCTCTAGTCACCCTCTTACAATATCTAGTTCAATTTCGCATAATCATTGAATACAATTAAATTCTCCTTTCCGTTTCTAAATTTCTACATAGCCTTAGAGTAAAAGTTCCCAAGAATCAATAACCAAGATTTTCTAAGTTCTCAAAACTAGGTTGACCTCTGATATCCTCATTAGTTTTTTTTTTTGAAATACATCCATGAATTACTCATAACCAAAATTTTCTGCGATTGTTTCTAAATTGATAACATTTATCTCTCGATTCCATTCTAAACCTTTACCACATCTCCATCTCGAATTTTTTATATTTGACATCCAACATTTTGATTCCCACAAATTCATCATATGATAACTAATTACATCATTTTCGAACTAGATAATTTACGTTATTTCCTCAACATGTGTCAGGTAAAATGATATGAAGATTCAAGGGTTTCAAGGTATAGCTGACAGAATTAGATACGAGACAGAGAATTGAGGTAATCAGGACAGGTATATAAGACAAGTAATTATGGTAATAAAATATTGGCAGGAAGAGAATGATAATAGAATATGTTCTACTTTTCTGTTTAAAAGAGGGAACCATTTTGAAACCAGAACTATAATATCAAATCCAAAATAAGGTCTTAGCCAAAATCATCAATTCATTGTATTATGAAGAAATTCATAGCAAAGTTACACAAAGGTTTATAATAACAGCTAAAGCTACTCCTACTCCTAATTAAGTAATGAGAAGCAAAACAAAAACCAAACAATAATTCTTTTTCTGAAAGACTAAACAAAAGTAGAGAAAACATATTCAAAAGTTTTCAAGGTACAATCTGATAATCATATGTGTCTATCCAAAATTATGGTACTCTAAATTCTCGTCATACTAGTAAGCAAGGCTACGATAATCACAGAGTCCTCGACTAAGGCACATACCTCTAGAATCATGGTATTTAAAATTTTTGCGATGCCGCTAGCTTGGCTGCAAAAACCTTAAATTCCCACACCCAAAAAATATATCCAAAGTCAGACTATATGTCCTCACAATGCTGGCTAATGTGACTGTAAATGACTAGATTCCATAACTTAGATGATCTAGCCCATATAATTTCATCTTGACAAAAATTAAATTAAATCAACAATGGATACCCAAAATCAAATTCATTAACTAACCAAGAAAGATAAATATAAACTATTAGAATCAAATTTCGAGATATTTTATAATGAGATTCTGAAGGGTCATCCCAGGAATCTCTCAAGGGATCCTAACTGTGAATGAGTACCTTCAAAAATATATCCTAATCCTACTGCAGGCTGTAGTGATACTCTAGTTCAAATACCTCTACACAAACTTAACCTACATGGGCCACCACTAAAAACGTGTCACGATCCGCACCCACTGTGAGGGTATGAGTACGTAACAGCGCCCAGCCTACGCCATAGTGTCAGCGGTAGAACGCTGTCCTAGGTCACAATATCTAACAATATAATGCTAAGCAGTTTATACTCCCCGAATGGGGGTGACATAGCAGAATGTACACTCAATCACAACTAAGAAAGAAGAAGCACGATATGATATAGAACTCAAAAGAAATATAGATGATCAGAAGAGTCTAAGTGTCTAAGATAACATCTCAGCAAACATCCAGAATACAAGGTCTCAACTACAGAGTATGAAGAATATATACAATCCAGATCTCAAAGATAGAAATAAAGCCTAACTAAACTAGTCTAGGCAGTAGGGGTAATGTCATCAGCTAGAGCTGGGTCCTCCTGAAAGTCCAGCTCACAAGTGTCGTCTAGCGCTGTCCCATAGAAGGTGTCAACACCCGCCTCATCCTCGTCCTCTGTAAACATTCAACGGTGCCCAATCAGGACGGAGCGAGCACAATACATCTCAACAGATCATAGCAGGTTAGAGAATATAATCATACAGTAAAGTAAGATACAGGATCTGAAAGAAGTACAGAATGTAAACGAGATGGTTGTAATGGAAATATCTACTATAAATAGAGAACTAACAGTGGCTAGTGAGTCAGAGTACAATATAGACATGTGAATGGCATAGGACGATTCTGATGCTACACTACGGAAGGATTCTGATTCTACACTACTTGGATATTATCCACATGTCCACTTTTACTCCCCCGTACCCCCAATCAATACACAAGGATCCAGCCAGGTTATGTTATGATTCATGTAACGGCCCCCGAAGGGTGGTACATAATAGTCTCATAAATGGGGATTCTAGGAAAGCCCATAAATGGGGGATTCAAGGAAGACTCTGTGATCATGAGAGTACATGTCACAAGTAATTCAATGAACCATGAAGCATAGTGATACACAATGTAAGTGAAATGCACAGAACATGTAGTATCTGATGCCCCCTGAAGGGATAACATCTCAAGAAAAGATCCATATAGTACTAATCTGTGTGACCAACGTGACAGTATCAAGTAAACTAATTTAAAGCGGGAGAATAATTCTAATAGGATATGAAATGATCAGAGAATGTACTCACCTGTATCTAAGTGTCCGGATAAAATGTACTGTTCGAGGAGAGGTGTCTGGCTCCTAATCAGAACAGCACAAGTCACAACAAGTCCAAAATGGTAATATAAAGTTCTACTATGCATTCTACATGATTCTAGGTCAATCTAGACCCAAGTCAACTCTTAGTCTACTCTGGTCAACCCTAGAAGTCAAACTAGGTCAACTAGGTCAAACCTAAATCAAACAAGTCTATACTAGTCTAACTAGTCTATTCTAGGTCTAAACAAGCTAAACAAGTCTAACTAGACTCTAGACTGGCATTCAAGCCACATCCATAGGTTAAGAGCCCTAGGCTATAGGCTAGAAATCCTATAGGTCTAAGTACCAACCCAAGCCTATAAGCTAAACTAAACTCAAGCTAGCACTATAGCCTACTACTACTCTACCTATAGCCTAAACCAAGTCACAAGCCTAAGCCAATATACTCAAAACCTAACATCACATATATGTATATACTCATATATACATTCATACATATATATAAACTCATATATATAGCATACATACATTACATAGATGCATACATTCATCTTATATAGGCAATATAGATTTACATTTATATAGTGAGAGAGGGCAAGGAAGGGGGAATGAGGAGTGGTGTGGTGTGTATGGAATAGTGTGTAAATGAATGTATTGTCAGAATTTCAGTGAATACCTATCATTTCAGTTAACAGTGTCCCTAAGCAGATTTGAAACCAACTATCCCATGCCAACAATGAAGAGTGTGTAGTACAACCAATTCATTTCAGTTTTCAGAAAGTACACATGTGTGTGTGTGGGCCTGTTTTCAGGGTCCAACAGTTTTCAGTGTGTGGGTGTGTAGATGAATAGGAAGCAGTGCATAGATGTGTAAACAACAAGTGAAATGACATTGTTCTTAGGTTTAATAGGTTTAACACATGATAGTTCAATCAAAAAATCACAAAAATCAGTAAACCAAGCTTGAATTCTCAGGAAATCTCATTTGAAGACATGGTATCTAGGAATTGGGGAAATTTATAAATTCAAAATAAAAACACAACTATTATCAAACAATTGGTTGGTAATAATTTGTGTTATATGTAAGAGTGTCAAATGTGTGTGAGAAACAGTGTAACCCAACAGTGTGTGAGTGTAGATGTGTCTTAGGTGAGTGTCAAAAGTGTGACAGAAAATAAGCTATGTGTGTGGGTATGAGTGAGTGAGTGAGTGAGTGATACAAAGGGTGGCAGGAATCAATAGGGGAAAGGTGTTGGTGAGTGTGTGTTTCTAAGGGACAGTGAACAATTTCAGGTTTATGCAAATCAGTAAGGAAACATGGCAAGTGGCAGTTCAAACATAAGGCTAACTGTTAACTCACATGTGTGTGGTGTCCACAGAAATTAGAAGCTAATCTCAGGAATGCAAATCAGCCCATCCACTAAATCGAATCCCATTCAATTCAAAAACCTTCACATATTCAACTCAAAACCCAAATTTTGAAACCCAATACTCAACCACAATCACAACCCCACATTTCAATAGCTAATACCTATGTATAAGAATTAATATGGGTAATTAATATAAAAAATTCAGCTTAAACTGGAATTCGGTTTCGGGTTAGAAAACAGTGTAAAAATTTTAAGAGTATCAGCCTACACCTTAAATAGTCCATATTCAGTCCCCACACCAAATTCGAAAACCATTTCTCAAACACAAATCATGGCTCCATATTGCAGTAACCAAATGCACATGTATATGAATTGATATGTAAATTAAACATCAAGGATTTAGCTTAAAACAGAAATCTAATTTCAGAATATTTCGAAAACAGGGAGCAGCAGGACTGTTCAGTTTCAGTCTATCCATAGTTCAAAAACCCCCACATGACAGTTAAGTAATACACATGTGTAAGAATTAAATAGGCAAATTAACATCAACAATTAGTTATAAAAATAGAATTTAAAATCAGTGTTATAGTGCATTGTATAAGAGTATCAGTCCACAGTATTGTGTATCCGTTTCACATTTGAAAAATCAAAGAATGACCAATCGAAACCCCATCTCAATGAATCCATCTTAACTATAAACAATACATGTGTAAACGAATCTAACATGTAAATTAACATTCAAAATTAGTTTTAAAAATAGAATTCAAATTCAAAAAAATCGAACAGAGATCGTGTATCAGTGAACCAGTGGAAATGCAATTTTGATGGTTAAAAACTTGTTAATACTGCAATTTAATGGTTGGTAAACATTAGTGTAGGTGTCATAGGGCCACAGGAGTCTTGTGGTGTCCCCACGACAGGACACGGCGTGTCCAATCATGTTCGAACACACACAGACACTGCACAGGCACACAGCGTCGTGCACGCGTGCACGTGTGTCCCGCGCGCGACACAGGGCACGACACGACTCGTGCACACGTGTTTGCCCCACATAGGGCTACAATCATATCACCCTGCACCGCATCTCTGTGTCCCTGTGTCCGAATTAAAAGTGCGTGTCAGTGAAGGATTTACTCACGTGTACAGTGCGCACGCACGGCCAGTACGACCACTGCGGGGAGGATTTCTCCTCGCACACTGCACCATATGGTCCCATCTTTTGGGAGGATGATGTTAGTCTATGCCCCATCATCCTCGCCAAAAATGGAGTGTCCACGTGTCCTACACAGCGAGAAATTCAGCCCGTGATGCAGGACAGTGCACGTGTCCAGTACGTGCGTGTCCAACACGAAAATCCGACACAACAAGACACCAAAACACAAAACACTCTTCACAA
Organism: Iris pallida; assembly: GCA_029216955.1. Lineage (NCBI taxonomy): Eukaryota > Viridiplantae > Streptophyta > Magnoliopsida > Asparagales > Iridaceae > Iris > Iris pallida. The sequence goes on along the minus strand of JANAVB010003398.1, from coordinate 9,639,743 downwards.
AAATTAATGTACATATTTAGATCTACAAATTCATGTAATTAGATTTACAAAAATCAAAATAATTTCCTAAGTGACATTCTATCAAACACTTACACATACACATTGACACGTGTCCGATACGGACACCAAACAGACACGAAATTGACCCAAACTTCAGGGACAACTAGGGGACTCCTATATCTAGCCATAAATGTAAAGAAAATGGAATTAAAATACAATTTAAGGTTTTTTACCTATAGATGCAAATAGCAAGAAAAGCACCAAAATGAAGTGTTCCTCCTTGCTAGCTCGGATCCCCAAATTGCTCAAAATCTGGGATTACTCTCCATAAACAGGAAATAGAAGGGTATTAGGCTCTATTGCAAGAAACTAGAGTTAAAAAGGATTTAAAATGAGAAATCTATGGATTGGGGAAGAATGGACAAACCTTTCCTTTCTTATGTGTTGAAATGATATAAAAGAGGCAAGAACTAATGAATAAGTGTTTATATAGGGTGGGGATCCCTATGTGGCTGGTCACTTAGGGTTTGGTTAGGGTTAGGGCTTCTAGTTATGGGCCATGGGCTTAAGTCATAAGTCATTTAATGAAAATCACAAATCATTGTATTAAACCATAAGTCATTTCACTTAAACTTGATTTTCCTATTTCAAAACTAAATCCTAAGTGACTAGATTGGGCTAACTTAAGTTAGACTAGGGTTACCATAGCTAGGGTTAGCTTCTAGGTTAGTCTCTTAAGTCACAGCTAGTCAAAAGTCAAAATTAACAATCACCAATGCAATAAATCATGAAATAATTCAAAGAGGACAAATAACCAAAATACCCTCATGCTCAAAAGTAAAATAAATTATCCTAATGACATGGTTAGACTCTAGGTCAGACAGTCTCTCAGGTTACACTAACAAGGCATCAAAATCACAAGCCATGACTTAAAACAGTTTTAAATTGATCAAAAATCACTAAAAATTATAATGTGATATAAATACAAATAAATTATAATTATAATTACAAAATTTTAAAATTACCCTCATCTGGAAAACTGGGTGTTACACATAATGTATGGAACAATATAATCCTTTGTGAGCTAGAGAGACCATGAGCGTTGTAGCCAATCGGCATGTTAAGTTGGGCTATTCAGAGCCTTTGTAATCTCCAGTTTGTTATCAATAAAAAAGATTTTTATGTTTTACTTTGTTTCCTTCCGCTGCTTATGTTATCAATTTGAGATAAATACTATGTGAACATGTTATCTTGCCTTGCACGAGCGCAACTCCAGGCTCGTGCGATATCACGCCCCAGCGAGGACGATGATTCGGGTAAAATCTAGCGAGGACGAGCGATTTCTCGGGTCGGGACGTGACAATATGATCAACACTCACAAGAAACTATACATGCACAAGGAGGGTATTGATCACATATCTACACTACTACTCCCCGCCCCCGACTGATACAGTGGATCCAACCATGACACATTATGATATGGGATTCTCTAAGAAGGTCACGAGCCTTCGTAGAAATCGTGTCTATACAATGCATAAGAAAAAACAAAACTTGCATAAGATATACCAAGACATACAAGAAATAACATCTCATGACGGGATCCAGGCAATACCAATCTGTATGACCAACGGGTCAAGAATTTAAGGATATCTACACTAAATACATGAAACATAGTAAATACCATAAACGAAATATTATCAGAGAATATACTCGTCTGAATTTGGTTGGAGTCGATTCACACGACACGAACATATCGACACGAAATAGGTACGATCTATGCTCCACAAGATGGTCCCAAATGATGGCATAGACGGTCACATCGGATCCAGAATAGTCCAAATAGCCTAATTTTGTATATAAAAGCCCAAAATTAGAGTTTGACACAATAATCGAATTAAGAACGAGAAAATGACTATAATAGTCGCAATTTACGATTTTTAAGGAAAAAGCGTAACTAAATACGTATAACTATTTTTGTAAATTAATTGTAATACTTCAAAACTATGTTTTGTCAACACAATATTTTTATACAATATTTGAAAGCCTAGGAAAATATTTGAAATGCTATATATATATATATATATATATATATATATATATATATATATATATATATATATATATATATATATATATATATATATATATATATTCGCTATCCCTTTCAATCCAAAAATCTATTTATAATCTCTAGAAACTATTTTCTTTTTTCTTTTTATCAGTCATAGTATATATATATATATATATATATATATATATATATATATATATATATATATATATATATATATATATATATATATATATATATATAGATTTTTGGATTGAAAGGGATAGCGAATATATATATATATATATATATATATATATATATATATATATATATATATATATATATATATATATATATATATATATACTATGACTGATAAAAAGAAAAAAGAAATATATATATACTATTTTTTTTTTCTTTTTATCAGTCATAGTATATATATATATATATATATATATATATATATATATATATATATATATATATATGTATATAAAATATATATATATATATATATATATATATATATATATATATATATATATATATATATATATTCTATTTTATAATAGGAAAACTTAGATGGTGAAACTTTTGAATTCCGAAAATACCCTTACATACTTGTACTAATTAAAAATAGTTCATTAATTTTAATAAGGACAACTTATTAATTAGGAAGACTACCCTTTGGTCTTCCTAAAGGCCTCGTTTGGTTCGCGGAATGGAAGGGAAAGGAAATCAATTCCTTGTCATTTTCTTTCCTTTGGGAAACTTTAATTCCTATTGATTTTCTTTTCCGATGTTTGGCAATGACAAGAAATTTGGAAAGGAAAGTGAATACTTTAATGTGGGAAAGTGATTCCTTCCTTGGATGGATGGAATCACTTTCCCCCTAATTTCCCTTCCATTGGGAATCACTTCCCTTTCCTCCTCAATTCCTTGGACACCCAAACATAGGAAAGTAATTACTTTCATTTCCCAACCGGGAGATTCCGCGAACCAAACGAGACCAAAGAGTCTTCCTAAACTAATTAAAAAATGTTAAAATACGTGCAAGACAATATATATATATATATATATATATATATATATATATATATATATATATATATATATATATATATATAAAACAGATCGTGGCCCAGCCCGGATGCAGCCCGAGCTAGTCTGACCCGGTTCTACCAGGAAAGTGGGTAACAGTTAGGCCTGGCCCGACCGGGCACAATTTGACTTTCATGTGGGGATTCAAGTGGACTTTCCTTTACTACAATGGCAATACTGTCATTTCCGCACCCAATAATTTCGTTATCCTTTTTCAATAGATCCCACCACCACCAGCCAACCAAAATCTCTCTTCCGTACCGAAAAAAATTAAAATTACAGGGAAAAGAGGAGGAGCCATCCTGTCGATGATGAAGACGAAGAGGACGACGATCTTCACCTACGGGACCCTGAAGCGCGGGTTCTCGAACCACGGCCTCCTCGAGGAGTTGGTCCGCTCCGGCGACGCAGCGTTCCTCGGCGAGGCCCGCACGCGCGAGCGCCTCCCGCTCGTGTGCGGGCCTTACCGCGTCCCCTTCCTCCTGGACCTCCCCGGGTCCGGAGACCGCGTGCGCGGAGAGCTCTACTCGGCCTCGGCGAAAGCCCTTGCGAGGATGGACGATCTCGAGGGGACGAGCAGGGGGCACTACGAGCGGCTCCCGATAGAAGTGGTGAGAGCGGAGGGAGGAGGAGGAGAGTCGTCGGTGGTGGTGGAGGCGGAGTCGTACTATGCGGACAAGAGCTACGCGGAGGAGCTGTGGCGGAGGAGCGGGGAGAAGGGCTACGCCGAATATTCGGAGAGGGAGGCGATGGGTTACGTGAAGAGGAACGACCGCCCGCAGAATCTCACGTTCCTCGATCACATACGGATATTCGTCGCCACTGCGCCCAATTGATTGATTATTTTTATTTATGGAATTTTTGACATTTCTAATATTTTTAATCTCAAACATTGGTTTGGTTTGGTTGGCTATTGGTGTTGCTTGTAAGTTTGGTTTGCATCTTCAATCGAGAGCAAATGTTCTTTTCATTATTCCTTCTTCCCGAAAATATTAGTTATAGTCAGAATTTCTGAATTTGTTTTATTTCTATATTAGTAGTTTAATTAGCATTAGTATTTGTTAAACAAAATTAGCTGAAATTGAACTGACACAAAAGACGTTTTTAATAAAAATGGCCTACTATGCTCTTTGCATAAGGCATTTTCAATGCAAATATCATACTCCCTCCTATCCTAAATAAATGACGTTTTAGAGTTAAGCACACTTATTAAGAAATAAAATAAAATGTCATTTGTACCCTTAATTAATTATTTCTCTCTCCACAATTTTTCTCTTCTCATTATTCTCTGCATAATTATTCCCTTTTAATTATCTCCATTATTCTCCCCATTATTATATTCCCTTCAATGTTCCTTCCTCATCTCCCAATGTAAATCAATTTTTTTTCGGAAATTTTCATGTGAAGCATTAAAATTTTATGAAATTTTATATAGAGCACAATGTCTCAATAAATTCCATACGAAGCACAAGAACGCCCTTCGTAAGGGCGTTCTTCTTTTTAAAAATAAATTATTTTTTTTCCTTCCGTTAACTTAGCCTCCGTTAAAAAAAAAATATTAAAAAAAGCAAAACGCCCTTAAGAAGGGCGTTCTCCTTAAAATATAATATTTTATATTCTTCCGTCATTCTTCCGTTAATACTTGCCGTTAAGCGTAGCGGAAATTATTTAAATAAGCAAAACGCCCTTAGGAAGGGCGTTTTGTCAGAATTTTCAGACGAAAACGCCCTTCGTAAGGGCGTTTTCCTGACAGGCTGACGCGTGGCGTTCGGTCGTATTCGGTCGTGGCTGCTGTCAGATTTTTCGGGGAATAGGGGGGGAGCTGTCAGATTTTTGCTCGAGAACGGGGACGCTGTCAGACTTTTTTGTCGTCTGCTGCGCAGCGGTTTCTCGAGAAGCGGGGAGCTGACAGCTTTTTTTGGGAATAGGGGGGAGCTGTCAGATTTTTGCTCTCGTGAATGGGGAATAGGGGAGGGGGAGCTGACACATTTTTTTGGGAAAAGGGGGGAGCTGACAACTTTTTGGGGAAACGAAAAAGCTGTAGCTGTCAGCTATTTCGGGGACTGGGCATGCAGCCTTTGACTGCATTGGTACGTGGGATTTCATTATTGTGTGTGCCATGCAACTTTTTCAGCCACTTTTTGACTGAAATGTTTGAAATCGGGTGGAAAAATTGATATAAGAAGAGGGGGAGTAAAAGAGGAAAAACAGAAGAGGAAGAAGAAGTAAGGCTAGCAGGAGAAAACCAACAGAAGCTAGAGAAAAAAAAGGAAGAAAAAATAAGTAGTAAGTAGAAAATAGTGTTTATTGTGAACAAGTATTTTTTGTTTAAATAATTTATATGGTAATTTTTATGCTAATTTTTCTGCTAATTTTTTGTTATAGATGGCTTGTCCAAATGATGGAAAAATTCCCGGTGGTCCGTCAACTCCGGCCATTTTACATGAACGACAATCTCATGTTTCTAAACTTGTATTTTCGGGAGAGGTAAATTTTTTTTAGGTAATTAACTTTTTTTGTTATTTTTATTAAATTATACTAATGATGTATATACATGTATGATTATATTATAGCGCTATGATTATCCTGAAGTTAAATTACGTGAGCATGGTGAGTGGCGATCATCGTGGGAGTTGACTGCACCCCAAAAGGTCTTGATATCGACTTTCGGTTTTGATCTTATTGACGCTATACGTATTAAGCGCCATGACAGAGACCTGATATTGAGCATCGTTGAGCGATGGTGGCCAACACGCAACACATTTCAGCTTCCTTTCGGGGAAATGACCATAACTTTAGCTGATACAGCCCAGATTCTAGGGTTACCTATCGAGGGTTACCCTATATATTTTTCCGAGGGGTTGGATGCTTCAGATATCATTAGAACTTACCTTGGTGTGGAGCCGCCAGATGATATAGGTGGTCGGAGTACTGTCAGAATGACTTGGCTCCGGTCCACTTTTATGCATCTCGATCGCATCGGCGATACGGCAGTTGTTGTCGATGATGCACGGGTATTTTTTTCTACACTAGTTATTTGTTGTGCCTATGCGGTGCATTATTATTGTTGTTAATTTTCAGGTGTTGTTAATTTTCAGGTGATTTATTGTACAAGAGCTTATTTGTTGTGCCTATGCGGTGCATTATTATTTTCTGACGCAACAGGAAATATGATCAACGTCCGACTGCTACCATTTTTTGAAGATTTGGGTACACGCACAAAGCACGCATGGGGGCAGGCATTATTAGCACATTTATATCACTCGATGACATCATTTGTGTCTAAGGTTTCTGGAGGTAAAACAGCAAAAAATATTTCTGGGTGTCTAACACTTATACAGGTATATTTATATTGCATGTAGTACGTATTTATAAATTTTATTTATTTCGACCTCACATGTAAATTGTTTTTGTAGTTCTGGTGTTACGAGCACTTTGCTATTGGTAGGCCACTTACCATATATTGTGATCAACGAGTATATCCAGCAGGTCTTAAGTGGAATACTGAAAATGTAGATTATCAGCATGTTATCCACAAAGCGGTCTCTATATACCGGAATCAATTTGACATATTAACCGCGTTTGATGTTAGTATATTATTAATGTCCAAATTTACTTAAGTTATAAAATGTTAATTTTCGTGCATTCTCAATTTACTTGTTCAACGTTACGTAGGTTTTCTGGCAACCCCAATCTGTACCAGAAGATGTCTTGAATGCTACCCGGGGAATGAGTCTGCATCGATATTATATTATGTACAACGGATATATCATGTTTCATCCGGCTGATCGTGTTATGCGACAGTTTGGACTGAAACAGATAATACCTCTTGATCCTTTACCTTCTAACATTTCTAAAGCCAATATAGAACAGCGGGCGGCCCACTTTCTTACTGGTTGGTATTCCAAATTTACCACACATGGTATAGAACACATGTCTGAATTGATGACGCAGGTAGCGGATGGTAAGTTTTAAAATACTTAAGTTTAATTTTTAAATAATTATAAGGCGTTCGTTCCATGCACTCATATTTGTTTTTTTGATATCTTATAGTGGCCGGTAACGAAGATTATGTACGTTGGTATGGACGTCCGCTAATGCAAAATCCAAGATATGTATTTGAAGAGCCCCGGTTCGAAGCACGAGCTATAGATGATCAGAGTCTGCGTGAGCACAGGGAACGTGTAGAATTAACGGTATTAGTTCATTTCTACATATAATATCATGGTAATTTTTGTTAAATTTACAACATTAATTAAGTATGTATTATAATATTCAGGTGGACTGTATGACTCAGATGTCCCAAGACCCCGGTGTGGATCCAACTGGAAAATTTGGGGAGGTATTAGAATATCTACGCCAGCCCCTCGATCCCGATTTTGTACCATTGAATGTCCCGGCCGATCACCCCGTAGGTATTGTCAGGCAGAGGCATGCACATCCCCGTAGGCCCAAGTCACGTGATGACGCAGGCCCCTCATATCCTTGCACTCGTACCTCGGATCCACATGCAGGCCCCTCATATCCTTGCGTTAGTACCTCGGATCCTTATGCAGCAGGCCCCTCATATCCTTGCGCTGGTACCTCGGATCCTTATGCAGGCCCCTCACGTCCTTATGATGGTACCTCGGATAGTTACGAGGGGGCATCCGAGAGTTATCATGGAGCATCCCAGAGTTACGAGGGCACGCCGCAGGACACTTCTCGTGCCTTCGATTGGGATTATTACAAGCAGACGACGGGGTATTCACTGTTTGGTCCAAGCCATCTTGATCCAAGTAGCCAATTTTATTCGACTCCATCAGTGGTACCTTCACAAGTGGAGGAGCCACCGGAGATCACTGAGGAAAGAAGAAGAAGGCTAGGTCTAAGGCAAGTAGACCGTAGAGACTATAGAAAACATTTGCTTCCTGGATTGGTTTCCATAATTGTAAATCCATATTTTTCAAGACTACCATACGCATCAATGTAACTACCGTTAATTTCTGATAATGCAAGTTCCTTAGCTCTCCAAGCTTTGGAATATGTAATATGCAAACGATGGTCTCTAAGTATATCACGCACAATATGTGCTGGACTATAGGAGTTGTCATCTCTAATTTTACCAATTATTTTATTTCTTACCCATGCGGTAGTAGCTAGTGGATGATGTCCTCCTATAGATCCACCTGAACATGAATGCCTTGCTTCAAATGTACGAATTTCAAAAGTATTACCGTTGCCGACGGCTCTAGCATATACTCTCCAACAACAATTTGGAGAATCACAAGTATATACAATTCTATGGGGATTATTATGTTTAGATGAACAAGTAAAATTATATCTAATTGCTAGATCAGAAATAAAATTTCTAAATTCAGATGGAGAATTAAATGATTTACCAACAAATAATTCGGAAGTGGAAGAATCTAAATTATCATCATTTGACAAATAATAATCTAAATTTTCAACTAAATCATCACTATTTTCATCATCAACATCCATATTTTCAGTGTTAATGTTCTCTTCAATTTGGTCCACATTGCTAGGGCCAGCACCAAATTGATCTTCCAGGATTGGTTGACTACTGGAAATAATATTTGTGGTAGTATTTGATACCGAGGAATTAATGTAAATTTTAATGCAAGATGAACTTAAACAATTTTGGACAACAAAATTCCATGCTTCCTCACTATCTACTACTAAAAAAGTATCTGTAAAAAACCAGCTTATTGTAAAATCATAACTAATAGAAAAACGATCACTAATAATATTACGTAAACTAGCTAGTGAAATATTATAATAAGTAGAAATAAGATGAGTACTACCTCCTTGATAAGATAATCCATCTAGTATACCTCCATGGTAGCAAATTATTGTTAAATTTGGATCCATTACCACAAACTTGTAACCTACCGATGCTAAAAACGAAGGTGAAGAACAGCTTCTGACTTCTGAACTGAAGAATAGGTTGAGAGAACTTCTGAACTGAATACGTCCACAATAAAAGATGAAGAAGAAATAGTTAGAAGAAGTGAATGTGAACCTCTTCCTCTGAACATTGCTATATACAAGATGAAAAACTTACCGTTTAAAATTATCCGTTGCCTACTGAATTAATATGATGGTGAACGTTACCTATCCTATATTCTAGCCAGTTAACGTTAGCTAGTGAGCCACTTTATATCCCATCTTATATCCCATCTGTACTAATGAGCGGGAAAAAAAATAATACAGATTCTACTTTATATCCCATCTCTTACTATCCATTTAATAAATAAAAAAAGCTAACGGCCGACTCAAACTAACGTAAATTTTAACGGATTAAAAAAGTAACCGTAACTTAACGGTGTAATTAACGGTGTTAAGTAAAAAATGTTACTTGACGGACTTAAAGAAGCCAGAAGGAAAGAAAAATAATAAAAAATATAAAACGCCTATACTAAGGGCGTTTTGGTGCTTTACATGAAATTCCCCAAAACTTGTTGCTTTTGTTAGAATTTTATAAATATTTTATGCTTTATATGAAAATTTCCGATTTTTTTTGAATTTTAACTCTAACTTCAGGAAAATTAAGTGCTGCAATTGGAGCCAACATGAAGAGCCATAACTGCAATTGGAGCCAAAAATTTTAATTTTGCAATGGAGCCAAAATTGAAATTATAAATAATTTTGCAATGGGGCCAAAATTGAAATTCAAAATTTTCTAATAGAGTCAAATTTAAAATTTTACAATGGAGCCAAAAAGGAAATGGTCAAAGATGAAGGTAATGGTCAAAGATGAAGGCAATTAATGTAACGACCCGCTCCGCCCTAGCGGAACGCCGATTCCAAACGGCAAGTGCAACGACTCAAACGAGCCGTCGACCCGAAGAATTGCCTCGACCCGATGAAGTAATAATGCGAATCGATGCAAGGCTTGCATTGGCCCGACAAGATGAATCCAGACTTAGACTATCGAAGGCGCGCTCGGAGGATCGCTCGGCCGATGCGAACATCGCTAAGGTGGGTGGCTCCGATGAACCCGTCTGTGCTTAGCCTAGACACATAACAATGCGGACACTATCACGAGAATCGCTAGGCGACAACACCATGCATGTTAATAAATGATTCAACGCACCTAGCTGAGGGAATAATCCTATCTTGCATGCTTGTTTAGAACATGGAAAAGAACTTGGCAATTATAGAAACGCTCGCACCACGCTCTACGCTCGTGCTACGGCACAAGCTCACGTTCATGTCCCGTATACGTTCAAACAATGAAACAATGAATGGTTTACAACAATGAAACGGGAAGGCTATCAACATAGTCGCTCCGAGTAGAGTTTAGCAACATTGGAAGGCTATGGGACCGATGGGTCGCCAAGGCGACTCCCACACTGGGAGTTGCGTAATGCATGAATGAATGAATCAACGAATGAATGAACAAACACATGAATGACTCTATGAACATACGAACAAGTGAAAGAATAACATGAAAAGAAAGAATACATGAAAGATAAGACATGGAAGACGCTAGCGACGGGTATGACGGGCACGTGCAACGGGGCTCGCTACCCGCGCTGTACGGACGCCAACCTGGTCGTTAACGCATTATGGCATGAAAGATAAGACATGGAAGACGCTAGCGACAGGTATGACGGGCACGTGCAACGGGGCTTGCTACCCGTGCTGTACGGACGCCAACCTGGTCGTTAACGCATTATGGCTAAGGGTTAGCCTACGGCTCAGAGATAGCCGCTAAGTAAAAGACAAGATAATACGAAATGGTCGTGGACAAACGGCACGGGCGATGGGGGGGTAAACCGTGGCCGTCGTGTGGAAGGATTCTGCGGCACGGGCGTTGGGGGGGTAAACCGTGGCCGGCCTAGGCAGAATCAATACGGCGCTTACGGGCTGCTTGGGTGCGGGCTTGGGCACCAAGAGACGTAAGTAGGAGGGTATATTCAAGAGACTTAACGGGGTGTACCAGCCATCACCCTACGCTAAGTTGAGAATTGCCACAGGGGAATGTCCTAAATGGCTTGCAAAGCCAGCGACCCGTGCATGTAGATTAAGTGGACTATGCTGGTGGCAATCCACGTGCAAGTTCTTGCATTGAAATCAAAGTAGTCTAAGTAAACTAAATGAAGTGTCTCCAGAACATGCTTGAAGTGTAATATCCTGAACATGAACATGCCCGAAATATAACACTCTTGAACATGCTTGAAATATAACATCCTGATCATGAACATGCTCGATATGTAACACTCCTGAACGTGCTTGAATATAATATCCGGAATATGCTTGAATTGTAACACTTTAAAACGTGCCTACGACGTGCTAGAACATGCCCACGACGTGCTAGAATCCCGAGACATGGACACACACTTGATATTGAATGCGTACATGAATCGTGTTATGTTATTATTCATGAATTGTGGTTTAACTTGGTTTACCTTGAACAGGGAAGGCCGGACGGTAAGTATGGGTAAGTCGTACATGTATTTCTCATGCGACACTTGAATTCGGCCACACGAGATAGGTCATGAAATATGCCATAAAAATGACCCTAAGGCAAGATTAGAAAGACAATGAATGGTAGACGGTGCACAAAAGTAAATATAACGTGTTTGGTAATGATGGCATTGTGGGCGAGCCAGCCTCCCCACCAGTGCATAACAATGTACTGATAACCCCACAGTATGCTTGCAGGATAGCAGGAGACGTCGGCGGGTGCGGAGCTTCCGTCGAACGTGTCAAGGCGCGGAGCCAACTCTGGGGGCCTTGGAACGTTGCAAGAAGCTGAAGCACCCTATACAGGACATAATGTATCGGAACATCGCCATGTATCCTTCCATGTTGTAAGCCATTTGGCACGCCTTTTATGTTTCAGAGAGAGAGAGCTTGAGCGATTTGTAATATCGGCCTAGCGCCGCTTGTAAACTTCGTGATTATCAATAAAGAGTTTGATTCGTATTCAACTTGTGTTCATTTATTTTTCTGCTGCAAATGGGAACACTCTGTGCGACTCTGTGGCCTAGGAATCAAATCGGCCGTTTCTGGACTTGGCCTTGCACGGGCGCAACCTAGGCCCGTGCGGCATCACGCCTTAGCGAGGATGATCGCTCCTACGGGAGCGGGGCGTGACAGATTGGTATCAGAGCACGGCTTTACGTCCTTGGACTTCATGTCGATTTCTCAGTTTTGAAAGCTCGGTTGGAAGAAAAGAAGTATACGCTCTCTCTCGCTGTGCCTTGGGATGTTCCATACAATAAGTCTAATACTTTCAAAAGCTCGTACAAGTATTCGGTTGCACGGGATCGATAGGCGAAGGCCTTTGTGCCGAACGACGTTAAACATGACTCGATTGAGAACACATGCAAAGTTAACATGTCTCGTACGTACCTAACTAGTCTTGCGTTGACCCTAGCAACTGAGCGTGCAAAACATGAATATAGTCCATGCAGGATGGTTAAGCGGTACAACTTAGTCCGCGTGTCGCGCACCTCGACTCTTGGGTGCAATCGGGTTGCGAGCGATATCAGGTATCGCTCGATCGAGAACGGAGATACACTTTGAGTGTATATCGATAGGAACGCTATCGAGTTAACGCTTAGGCGTACGCGAATGATTGACTTGGGTTTTGAGGACTCGTATGAACGACTTAGTACGTCGAGACGACGTAAGCGAGTACGCTAGAGATTCGTCGAACGAATCTGAAGGATATCTTAGTGCATGGCACGAACGTGATTGAGGATTAGACCGTATGGCTTGAACCCGAGTGGTGTATGTGATAGGTTCGAAGAAGAATAAGAATGAGTGTCAACGACTAGTCGAGTGGCTCGAAACCTGAGTGGTGTATGGACGTTATAGAAATTGTTCGAGCGAGACTAAAGGAATTACGGATAGAACAAGTATGTCGGCGAAGCGATGCGGTCGCGCAAAGCTTTAGAACGTGTCACGCTTAGTTGATCGTGACTTCGTGTGTCCCGAACGAGATATCGTTCGGACAACTTGTGAATGGGTAACGCGTGTTAGAAATGATTCGGAACGATGGATGAAAATAAATGGTCTTGATCGAGGAAACTTAGAGGAACGTGCATGCGATGTCGAATTGATGCAAATGAAATGTGACTTGAGTTTTGAATAACGATCTTGAAACGAGCTTTGAGGAAAAGCGACTGAACTTGATCTTGAGTATCGGGAGAAATGGTGGAATATCCAACTCGGACAACGGCATCGTCGCATGACTCGAAATTGGTTGCAAAGGAAGATCGTCAGGTTACGCATATCGTCGATGGTATTGAGGCGTATCAAAGATCGATATGCGATAACTCGGGGGTACTCTGACTCGGCGAATGACGATCGTGCAAATGTCATTGTTCCGTTGGATGCTATACTCGGGGTATTAAAACGTGTCAAGGAAAATATAGACGTGACTCGAGGATTTCTGGTTGAATGAATGACGGTCGGACTGTCGAATTGAAATCTTGACTTGGATGAAATGAAATGCTTGGATTTACTTCGACGATAACCCCAACGTCGACATTCTTGTCTTATGCGAGCGTAACTCCAGCCTCGCACATGCGTCGCGCCGATTAGGGCGATCACTCCGCGTGAGCGCTGGTATGGTGATTCATCCAGCGGGGGTGATCAAACTTGCACGGCGTGGCAATACGATTGCTTCGACTTGTGGTTTGACGTGAAGATGACTTGAGAATGATTCGGTGTGCTTGAATGATGAAGTTTGAGGATTGAGTAGGTCCAATCCGCGTATCGAGAATGAATCAGTCTAGACGTAAGCAAGAGTTACGCCCCGATGAGAATGATTATTCCGCGAGAGCGTTGCATGGTGATTCATGAACCACCGTGGATAATCGGACTCGCGTGAGATTGGGGCGCAACGTATTGTCAAGCTAGATGAACTCGTGATCGAATACCTGAATTGGAAAGAATGGATATGTGAAGTATGTGATCAGAATGAATTCGGATATACGCGGCGAATGCCTTGACGAGAATAGGTGATCGTGCTCGATGTTTAGAAATCTGAGTGACGCGAGCTTGGGTAGAAAATCCCGTACTATCGACTTTGGTTTGACCCTAGGATTGGGGTCAGTGTTGGCATTATTGTTGGGGAACTATGATTCCAATCCTGACATTGACTTAGCCTCGAAAAGATGGCCTAGCGGTTAGGCGAGACGCCCCTGTTTCATGTGTTAGCAATCAAAAGATTGATCTTGAGAATTGGCATGGATGGATAGCATGAACCACGAATGTAGGAAACCCCACTCACGAGACTCGGCTGACATGCATATATTTCAGGGACGCCTGGGTATGTGCACGATGCGACTCGAGTGAGAATGACAAATTCTCTATCATACGGCTAGGCTGAATGCAGGTATTTTGGGGACGCCTGAAATGCGTGCACGATCCGGCCAAGTGATACGATGAGTTCTAGCACGACTTGGGGAGTAAACAAGTGTCGTGAGCGTGAAATCGTGCTAGTAAAAGTTGGTATAACGAAGTGAAGCATTGATAGGAAGATATGCTCGACGATAGTGCAATATGTGGTCTTAAATTCGATAAAAATTTCCTAGACTTGGTCGACCCCGTTAAGTAGAAATCATACTGATTTCGTGGACACGAACGCTTGAAAAGCGAATCGGGCCATCTCGATGACCGAGATAAAGGAAAGTGAATTTGCCTTAGCCTGCGACCCTCGCATTTGATGACTTACAACGTGCCTCGTGCAGCCATTCCAGTTCCATGACATGTCGAAATGGCAACCAAGACGAAGAAATACTCGAATTGAATAAGTACAATCAACTCTAAAATGAATGAAAGGCTATTCGATAAAATCGACCCAACGCGTGCGACACGGGACTTAGAAAGATATCAAGTATGGTTCGATGTCGTCGAACGATAGGACCACTCGATGAAATTGTCTAAGGAACACGAAAACACGAGTTAAGAAATGGTAGGATGACCTGCACTCAGAAAGTCTCGAGGACGAGACTTATTTTGAGTGGTGTATTATGTAACGACCCGCTCCGCCCTAGCGGAACGCCGATTCCAAACGGCAAGTGCAACGACTCAAACGAGCCGTCGACCCGAAGAATTGCCTCGACCCGATGAAGTAATAATGCGAATCGATGCAAGGCTTGCATTGGCCCGACAAGATGAATCCAGACTTAGACTATCGAAGGCGCGCTCGGAGGATCGCTCGGCCGATGCGAACATCGCTAAGGTGGGTGGCTCCGATGAACCCGTCTGTGCTTAGCCTAGACACATAACAATGCGGACACTATCACGAGAATCGCTAGGCGACAACACCATGCATGTTAATAAATGATTCAACGCACCTAGCTGAGGGAATAATCCTATCTTGCATGCTTGTTTAGAACATGGAAAAGAACTTGGCAATTATAGAAACGCTCGCACCACGCTCTACGCTCGTGCTATGGCACAAGCTCACGTTCATGTCCCGTATACGTTCAAACAATGAAACAATGAATGGTTTACAACAATGAAACGGGAAGGCTATCAACATAGTCGCTCCGAGTAGAGTTTAGCAACATTGGAAGGCTATGGGACCGATGGGTCGCCAAGGCGACTCCCACACTGGGAGTTGCGTAATGCATGAATGAATGAATCAACGAATGAATGAACAAACACATGAATGACTCTATGAACATACGAACAAGTGAAAGAATAACATGAAAAGAAAGAATACATGAAAGATAAGACATGGAAGACGCTAGCGACGGGTATGACGGGCACGTGCAACGGGGCTCGCTACCCGCGCTGTACGGACGCCAACCTGGTCGTTAACGCATTATGGCATGAAAGATAAGACATGGAAGACGCTAGCGACAGGTATGACGGGCACGTGCAACGGGGCTTGCTACCCGCGCTGTACGGACGCCAACCTGGTCGTTAACGCATTATGGCTAAGGGTTAGCCTACGGCTCAGAGATAGCCGCTAAGTAAAAGACAAGATAATACGAAATGGTCGTGGACAAACGGCACGGGCGATGGAGGGGTAAACCGTGGCCGTCGTGTGGAAGGATTCTGCGGCACGGGCGTTGGGGGGGTAAACCGTGGCCGGCCTAGGCAGAATCAATACGGCGCTTACGGGCTGCTTGGGTGCGGGCTTGGGCACCAAGAGACGTAAGTAGGAGGGTATATTCAAGAGACTTAACGGGGTGTACCAGCCATCACCCTACGCTAAGTTGAGAATTGCCACAGGGGAATGTCCTAAATGGCTTGCAAAGCCAGCGACCCGTGCATGTAGATTAAGTGGACTATGCTGGTGGCAATCCACGTGCAAGTTCTTGCATTGAAATCAAAGTAGTCTAAGTAAACTAAATGAAGTGTCTCCAAAACATGCTTGAAGTGTAATATCCTGAACATGAACATGCCCGAAATATAACACTCTTGAACATGCTTGAAATATAACATCCTGATCATGAACATGCTCGATATGTAACACTCCTGAACGTGCTTGAATATAATATCCGGAATATGCTTGAATTGTAACACTTTAAAACGTGCCTACGACGTGCTAGAACATGCCCACGACGTGCTAGAATCCCGAGACATGGACACACACTTGATATTGAATGCGTACATGAATCGTGTTATGTTATTATTCATGAATTGTGGTTTAACTTGGTTTACCTTGAACAGGGAAGGCCGGACGGTAAGTATGGGTAAGTCGTACATGTATTTCTCATGCGATACTTGAATTCGGCCACACGAGATAGGTCATGAAATATGCCATGAAAATGACCCTAAGGCAAGATTAGAAAGACAATGAATGGTAGACGGTGCACAAAAGTAAATATAACGTGTTTGGTAATGATGGCATTGTGGGCGAGCCAGCCTCCCCACCAGTGCATAACAATGTACTGATAACCCCACAGTATGCTTGCAGGATAGCAGGAGACGTCGGCGGGTGCGGAGCTTCCGTCGAACGTGTCAAGGCGCGGAGCCAACTCTGGGGGCCTTGGAACGTTGCAAGAAGCTGAAGCACCCTATACAGGACATAATGTATCGGAACATCGCCATGTATCCTTCCATGTTGTAAGCCATTTGGCACGCCTTTTATGTTTCAGAGAGAGAGAGCTTGAGCGATTTGTAATATCGGCCTAGCGCCGCTTGTAAACTTCGTGATTATCAATAAAGAGTTTGATTCGTATTCAACTTGTGTTCATTTATTTTTCTGCTGCAAATGGGAACACTCTGTGCGACTCTGTGGCCTAGGAATCAAATCGGCCGTTTCTGGACTTGGCCTTGCACGGGCGCAACCTAGGCCCGTGCGGCATCACGCCTTAGCGAGGATGATCGCTCCTACGGGAGCGGGGCGTGACAATTAATGGGTTATTGGAACTCTGGTTGTATATGTGGGAAAGAGGAATGCTTCAGTCACTTTAAGCATATTAAATAGAGGGGTAAATTAGGAAACAATAGTGCAATATTGCATAGAAATTCCAAAACGTCACTTATATTGAATAAAATTAAACACCCTAAAACGTTATTTATTTAGGATAGGAGGGAGTATATTAGTATGTTAGTCCCGGGACTTGATCAAAGATGGTAAAACAGATGCAACAAAGATCTACGATGATACAAATACCAAATAACCCGATTACAATATGGAGGAGAAAAAATAAAGAAGAGAAGATCTCTCGTTCTTCCTTGCAAACGTGTTGCAATTGGGACATAACGAGTTACAATAATCTAGAGAGACATGAGAAGAAGAACAATGCTGGGGTGTCAAAACACCGTTGCTCAAAGCAAGATTCGCCCCATACGAACTGCTTCAAGGAATCAGGAAGTTGAAAAACTTGTGTAACGCTCGAAGTCACCTCTGTTCTGACTCCTCGGATGGACTTGCAATGGCGGCAGCAGCTCTCTCTCTCTCTCTTTTTCTCCTCTGACTTATATTTTTCGTAGTAGGCACAAAGGAGGCCAAAAGAGAGTATTTATAGAGAGAGGGTGGAAACCCTAGCCGCCTCTTCAGTTATGGAAAGATTGAATCAAATCCCAAAAAGATAGCAATGAGATTAATTCAAATCCCACAAAGATAGCAACGAAATTAATTCAAATCCCACAAAGATAGGATCTGAATTAATCGCATTGATTCAGCCTTTCCATAACTGAATTGTAATCTGCACAATCAGCGGAGCCCTCCATGCGGCGGCAGCAACAGCCTGGCTGCATGAGCCTCATGGCCGCAAGGACCGCATGGACCACATGAGCCGCATGGCCGCATAGACCACATGAGCCGCATGAGCCGCATGGGCCTCATGGCCGCATGGCCGCATGGCCGCATAAGACCGCATGGCCGCATATGAGCCGCATGACTGTTGACGTGCTAAGTGCAAAGTGCGCCAACAAAATGCCACATTACGCCTCATGAGCCCATGAGCCCGAGTCCGAGTCCGAGTCGCTAAGCCCCTTTGGGGCTTAGCTCCAAATGGAATTAATCCAAGAGAATGACAAAAGCATTAATGCTTAATCCTTGGAGCCTTATTCTTACCTCCTAGTAAAATTGCCCACATGGTTCCCTCCTTAGGGTCACCACCCCATGTGCATCTCTCAACAACACAACCAAGTATATATGTTGAGATAACTCATGGTGCATTTCCGATGTGGGACTAAAATTTTATAAGGCATGTTGAGAGCAAGCTCTCTCCACAAGAAGAAAGCACCAACAATCCCCTACATATCAAAAATATATGTATCCAGGGTTGAGCGTTCCCCACAGTAACTGTCCATTTTGTATTAGGATAGATGTCGCTGACGACTTGAATCTTCCCGCATGGGTTAAATAACAATGTGATACAAGAATGGACTATGCCTTGAATTCTGTACCACAATTATAATTTTTTCCACTCACAAAGTGTATTTACGTGTGCTTCTGGCTGCACATTAAAGGCCCTGTGCCAGCCTGGTTTCAGTATATAATTTTAGGCGTCTACAAGTTTACCCTCAAGAGACGGCCTGATATCTCTTTCCATACACTATAGGTGAGTTCTTTATTAAAGAGATATGGCATGAAGCCTTGCGCTTCCCTGCGGTGCTACGCGCTATGACATGGCCTGAAGCCGAGGCATTACCCCTACCTGGAAATCTCATCGTAGTGTCATACTACTGTAGCATGAGGTCTCAGCCTCTTTGTAGTGCCAATCTACTCAGCATGAAGCCTAAGGCTTCCTTGCGCTGTTACTTCGCAACGACATGGCTTGCAATGTCGAGACTTTACCCCTACCTGGGTACCTCATCGTGGTGTCGTGCCACTGTAACATGGTGCCATCCTCCCCTTTGTAGTGTTGTCTACAACTCTTTAATTTTGTCAAACAGCATTAGGCTACCTGCCTATTTGCGGTGCTACGCAGCTATGACTTGGCTTGCAAAGCCGAGGCATTACCCCTACTTGGGAACCTCATGGTGGAGTCATCCCACTGTAGCATGGAGTTTCACTCCTTGTAGTGCTGCTCTACCGTGCTTCCTGTAAAGCACACCAGGCATTCACTCTGCCTGAGAACTCATTAAGGCGTTTAAGCTAACCTTCCATAGGATCTATTTTTTTTGTAGAAAAATACATAGTAGACAACAGTGGTTATGGGTCCGTATCCCTTCCATGTTCCAGAGAACAAGTACCCACTGTTACCTGATAGTTTCCCAGTCAGTGATCCTCCTTTGAACCAAAAGTTAGATGCCTAGTAGATTTCTCTTTGAACTAATAGCATAAAACTTTATGGTAGGATTACAAAGACACACTATCAGAATGCCTTCAAGCCCATTTTACAAGCTGTGTCATCGACCAACTGGCGCTTGAGGCCTTTTGTGAACGGATCTGCCAGGTTCTCCTGACTCCGAACATCAACCACTGCAATTACACCTCTTTTGATAAGATCATGTACTGCCCTGTGCTTCAACCGCACAGTCCTCTTCTTCCCGTTGAAGAGGTCATTTGATGCCACCGCCGCAGTCGCCTGGTTGTCACAGTATATCAGTATCGCCGGTATCTGAGCCCCAACCACTGGAAGATCATACATGAGCTCCCAAAGCCATTCAGCTTCATCCGCTGCAGTTTCAAGTGCATAGAATTCAGATTCCATGGAGGAACGAGAGAGTATAGTCTGCTTCTTCGACTTCCACGATATAGTAGCTCCACCTAAGGAAAAGACATATCCACCTGTGGATCTCTCGCTTTCCACCTCTGAACACCAGCTAGCATCACTGAAGCCTTCCACTACTGTCGGATACCCGTTGTAGTGCAGTGCATATGTCTGAGTCTTCTTGAGATATCTCATCACCCGCTTCACAGCTTTCCAGTACTCAATCCCTGGGTTGCTTGTGAACCGACTCAGCATGCCCACGGTGAAAGCTATGTCAGGCCTTGTGGCAGTGGTAGCGTACATCAAACTTCCGATAACGCTAGAATACTCCAGCTGTCTGACGCTTTCCCTCGAAGTTGGCTTCAGCTTCTGATCACACCTGTATGGCGTATCGATCCCTGGAAGACCCTTATACCCATAGCGTGTGAGCATCTTCTCAATGTAGTGAGATTGTGACAGCGCTACTCCAGTGTCTGTCCGGATGATCTTTATGCCCAAGATGACATATGCATCCCCCAAGTCCTTCATACTGAACTTGGTTGAGAGGAACTTCTTTGTCTCTGTGACACAACCTATATCGGTGCCTAGGATTAGCATGTCGTCCACGTACAAACAAACGATGACTCCTCTTCCATCAGCGAACTTTGTGTAAACACATTTGTCCGTCTCGCTGACTCTGTAGCCGTTTGACCTAATAACTTTGTCAAACTTCTCATGCCACATCTTGGGAGCTTGCTACAAACCATACAATGATTTCACCAACTTGCTGACTTTGTCTTCAAGACCTTTGACGACAAATCCATCTGGCTGTTGCATGTAAATCTCTTCGGTCAGCTCCTCATTCAGGAATGCTGTCTTAACATCCATCTGATGTATCCCCAACTTATGTATAACTGCTAGAGCGATTAATATTCTGATGGTGGTCATCCGAGCTACTGGAGCGTACGTGTCAAAGTAGTTTATCCTCTGTTTCTGAGAAAATCCCTTGGCTACCAGCTAGGCCTTGAACTTGTCAATAGTTCCATCTTTCTTCATCTTCTTCTTGAAGATCCATTTACATCCGATGGGCTTTTCTCCTTCAGGTAGATCTACCAACACCCATGTGTTATTGGAGGTGATAGAGTCAAACTCGTCATTCACTGCCTCCTTCCAGAAGATAGCATCTCTGGTCTTCATCGTCTCATCATAGGTAAGCGGATCTGCTTCCACATGATAGGTGACAAAGTCATTTCCGAAGTCTTTCGGTCTCCTCGCTCGCTTAGCTGACGGCTCTGCGAGTTCTGGTACAAGAGTTGTTTCATCAACAACAGCTTCTTCTTAGACTACTGGCCCACATAAGATTTTAGTCTCATTTATATCTACATCATTTTTCGGAATGTCCTAAAGAATAATATTTTTGTCCTTTGCAAACTTGTCTTCAAAGTATTCAGCAACGCGAGATTCGATGATATGATTTGACTCAATATCAAGAAATCTCCTAGCATCACTCTTCTTGACATACCACAAGAAGATCGCCTTCGTAATCCTTGTCCCTAGCTTCTGAATCTTCAGATCTGGGAGCTTCACATACGCCAGACACCCCCACACTCGAATGACATTCAAGTTAGGTCTGACTTTGAACCAGAGTTCATGAGGAGTTACGTCCGAAGTTGCATATGGCACTCTATTTAGAATAAAAGTGGCCGTCAATGCAGCTTCTCCCCAGTAGCATTTAGGAAGACCCGCGGTTAGCAGCATTGAGTTCATCATTTCTGTCAACGTTCTGTTCATCCTCTCCGCTACTCCATTGGATTGAGAAGAATATGGAGCAGTAGTCTCGCATATGATTCCATGTTCTTTGCAGAACGATGCGAATTCATGAGACCTGTACTCTCCACCTCGATCACTTCTTAACCTCTTGAGTTGTTGTCCAGTTTGCCGTTCAGCTTCGGTCCTGAACTCTCTGAACTTCTCGAAAGCTTCATCTTTAGACTTGAGCAAGTAGACGAATGCGTATTTTGAGAAGTCGTCGATGAAGGTTATGAAACACTTCATCCCGGCCTTCGTGGAGAAATATTTGAAGTCACAGATATTGGAGTGCACCAACTCCAGAAGATCTGTGCTTCGATTGACCCGATGAAAGGGTTTCCTTGTGATCTTCGTCTGAGCACACACTTCACACTTCTCCACCTTACCCTCACATTTGGAGATAAGTCCTAGTCTATTATGCCACAACTCAAGAGAATAATCAGAAAATCCAACTGCATTAATGTTATCAAACTGGTTGACAAGCTGAATTTTAAATATTTCTTCGGTTAGATAAGCCTTCCCGAAGTATGTTCCCCTCTTGGACATCAACATCTGACCAGCATTGATGTCCATCCTCAAGCCTACGTTGCAGAGCAGGCTCCCAGAGATCAGGTTCTTGGAAATCGCCGGAACATGCTTCACACCTTGAAGCGTCAGAGTGTTCCCAGAAGTGAGTTTCAGTTCCACGGTCCCGATCCCCAGAACTTCAGCTTGGGCCTGGTTCGCCATGACAACCTTCTCAGATATCGGCTGGTACGTGACGAACCATTCCTTGCCAGAACAGACATGGCAAGTCGCACCAGTGTCTATCCACCAGTCAGAGTCAACCTCCACAGATGTGGCATGTCCGACCATAGCAACAATGTTAGAAACCAATAAAACCTTATTAGGCTCACCTTTCTCTGATTGTTTAGGCTTAGATCTGCATTCACTCTTATAGTGGCCTTTCTTGCCACAATTGTAACAAGTCACATGGGACTTAGTCTTATGTTGTTTGAAAGAAGGACCCTTCACTTTTAGATTAGTGAAGTCCTTCTTCTTGGGATGAGAAGCCGTCTGCTTCCCCTTGGGAACTCTCATCTACACTAGATTGGCTTTAGCCAACTGTTTGGACAGAGTGTCCACCTTCTGTTGGGAACGCATCTCGTCCTTAACATGGATCTCTTGAAGTAGATCTCCCAAGCTAATGTCTAGCTTCTTTCTGAGCATCCTTGTATAGAAGGTACTCTATCCAGCAGGAAGTTTTGAGACGATCCCTCCAACGACAAACTTGTCAGGAAGGGGCATCTCTTCGTCTTCCAGTTTCTGACGCAGCTTCAAAAATTCCTTCACCTGTGGCAACATGGAATTCTCGTCCTCAAAGAGCAATTTATGATATTTTTCAACCACAAACATCTTGCTCCTGTTCCTGTCTTCTTCATACAGATTTTCCACAGACTTCCATATGTCTCTGGCAAGTTCCTTCTTCGAGTAAGATTCTGCCAGGGAATCCTCCAAAGCATTCAGGATGAGAAGCCTGCAGATGCTATTCTCTCTTCTCCACTTGGCCTGGAGTTTGGTAGTCGCGTTGATTGTGGCAGTAGATCCAGTGTCTGGAACAGAGGGTTCTTCCTCCAACAGAATATGATCAACGTCTTTTAGTTGAAAAGTTAGGTAAACCTTTCTCTTTCAGACATAATAATGCTCTCCATCGAACTTTTTCAACTTGCAGAAGTCCATTTGGAGGAGCGAAGCATTAATGTTTTCCATCTACACGGATCTTGCTTTGAGATTGTTAGTCCCGGGGCTTGATCAAAGATGGTAAAACAGATGCAACAAAGATCTACGATGATACAAATACCAAATAACCCGATTACAATATGGAGGAGGAAAAATAAAGAAGAGAAGATCTCTCGTTCTTCCTTGCAAACGTGTTGCAATTGGGATACGAGTTACAATAATCTAGAGAGAGATGAGAAGAAGAACAATACTGGGGTGTCAAAACACCGTTTCTCAAAGCAAGATTCGCCCCACACGAACTGCTTCCAGGAACCAGCAAGTTGAAGAACTTGTGGAACGCTCGAAGTTACCTCTGTTCTGACTCCTTGGATGGACTTACAATGGCGGCAGCAGCTCTCTCTCTCTTTTTCTCCTCTGACTTATATTTTTCGTAGTAGGCACAAAGGAGGCCAGAAGAGAGTATTTATAGAGAGAGGGTAGAAACCCTAGCCGTCTCTTTAGTTATGGAAAGATTAAATCAAATCCCAAAAAGATAGCAACGAGATTAATTCAAATCCCACAAAGATAGCAACAAAATTAATTCAAATCCCACAAAGATAGGATCTGAATTAATCGCATTGATTCAGCCTTTCCATAACTGACTTGTAATCTGCACAGTCAGCGGAGCCCTCCATGCGGCAGCAGCAGCAGCCTGGCCGCATGAGCCTCATGGCCGCAAGGACCGCATGGACCACATGAGCCGCATGGCCGCATGGACCGCATGAGCCGCATGGACCACATGAGCCACAGGATCCGCATGAGCCGCATGGGCCGCATGGACCGTATGGGCCGCATGGACCGCATGAGCCGCATGGATCGCATGGCCGTATGGCCGCATGAGCCGCATGGCCGCATAGCCGCATGACCGCATGAGGCCGCATATGAGCCGCATGCCACATAAGACCGCATGGCCGCATATGAGCCGCATGACTTCTGACGTGCTAAGTGCAAAGTGCGCCAACAAAATGCCACATTATGCCTCATGAGCCCATGAGCCCGAGTCCGAGTCCGAGTCGCTAAACCCCTTTGGGGCTTAGATCCAAATGGAATTAATCCAAGAGAATGACAAAAGCATTAATGCTTAATCCTTGGAGCCATTCTTACCTCCTAGAAAAATCACCCACATGGTTCCCTCCTTAGGGTCACCACCCCATGTGCATCTCTCAACAACACAACCAAGTATATATGTTGAGATAACTCATGGTACATTTTCGATGTGGGACTAAAATTTTACAAGGCATGTTGAGAGCAAGCTCTCTCCACAAGAAGAAAGCACCAACAATCCCCCATATATCACAACATATATATGTGTCCTGGGTTGAGCGTTCCCCACAGAAACTGTCCATTTTGCATTAGGATAGATGTCGCTGACGACTTGAATCTTCCCGCATGGGTTAAATAATAACGTGATACAAGAATGGACTATGCCTTGAATTCTGTACCACAATTGTAATTCTTTCCACTCACAAAGTATAGTTACGTGTGCTTCTGGCTGCACATTAAAGGTCCTGTGCCAGCCTGGTTTCAGTGTATAATTTTGGGCGTCTACAAGTTTACCCTCAAGAGACGGCCTGATATCTCTTTCCATACACTATAGGTGAGTTCTTTATTAAAGAGATATGGCATGAAGCCTTGCGCTTCCCTGCGGTGCTATGCCGCTATGACATGGCCTGAAGCCGAGGCATTACCCGTACCAGAAAATCTCATCGTAGTGTCATACTACTGTAGCATGAGGTCTCAGCCTCTTTGTAGTGCCAATCTACTCAGCATGAAGCCTAAGGCTTCCTTGCGGTGTTACTCCGCAACGACATGGCTTGTAATACCGAGGCTTTACCCCTACCTGGGTACCTCATCGTGGTGTTGTGCCACTGTAACATGGGGCCATCCTCCCCTTTGTAGTGCTGTCTACAACTCTTTAATTTCGTCAAACAGCATTAGGCTACCTGCCTATTTGCGGTGCTACGCCGCTATGACTTGGCTTGCAAAGCCGAGGCATTACCCCTACCTGGGAACCTCATGGTGGAGTCATCCCACTGTAGCATGGAGTTTCACTCCTTGTAGTGCTGCTCTACCGTGCTTCCTGTAAAGCACACCAGGCATTCACTCTGCCTGAGAACTCATTAAGGCGTTTAAGCCAACCTTCCACAGGATATGTTTTTTTCGTAGAAAAATACATAGTAGACAACAGTGGTTATGAGTCCGTATCCCTTCCATGTTCCAGAGAACAAGTTGCCACTATTACCTGATAGTTTCCCAGTCAGTGATCCTCCTTTGAACCAAAAGTTAGATGCCTAGTAGATTTCTCTATGAACTAATATCATAAACTTTATGGTAGGATTACAAAGACACACTATCAGAATGCCTTCAAGCCCATTTTACAAGCTGTGTCATCGACCAACTGGCGCTTGAGGCCCTTTGTGAACGGATCTGCCAGGTTCTCCTGACTCCGAACATCAACCACTGCAATTACACCTTTTATGATAAGATCGTGTACTGCCCTGTGCTTCAACCGTACAGTCCTCTTCTTTTCGTTGAAGAGGTCATTTCATGCCACTGCCGCAGTCGCCTGGTTGTCACAGTATATCGGTATCGCCGGTATCTGAGCCCCAACCACTGGAAGATCATACATGAGCTCCCGAAGCTATTCTACTTCATCTGCTGCAGTTTCAAGTGCATAGAATTCAGATTCCATGGAGGAACGAGAGAGTATAGTCTGCTTCTTCGACTTTCACGATATAGCAGCTCCACCTAAGGAAAAGACATATCCACCTGTGGATCTCTCGCTTTCTACCTCTAAAAACTAGCTAGCATCACTGAAGCCTTCCACTACTGTCGGATAACCATTGTAGTGCAGTGCATATGTCTGAGTTTTCTTGAGATATCTCATCACCCGCTTCACAGCTTTCCAGTACTCAACCCTTGGGTTGCTTGTGAACCGACTCAGCATCCCCACGGCAAAATCTATGTCAGGCCTTGTGGCAGTGGTAGCGTACATCAAACTTCCGATAACGCTAGAATACTCCAGCTGCCTGACGCTTTCCCTCGAGTTTGGCTTCAGCTTCTGATCACACCTGTATGGCGTATCGATCCCTGGATAATCCTTATACCTATAGCGTATGAGCATCTTCTCAATGTAGTGAGATTGTGATAGCGCTACTCCAGTGTCTGTCCGAATGATCTTTATGTCCAAGATGACATCTGCATACCCCAAGTCCTTCATACTGAACTTGGTTGAGAGGAACTTCTTTGTCTCTGTGACACAGCCTATATCTGTGCCTAGGATTAGCATGTCGTCCACGTACAGATAAACGATGACTCCTCTTCCATCAGCGAACTTTGTGTAAACACATTTGTCCGTCTCGCTGACTCTGTAGCCGTTTGATCTAATAACTTTGTAAAACTTCTCATGCCACATCTTGGAAGCTTGCTTCAAACCATACAATGATTTCACCAACTTGCAGACTTTGTCTTCAAGACCTTTGACAATAAATCCATCTGGCTATTGCATGTAAATCTCTTCGGTCAGCTCCCTATTCAGGAATGCTGTCTTAACATCCATCTGATGTATCACCAACATATGTATAGCTGCTAGAGCGATTAACATTCTGATGGTGGTCATCCAAGCTACTGGAGAGTACGTGTCAAAGTAGTCTATCCCCTGTTTCTGAGAAAATCCCTTGGCTACCAGCCTGGCCTTAAACTTGTCAATAATTCCATCTGCCTTCATCTTCTTCTTGAAGATCCATTTACATCTGATGGGCTTTTCTCCTTCAGGTAGATCTACCAACACCCATGTGTTATTGGAGGTGATAGAGTCAAACTCGTCATTCACTGCCTCCTTCCAGAAGATAGCATCTCTGGTCTTCATCGCCTCATCATAGGTAAGCGGATCTGCTTCCATATGATAGGTGACAAAGTCATTTTCGAAGTCTTTCGATCTCCTCGCTCGCTTAGCTGACGGCTCTGCGAATTCTGGTACAAGAGTTGTTTCATCAACAACAGCTTCTTTTTGGACTACTGGCCCACTGTTTGCCATGAAATATAAAAGAACAGAACAATTATCGGAGGACCGGACTTTTACTTCACGTTACAAACTCGCTTGTACAAAGAAAGCCTAGGGACGAAAACCTAGGTACAGCAGTCTAAGTACAATTGTTTATTTTAGATTCTGGGGGGTGACGATAGAGGCTCGGGAAGACGATGGCAGCCCTGCCTTACTCCTTGGACGATCGGTATGCAGCCTTGGCTCCTTGTGAAAAGATGGTTGGCATTGATGAAGAAATGCTCTTCTTGCTCCTCTGTTGCTCCTCTGGCTTCTCTCTCTCTCTCTCTGTGCGTATTCTCTCTCTGACTATGGGGGGGAAGACTCTCTGTATATACGTATTTCTCTCTGATATTGTATATCTTTCGCAAGGGAATGGCACCCTACTATTTATAATAGTGGGCTGTCATCATTAGGGTTGCCAATGATTACATCTTGGAGATGGCGGCGGCCTGGGGATTGGTCAATCCAGGCCGTTCATTTCTGATTGTGACGAATCCGAGCCATTAGGTGTAGATTACACCAAATCCTATTAGCAATTAATGCTGATTGGAATAAATCTTCCTTATAATGATTTTTGATATCTGCGAATAAATTAGATCTATTCTTCTGTCACGTGTCCCAGATTATTGGAATTTGACCCAATCTTTAATGGCAGCAAATCTGAGGAATTAATCGGTTTAGGACACGTGTCCTAGGAGCTGCTGAGGGGATTTGGACCGCATGACGAGTAAGCTGCATATGAATTTGAGCCGCATATGGTTAAGCCCACGTGTAAGGGTTGCCTGGGCAGTGGCCCTCACTTGAGCCCTCGAACCATAGGGGAGTAATCCTTGTGGGCCGCATAAGTACATATTCGCCCGAGCCGCATGGACATGATCCTCTCGAACCACATGAGAAGTCCTCGTTCGAGCCGCATGAGGCTTTCTTGGCCTGAGCCGCATAGGAAAGTTTCATTCTGAACCGCATGAGAAATTCTTTGCTCGAGCCGCATGAGGCTTTCTTGACCTGAGCCCATAGGATTCATTCTGAACCGCATGAGAAGTGAGCCACATACGAACGCCCACGTGGCAAGGCTACGTGGTATTTTTTTATGGCTCTCGGGGGATTTGTCTCAGAGATCTCTTTTCTCTTCCCTAGAGATTCATCATTATGACAGAGTCATAATTACCTGCTTTTGTGTCAGGGCTGTCAACTTTTCAGAGGGGTCAGCCGTCAAAGCAATTAATGCAGCATGGGTCGGAGGGGAGCACTGTCAGGCCACGTGTCTTCTGAGCCGCACGGAATGCCTCGGGCCGCATAGCTCCTTATGCCGCATGACCCCCTGAGCCGTATGAGTTTTCTGAGCCGCATGGATCTTTCCTGGCCGCATGAGTCATTTTCTTTAGTATTTTCCATGCTTCTACAAGACCCCCTTCAAAGTTTTCAATTTGTAAAATTGAAATAGTTTGAATAAGAAGCATGGCTGTGTTCTTCTAGCCGCATATGAAATCCTGACCGTATAGAAGTCCTGGCCGCATGGATTGTTCAGCCGCTGGAGACTGTTCAGCCGCATAGCTTCTTGCCACGTCATTATTTGCCACGTATGGCAATCTTTAGCACTTAAATGTTGTTGATTTTTTAAAGGCCGCTTTTTGGTGCGGGATCCGAGGAGCTTGGCCTTCATTTTCGGCGGCTTATTTTGATAACCGAAGAGTCGGTTTAGTGTATGCACGGGGATCGAAACGCTCCGTCTTTGTTTATAAATACTGGTGACTTTAGTCGGAGGGACTTCTTTACTTTCTCTTTCGTTCACTCTTTTTCCTGTCTTCTCTTTCTGATCTTCCTTGTCTTCTTGTCGAAGCAATGGCTCCTAAGTCTTCTAAAGTTATTTCTGCCGCCGTGAAGGGCAAGAGGGTGACCTCCTCGTCAGCTGTCGAGCCTGTAGCGCCCAAAGTACCCTCTGACGTTCGTCCTGCCTTTAAGGGTAAGGGTTGCATTTGGATCTTGAGTACCCATGGCTCTGCTGCATATTTATGCACAAGCCTCCTCCCAAGTCGGTGGCAGAGCCGCATATGTTGTATAGGCCGCATGACTTTTCCATGCCCGAACCGCATAGACAATGCCCCATGTTTGAACCGCAGAAGAAGGATTCAAACACATAAAGTCTCCTCTGAACGGAGCCGCATATGTTTTTAGCAGGCTGAACCGCATAGCGTTTTGCGCCGCATGAGTTCTTCTGTTAGAACTGTGTATATTCGTCCAATCCGCATGAGCTATCGAGCTAGAGTCGTATGGAACTTCCATCTGATTTGGGCCGCATGAGACTGTATTGACTCGAACCGCATAGGCTTCCTCGAAACTGTATTTCTTGAGACCCAACTGGACTGGAGCCGCATAAGACATTATTGACCTGAACCGCATAGGCTCGTCGGAGCTTCTTTATTCAGTAATTTTTTTGTTTTAGCCATCTTTTAATCCTGTTTCTTCTTTCTCTCTTCTTTTTTTTTCTTTTCAGTGAACCTCCCAACCAACCCAGCAGGAGAGCTCCTTGTGGGTTCAGCTCAGTATGCCGCAGACGTGCAGCTTGACGAGTTAATCCGTCGTATAGGGGATCAGCTTCCTACTACTGAGCCTAGGGAGAGAGTGGCTGCTATTAATAAACAACCTTTCCGCTTTCTTTGTTCAATGATGAATTCGGGGAAGTTGGATGGAGAATTTCTGAAACCGACTTTTCTCTTCGGGGACGCCTTTTCCATAAAGAACTCCCGATTGCTGGATGTCTCAAAGCACTGGGATTTTTTTGTAGACGGAATAGAGATTCATATCCCTGAGATGGAACGGCATTATCCTCTCTCATGGTTTAACATGGTATCGTTGGGTAGGACTATGGTGGGCTCCCTGACTCCCACCCAACAGGGAATGTTTGTGAGCAAAATTCACTACAACAGACGCACGGGTTTAGTATATGCGGGCAAGGAATCCGTGAGTCGGACTGTGATGGGGCTGCTCCCGGGCACTTTTGTAAACCCAACTGGCCCTAATTTTACCTTCACCCTAGCTGATACTTTTCTGAATCAGCTCGCTCACAAGGGGTCTTATCCCATAGGCAGGTTGTCGCTGCTGAATTGGATCAACCCCATTCCCACATGGACTAATCTTTCCTCATGGATTTTGAGAAAGTATGGGGACTTCCTTCAGGAAATTGATCTCTACTACGCCGTCAGGGGTACCTGCTACGGGTTGCCCATTAACAAGCCCTTGTTTATGGCTCTATTGGAGCTGTATAATCGGCGTACAGGGACTTTCTTCGCCCCCGGAGGAGAAATGGGGCTTCCTCTTCATAAAATGAACACTGTGTCTAGATTGCCGTGGGGAGGTGAAGCTTTTGAAGTATATACACCGACGAACGAAGAACTCGAAGAGCTGGATCGACGGTTTCCTGGTTTCGTTGCCGTGTACCAAGAACTGTTGTGTCATCATAGCGCCTGCCATCAGATGGCTATCAAGAAAGTAAATAGTTCAGAAGGGAATGCCCCTCACACCAAGGCCTGGATTTTGTATCTTTTCAAGTTGCGTCTTTCCGGTCAAGTTTCGTCTCGAACTCCTCGAACCCCGGAGGAGGTGAAGGATATTATGTCGAAGGTCACGAAGTCGAAGTCTACCCGTGACCGGTTTGGGAGTAGCACTGACTCCCTCAGTTATTTCCACTATGGTACCCGGGAGATGTCTGATAAAGCGATCTTAGCTGGGTTCTTGATGGTGTGGCTATGCAACTTTGTAGTCTCGGGCGGCGCGGGTTCTATAGAAAGGATCAGCCGCCATTTTATTCTTCCTGCTGTAAAATTGGTCTTCAAGGTAAGACTGGCGCTCCTTCCGGCCATGGTGTGTAGCATACACCACAGCCTTCGCGCCTTTTCATCCAAAGTCATTGCTCGCGATGTGTCGATGGACTTTAAACGGATAGAACTACTATACCACTACCTCATGGGGTGGTTATTGTTGCACTACCGGTCGTTGATGAGGCCGAGATCTGATGAAAACGTTTTCGTTGATGACGCCTTCCTTTTCCGGTATCGTCATCAGCCTTGGGAACATGATACCATACCGGCCTGCCGGAGGGCGTTGGCAAGAATTGATGGGCCCGAATTCTTCGTATCTCTTCCTGAGTTCACCCCCGGCGAAGTGAGGAGGGTATATGTTGACGGCGTTGATCCCCCCCAACTTTTATCTGAGAAGATGCTTCTTTGGTTACGCAACATCCGTCTCGCGCACCTGGTGTATCGTTACCGAAATAGAGTATACCTGGAGCCTTATCTGCCGAGCAGATTTTCCCGTCAATTCGGGTATAGTCAATTGTTCCTGGATCGCCCTAGCGCTTGCTTGAGCTTCGAGGGCAGTGTGCTCGATGGCGTCCGGGCTTGGCATTATTATAATGCAACCCATACCCGAGCCAGCTTCTCACTCCCTGATGCCAAGGTGGAGGGTGATATCTTGTATATAGCGGCCCTTTATCATGTTGCAGCGAGCAAGCCTCCTGTTGGTTTTGATATGAATACTAGCTTCATTGCTGGCACCAGTTTGGCTGAGAAGCCAGAAGGGTCCAGGAAGAGGAAGAGGGGGGCGAACAGGGTTCCTGTGTCGGACTCAGAGTCCACTAGGGCGGATGAAGAAGACGACGAACAGGATACTGATGACTTATCTCATTCTTCGGGCGAGGAGGTTGGGAATCAACCCCCTGTCGTGCCAGCTGAAAGGGTCGTGGGTCAATCGTCTACTTTGTCTGACAAAGTGGTGGAGGATCAACCACCTGCGGTACCTGGCCCTTCGCGTAAGCGAAGCAGGCGCATGACTACCACTGATGACCGAACTTATTCCACGAAGCATGCTACGGTAAGACGTCGCAGACTGTTTATTGATGATGAGGACGTTGTTTCTGAGGTGATTTGGGCTTCAGCTGTTTTCTTTCTTCTTCTTCTATGTTATGGCCTAATTATTTGTTCCTTTTGCTCTTTATAGGCGTCGGATGAACTCGCTCCTCAGGACCCGATTACCGAGGCTGATTCGGTCCTGCCTTACTTAGTCAGTGGCATGTGCACCGCTATCATTGCTGCTGGGGTGCTTCCGGTTGCGGCCGAGGATTCATACCTTGCTGGGACCCCAACCCAGGGGGAAGGGGGCTCTACCGCGCCCGTCCCTGAGACATCCGAACCCCAACATGATGACTCCGTGGATGAGGAAACTACGCCGGCTGTGAACGAGCTGTGTCCCCACGCTCTTCCCCTGGTAATACAAATCGAACCATAGCTCGTGAGTAGGCCTATATGTTCTCGTCATCTTTTCTTTCAGATTATGTCGACTAATGGTTGCTTTGGATGTTCAGATCCCAACCCTTCGCTGCCAGTGATTGATGTTGCTGGGTCGCACCCCACCGGAGCGGGCCTGGCAGAACCTCTCTGTGTCGAGGGACCTTTGTCTGGGTCGAGCTCGGGGTCCCAGGTAGCAGTGCCACTGGGACAAGAGACGATGCCCCCTACGTCCTCCTCTGCGAATATAGTTTTGGGGGTTAACCTTTTCTTCCTGCCGAGCATCCAGGCTCTTCGAGCGGCGGAAGAGGAGTTAGCCGCCATCCAAGCATCTTTCCGTACGGAATTTGCTTCCTTGGTGGCGGGTGCAGTAACTTTTGAAGCTGCTCCTCCGGTATTATCTGCCACTCTCCCTCTGACGCCGTCCTCTACAGAGGTCTTGGATGACGCGTTACAGGATGTGGTTGCCAGTTTCCACCGTCACTTGAAGAGGGGGGTCGAGGCAGCAGTGGAAAGGGGACTCCCTTTACTCTGGCCCGTCGATGTGCCGGTGGCCAGATTAATATCCTTAAGACCCTCCCTGGAGAAAGGGAATTGGCTGTGCTTCTGGAGCCGAAGTTATTAGAAGCTGATCGTCTCGTGGCTCAGTTTCGTTTGTTGCAACAGACTGATTTACCGGCGGTCATAAATCAAGCGCACAATTTCCTCATTATTGCGGTGGAGAAGGTGATGGCCGCCCAGGAATCGCTTAAACCGGCTATATTGAAGGACCGCCGGGACCTGACTCGGTTGCATGACCAATGGAGCCGTCGAACTGAAGATTGCACGACTCGGGAGGCGGATGCTTCCCGCGGCGTAACTGATACCCGGGAACAGATCCCCGAGCTCCATAGAAAACTGGCCTTCCTAGAATCAGAGCTTGAGGCTGCTCGTATCGAGAAAGGGATTGTTATTCAGGAGGCTGACAAGTACAGTAGGGCTTCTGCTAATCTAGAGCTTGCCCTAAAGAAGATGGAGAACGACTGGCAGTCGTATATTCATTTGAATGACGCAGAGCAATTATCCCAAGAGGTCGAGCGTCGGGCTAAGCAGAGGCTTGATCGGGGGACTGCTTTGGTGAAAAACCGTCTCTTGGAGTTGTGCAATGTTGAAATGTAGTCGACCTTTTCTTTTCTCTTTTTTTTGAAAGGGACGCGGTCCCAAAAATATGTAATACTTTTTTTTTCTTCCTTCAAATAAAGAGTACTTTCCATTCTACCCTTCATTTGTATTGCTTGCTGTGCCTGTGATATTGTGGTGGTGTTTTTCCCCGCATAGGGGATATATTTGTGGACCTGTTACCCATGGCGTACCTTGGTTTTAGGTAGAGGTAACAAGTTTTGGTCAGGGTACCTGAAGCAGCCATAGCGACGTGGTCATGGGTGCTCTTGGTATTGAGAAAAGGAATGCCGTAGAGAAGCTGGGCTCCTGGGGACTGATGAGGTGACAGGTTTATGCTGAGAAATTTAGCTGAGGATATTTGTGGGTCTATTATCCTAGGCGTACCCTGGTTTAGGATACGGATAATAGGATGAAGGAGAACCGACATACTTGCTCAGAGGTAACGAGGGCATGGCAAGTGGGCAAGTTATTAGAACGTAGAGTCTTCCTACTCAGAGGTAACGATTACATGGCAAGAGTGAACTCAACGGAGGATATTGGTGGTCAACAGAGGACATTTGTAGTCAACGGAGGACATTTGTGGTCAACAGAGGATATTTGTGGTCAACAGAGGACATTTGTGGTCAGCAGAGGACATTTGTTGACCTATTATCCTTGTCGTACTCCGGTTGTGGGTACAGATAATAGGTTGAAAGGGGACCTACATACTTGCTCAGAGGTAATGTGGACATGGCAAGCATAAAGGTTTCTTCGACGGAGCCTTCCCACTCAGAGGTAATGAGGACATAGCAGGAGTAGGCTCAATGAAGAGGGGGTACATAGAACAACTCAGAGGTAGGAGGACATGGAAGTTCTATGTGAGGGGTGGTTTGTTTTTTTGGTGGAAGTGAAAACGACTCAGAGGTAATGAGGACATGGTCGTTTCGGAAATTTGTGGATCGATTACCCTTTTTGTGCACTGAAAGCGCGGGTAGTAGATCATGAAGGAGGATCTCTTCCAGGAAGAAAGTTCAGAGGTATAATCATACGTGACTTACTATCTGAAAGAGTGACCAGAATGTGAGTTCAGAGGCACCAGCGGGTACATAACTCGATAATCTAGAATATTGAGAAAGTGTGAGTTCAGCGGCACCAGCGGGTACATGACTCGGTAATCTGAAATGTTGTGGACGTGGGTTCAGCAATACCAGCGGGTACATAACTCGATAATCTGAAATATTATGGATGTGAGTTCAGCGGTAGCAACGGGTACATGACTCGATAATCTAGAATATTGTGGACGTGAGTTCGGCGGTACCAACGGGTACATGACTCGATAATCTGGAATGTCATTTAGATATAATATTTCTTCAGAAACTTGCCGTTGACGGGCAACATGAGCAAGTCTCCGTTTTGTTTTGCGAGGCGGTAAGCACCGTTGGAGAATACTGTCTCAATGATAAACGGGCCTTCCCACTTTGGCTAGAATTTGCCGACGGTCTTGTGAGTCATGATCATCGGCCTTCTTACTGCCAGAACGAGATCGCCAACCTGGAATGTTCTGATTTTGACCTTCTTGTTGAAGGCCCCGGAGATGCGTGCTTGGTATAGCTCAATTCGTTGCTGAGCCAAGAGGCGCTTTTCGTCTAGTGCCTCCAATTCCTGCAGCCGATGATGGTGGTTGTCGTCTGTTGTCAATTGATGTGTGAGGGCGACACGTAGTGAGGGTATTTGAGTCTCTAATGGGAGAACTACCTCACTTCCGTATACCAGGGAGAATGGCGTATTCCTACTGGCTGTTCGAACTGTGGTACGATAAGCCCATAAGCATTCGCCGAGTTTCTCATTCCAGTCGCATTTGTTGGAGGAGACAAACTTCTTGAGGAGTTTGATGATTGTTTTGTTGAATGCCTCTACTAAACCGTTTGCTGCCGGGTTGTACGGCGTCGAAGCGATATTCTGAATACGGTATTTATCGTAAAACCGATAGAATGCGTGGCTTGCAAACTGCGGACCATTATCATGGATGATCCTTCGGGGCAGTCCAAAGCGGTAGATGAAGTGATGCTTAAGGAAGCTGATCACGTTTGAAGTCTTGACTTCTGCGAGTGGGACAGCTTTCGTCCATTTGGAGAAGTAATCAGTGATCGCAAGTATGAAACGATGTCCTCGGGAGGAAGGTGGGGTGATTAGACCAATGATATCCATTCCCCATGCTTCGAATGGCCAGGACGCCACTGTCGGATGTAGAAACTCGGATGGTTGGTGAATGAAGTCCGCGTGGACTTGGCATGCTTTATATTTTCTAGCATAATATATCGCATCTGCCACCATCGTGGGCCAATAGTAGCCCATTCGTCGAAAGCGGTCTTGCAATTTTGGGCCGGGCTGGTGGGCCCCGCAGACACCGTCGTGAGCTTCTCGTACGGCTTCTTTGGCTTCTACATTTGACAGGCACCGAAGCAGTAATCCGTCGTAGGAACGGCAATACAGCATTTTTGTCTCTGTATCGTAGAAGAATCTGAGAGAACGTCGTCTGATAGAAGTGGCTTCCTTTGGGTTCTCGGGCAGGATGTCGTAGACGACGAAGTCGATGAATGGTTGTCTCCAATCCGGGGCATCATCGATCGTCTGTGCAGAATAACTCGCCACGAATTGCACATTGTTTTTGGGACAGACCAGTTCGTGACCTATCACATCCACTGATTGGCGATCATGATTCGAAACTACTAGGGAAGCGGCAAGACCAGCTAGGGCATCGGCTTCGATATTTCGGAGTCTCGGAACATGTTCGATGAAGAACCCCTCGAACATCGAGATGATGTTAATAACTATTTGGTGATAAGGGATCATGTCTTCGTGACGAACTTCGTATGAGCCTCGGATCTGATTGACGATTAGTTGGGAATCGCCGTATGCTTCGAGGTATTCTACCCCCAGCTCTCTTGTAAGTTGGAGGCCAATGACCAGAGCGTTGTACTCGGCCACATTGTTAGAGCAGGGCTCTGTGAGGGAATAAGCTCGGTTAATTACCAATCCGGAAGAAGAGATTAGCACTACCCCGACTCCGACGACTATATTGCCTTTAGGTCCGGTCCTCGAAGCACCGTCGAAGAACATTCGCCATATATCATCGTGAGAGGTTACATGCGAGTCGGCGACCTCATCTGGGATCTTTTCATATATCCTGGAGGATTCCGAGCCCAGGTGGGCTGCTAAGAAGTCTGCCAGGGCTTGACCTTTGACTGCCTTTTGTGGGACGAAGATCATATGATAAGGGGACAACAATATTGCCCATGTAGCGAGGCGAGAGCTGAGTGCCCCTGGTTTAGTCATGAGGACTCTGAGAGGGTTGACTCGTGAGATCATATGTATCGTCTGTCCGGTAACATAGTGCCACATTTTCTGAATAGCAAACACCAGGGCGAGGTATTCCTTCTCTACAGCGGTGTATCGGTGCTCTGGTCCAATCATTATTCGGCTGAGGTAATATATGGCTTGCTCGTGGCCTGCGTCGTTGTTTTGTGCCAGCAAAGCCCCGAGGGAGTGTTCCATTGCTCGTACATAGAGCAGGAATGGTTTTCCAGGAACTGGGGCTACCAGAACTGGAGGATTTGACAAATATTCTTTGATGCTGTCGAAAGCACGCTGGCATTCCTCGTCCCATACGAATGAGACCCCTTTCTTCATGAGGTGCGTGAATGGTCGGCATCGCCCGGAGAGGTTGGAAATGAACCTTCTGATGTAAGCTAGCCTCCCTTGAAGGCCTCTGAGTTCGCGGAGATTTCTCGGAGGACCCATCTCCATGATTGCTTTCGTCTTCTCAGGGTCTACATGGATACCCTGTGCAGTGATGATGAAGCCCAAGAACTTCCCGCTGGATATGCCCAGAAAGGACTTCGTAGGGTTCATTTTCAAATTGTGCGCTCGCATTAGGTCGAATACCGTCCTTAGATCCTGCAGATGGTCTTCCTTGCTACGGCTCTTAACGGCTATATCATCAACATAGCACTCAACCGTCTTGCGTAAGTGGTCTCTGAAGATGATGCTCATGGCTCTTTGATATGTGGCGCCAGCATTCTTTAAACCGAAAGACATGACTGTGTAGCAGTACGTGCCAATCGGTGTTCGGAATGATGTATGCTTTTCGTCGTCAGGAGACATTTTGATTTGGTTGTACCCCGAGAAACCATCCATGAATGACATTCATTCGAAGCCGCAGGTATTGTCGATCATGATGTCTGTGATAGGAAGGGAGAATTCATCTTTGGGGTATGGCTCGTTCAGGTTGCGGAAGTCGATGCAGATTCGAATCTTTCCATTCTTCTTGAGGATGGGTACTATATTGGCGACCCAATCGGGATGTTGCTCCTCATGAATGAAGCCGCTGGCTATCAGTTTGTTGACTTCGGCTTCGATCGCGTCCATGATGCCTGGACGGAAGCGTCGCTATTGTTGCTTGACTGGTTTCACATCTTGCCGAATGTTGAGTTTGTGAAGAACAATGTCGGGATTTAACCCTGGCATGTCTTCATAGCTCCAGGCGAACACATCAATGTATTCTCTGACAAGTTTTAGCAGCGACTCCCGTTCTTCGTCTGTTAGGCTTTTACTGACAAAAATTGGTTTTGGAGAAGATTCGCTGTCGAGATCCACTTGTATGACC
Source organism: Iris pallida (assembly GCA_029216955.1). Lineage (NCBI taxonomy): Eukaryota > Viridiplantae > Streptophyta > Magnoliopsida > Asparagales > Iridaceae > Iris > Iris pallida. The sequence continues at coordinate 9,600,820 of JANAVB010003398.1, read as the reverse complement.
TCATCTTCAGTACGAGGTTCTCTCAGTTCGAACCGCTTTTTCTATTGTGCGTCTAATTGCTGGGCCCACGGCTCTAGCTCGAGGATCTCGGGGATGTCTTCGTCTATCTCGTAAGCGTCGGCGAATGCCATGTTGACTGACATGACTTGTCTGAACACGTCTCCGATGTTGGTATCTGAGTCAGAAGTTGGTAACCCGGTTGAATGTGATTGCCAGTCGCATTCTTCATCTGCACTTTCGGAGGTCGCAGTGGGCGTTACATACCCTAGCCCGTATCGAGTTTTGTTATAGTAGTTCCGTAGTTTGCCCGCCGGGACTGGCGGCTTCAAAGGTAATCGTCGCCCAGTACCGTAGTTCAAACCTGGCGTCGTCTCCAGATCATACCCCTGTTTCTTCATAAGATATTTGGATTGTGGGCTATACAGATACAGAGGCAGCCTTCCGGCATCTGTCCCGAGGTCGGCTTTCTCTATGGTGGAGGGATGCGGGTTGTTTGCCCGGCCAAAGATGATTGGATGATCTCCTCCCTCGACTATTCGGTAAGCGTCTTCTACTGGAGTAAGCTGGATCGCGGTGTACATATTTGTCACTTGCGTGTGTAGGTGGGTGCCCATACCGTGTTCCATAGCATACATTGTACATAGCTTATTGAGCTCGGTATAGTTCAAAGATAACCCTTTATTGATGAAGTAAGGTATCTTTTCTAGGAGGATTACATCATCAGCGGAGAGAACATCCGTGTGGGCAGCCACATACTTAGCTAACTCCGGTTCCTCTTCGGCTACCCCCTGTGTAAATAAAGACTGAAAGGACGACCTGGGAAGCTTGATTGTCAGTGGTTCAGTTGATGGAGTTAAGCGTGGAGTTGTTGGCAGACTAGCGACCCCCAGTTTGGCACTCGAGGTGGAGCGAGGAGTGGTCGGTTCGCTAAAAGTGTCAGACCTTGCATCGGGGTGACGACCCTTCTTGGGAAGGCGTATCGTCAGTGGCCTATCGGAGGGATTGAGCTTCTCCGTTTGGGGTTGACTGACTCTCGGCAGTCTGATTGTCAGTGGCCCCGTTGTGGGTCTCGGCACTTGGCTGGACCTTGGCAGCCGAATTATCATCTGTTCCTCCTGCGCCGAGAGGCTGATTGCATCCTTACGCGGAGCGACCGTAAGGGGTACAAATTTGCCAGGTTTACGAGCTTGAAGGTGGATCGTCAGAGGTTCTTCTGATCCTAAGGCCATCTCAGTTCGAGCCTGTTCATTTTCATCCAGGTGCCTCTTCGACTTCTCGTATAAGCAGGAGTCCGAGTAGTAGGATTCGACCCCTTTGAAGGGATCGATATCAGCAAATTCTATCTTCACGAAGCCGTGTTTGTCGACATATTTGAAGCACTGATGTAGCATAGAAGGCACGATCACATAATCGTGTATCCATGGACGCCCCAAGAGGATGTTGTAAGAAGTGTCTGCATCTATGACGTAGCAGGTGACTTCGGATTGGAGATCACCAATCTGACACTTCAGACGAATCTAACCAATAGGGTAGCTCCTGCCCGAATTGAAACCGCTGATGGCGGTGCTTGTAGGTGTCAGGCGATGCATTGGGATACGGAGATGATGTAGCAGACCCTTCGGAATGATGCTTATGGAAGAGCCAGGATCAATGTGCATCCGATCCACCTTCACGTCGTCGATGTATCCCGTGTAGTATAGCAGGCGATCATGTAGGTTGGTTTTGATGAGCATGTCCTGCGAAGTGAAGACGATATTGGGCATTGCTCCTGTACAGGCACTGTCCTGGAGATCCACAGGTGAGTCCTCCCCGGTGAGGTTGGATTGAGCCAGATAGGCATCGACATTTTGGAGTGCTTCGCTCAATGCAATACGATCATCCTTGGAGAGCCTTAGGAGTTCATACAGTGACAATTTGGCCGGAGTGTTAGCCAATTGTGCTAAGATGTCAAAGTTGTAGGGCCTCTCTAGCCCTTGGGCTGCGCCTTTTCGGAGAGATTTATCGAAGCGAGTCTCCTTCGGCCTAGGCTTGTCGGTCGTCGAAGGCTGAGCCGGTCCCAGAGCATTAGTTGCAGAGGGTTGATGATTTTCGGTTGGGTTGTCAACCACAGGTTGGGATTGCGCTCCGGACCGCGTGACGACGGCTGTAGCTTCCTCGTTGTCTGCGGAGATTGTGTGGCAGGTCTTGACTTTTCTACTGTTCTTTTTGTTGGTAGGAGATGGTGTGGGCTGAGTTACTTCTGACACCAAGTCTGGATGGACCCACATGACTTCCCCTCGTGATGTGGTGAGGGGTACTAGACCGGCAGCCTGATCTCGGAGAGGTAGAAGATTGGTAATTTCCATTGTCGCCAGAGGGACGGGGATCACCCCATCTTGAGTCTCCGTCGAAGGGAAGCTGCCGAATTGTACGGACACCATATTGGCCGCCACGGTTACCTCTTCGAAATCGATGGCCAGCGCATTCGAATCGATGAGGTTTTGGATGTATCGCTTCAGCTGGTAGCAATCGTGTGTAGCGTGGTATACATAACGGTGGTAATAGCAGAACTTTGGGTTCTCTAGATCAGCCGGCCGAGGCTTCCGTCTTGGTGGAGAGAGCTGAATTCTATCTCCTTGTATGAGCATGTCCAAGATAGGCTTGACGTGGCCGTCTTCGAAGGAGTAATCTATTTGCGGCCATTGTTTGTCTGCAGGCTTCGGCTCAAGTTTTTGTGTTGTATCGGCCACCATGGCCTGCTTCCCCTTGCTGTCCCGATTGTTGGAGGGGTTACCCCCATTATCGTTGTTGGGACGCTTGCCCTTGCTTTCTTCTTCCGAGATGTGCAATTCCAATTGGCGAGCCTTCTTCAGTCGTTCTTCGGCACTTGTGGCGCTGATGATGAATGCCTTCCAATCTTTGAATTGACTTTCGCCCATCCAGAGACTGATCGTAGGAAGCAGTCTCTTTTGGCAGATCTCAATCAAAGAGGAATCTGGATTTCCGGAGGGCAGCTTCATGGCGGTCTGGCGGAACCGCTCGATGTAGTTCCTTGTCAACTCCTTCTCCCCTTGGACGACGTCCATGAGAGTGGACATAGTGACGTCCTGTCCTACTTCGTAGAATTGCTCCAAGAACAGGCGCTTGAAGCCGGTGAAGGAGTGGATGCAGTTGTCCGGTAGATTGCGGTACCAATCGAAGGCGACCCCTTTTAACGCCCCAATGAATAACCGTGTGAGGATAGCATCATCATGGGGCAGATGGTCGGTGGTGACCTCGTAGTAAGTGATGTACCGACTTGCTGAGGTTTTGCCATCATACGGGTTGATATTGAACGGCTTATATCTTGGTGGGAATGGAACATCCCTCCATTCAGCAGGGTATGGTTGTCGTATTCTGAGATCTTGAGCGTTTTCTCGGGCATGGAACATGGCTCGGAGCTCCTGGACCTCTCTCCTTACTTCTCGGGTCTCATCTGTCACGGTAGGGGCTGTTATTTCGGGAGGATTGTTGCCCGGGTTCGGTGCCGCCGAATTCGAGTCTGCATTAACCGCGGGACCCGTGCTCGTTTGGCCAGGCGTTCCTCCTTGCAGAGTTGGAAGGGCCGCTTTAATCTCGTCTACAGACTTGACTAAAGCAAGTAATATGGCTTCGAGATTGTCGATGCGCTGGCGATCACTGGAACCACCTTGATTGCTATCCGTCATGAACACCGTCCTTACGTGAGGAGTGATGGAAGGAACGGTGGAGGATGTGCCCTCGGAGTCATACCCATGTACCGAGAAGTCATCGGGATATGTGGGAATATTGTCTTCTAGTTCGGACTCGGAGGGAACAATACCCCCAGCTTCAGAATTTGTTTCGTCTTGAGAATCATGGATGTCCTCGGGGACATCGGTGCCTGTCGTACCTGAAAGGAGAGTCGTTTCCCCGGGCTCGGCTCCTTGAAACATCGGATTGTTGCGGATATTCGGAGGAGTGCTACCCCCAACCCCCAGCGATGTGGATGATGAATTTCCCACTGCAGCAGATTTTGTCTTTGAACGGGTGTGTTGGAATACTCCGGTGGAAGAAAGCCGTTTAGACGACAGTTTCTTAGTGTAGTGGTTGATATCTTGGGACTGGAGATGCTTGCCTTTTTCCCCCTCCTTTCGTCGGGGACCTTTTGAGCGGAATTGCAGGAGACAACAGGAGGTGCCTCATCTTCTGAGCTCGGATGCTGTAGCCTTTGGAAGACGGACGGCCGATCTTCCGTCACTGCCGCGTTGTTGCAGTAGCAGTTGACAATGATTTGGGTGCAGCGATGTCCAAGTGAGGACTCTTTACACGCCGACACTCCTTCTCTTTCCTTGCGTTTGTGGAGGATCGCCTCCAGCAGGTCAGAGGAACCACTCTGTCCGTTTGCCGCCGGGGGCTGGACTCGAGCGGTTGTATTCAACTTTCCATCCGAGGCCCGTGTGATAGTCAACGGGACGCCCTGATAGTCAGAGGTTGGGACAGCTGACTGGGCCCGATGAGCCCGTGCTGCCCTAGACTTCCTCCTTTTAGCACCTACGGGTGCGTAATAGGAGGAGTCCAAGTTGAATACCACAGAGTCTGGCTTATCATCCTGAGAACCATCAGGGTCAGGACCGCATGAGAGACGGTCGAAGACTGATCGAGAGAAGCGTGAAACGGATGCTATGTGGCTAGAGTTGGGTACCGTGTAGGCTGTCTGCATGCGGTTGTCTTCTGCCGTCGGATGAATTATTTTTATGCGGCTAGGAGTCACGACCGTACATGCTGGCCGCATGCGGTTGGCAACTGTGGCCGTATGGATTTTCTGCAAGCGATTGACTCCCATAGCCGTACGAGTTTCATCCGTGTGGTTGGCAACTGTAGCCGCATAAGCTATGCGGCTGACAGATATGGCCGCATGAGTTTTCTTTATGCGGCTGGAGGATGTAGCCGCATGAGCTTTCTCCCTGCGTCTGATACCCTTATGCGGCTCGGATCTCATAGAGTTTCTCTTTGCCCTTGCAAGTCCAGCATCATAGTGTTTTCTTCTGCCGGACTTGGGGACAGCAGAGTTGTCTACGATCTGAAGTGGGGCCGTAGGGGAATCTTGCTCGCCGTCTTGAACAACAGAGGGTGTCTCCGCGAGAGCTTCAGTAGAAACGAAGGATCGGGGTCTCCACTCCTTACGGGCCTTCTTTGTGCGGGCTCGCTTCTGGACCGGGCCAGTGCTCTTGTCGGAGAGCATTTCTTCGAACGCCTGTTGGTCGAACCGGGCGACCATCTTTTGTTGCGTGGAGCCAAGCTTGGCTGCATCCGATTGCATCACCAACTCCTCAGCCGTGGAGAAGTTAGTCCCCAGCAGAGTTGCCATCGTGTTTGCCATGAAATATAAAAGAACAGAACAATTATCGGAGGACCGGACTTTTACTTCACGTTACAAACTCGCTTGTACAAAGAAAGCCTAGGGACGAAAACCTAGGTACAACTGTCTAAGTACAATTGTTTATTTTAGATTCTGGAGGGTGACAATAGAGGCTCGGAAAGGCGACGGCAGCCCTGCCTTACTCCTTGGACGATCGGTATGCAGCCTTGGCTCCTTGTGAAAAGATGGTTGGCGTTGATGAAGAAATGCTCTTCTTGCTCCTCTGGCTTCTCTCTCTCTCTCTCTGTGTGTATTCTCTCTCTGACTATGGGGGGGAAGTCTCTCTGTATATACGTATTTCTCTCTGATATTGTATATCTTTCGCAAGGGAATGGCACCCTGCTATTTATAATAGTGGACTGTCATCATTAGGGTTGCCAATGATTACATCTTGGAGATGGCGGCGGCCTGGGGATTGGTCAATCCAGGCCGTTCGTTTCTAATTGTGACGAATCCGAGCCATTAGGTGTAGATTACACCAAATTCCATTAGCAATTAATGCTGATTGGAATAAATCTTCCTTATAATGATTTCTGATATCTGCAAATAAATTAGATCTATTCTTCTGCCATGTGTCCCAGATTATTGGGATTTGACCCAATCTTTAATGGCATCAAATCTGAGGAATTAATCGGTTTAGGACACGTGTCCTAGGAGCTGCTGAGGGGATTTCGACCGCATGACGAGTGAGCCGCATATGAATTTGAGCCGCATATGGTTAAGCCCACGTGTCAGGGTTGCCTGGGCAGTGGCCCTCACTTGAGCCCTCGAACCACAGGGGAGTAATCCTTGTGGGCCGCATAAGTACATATCCGCCCGAGCCGCATGGACATGATCCTCTCGAACCGCATGAGAAGTCCTCGCTCGAGCCGCATGAGGCTTTCTTGGCCTGAGCCGCATAGGACAGATTCACTCTGAACCGCATGAGAAGTTCTTTGCTCGAGCCGCATGAGACTTTCTTGACCTGAGCCGCATAGGATTCATTCTGAACCGCATGAGAAGTGAGCCCCATACGAACGCCCACGTGGCAAGGCCACGTGGCATTTTTTTATGGTTCTAGGGGGATTTGTGTCAGAGATCTCTTTTCTCTTCCCTAGAGATTCATCATTATGACAGAGTCATAATTACCTGCTTTTGTGTCAGGGCTGTCAACTTTTCAGAGGGGTCAGCCGTCAAAGTAATTAATGCAGCATGGGTCGGAGGGGAGTACTGTCAGGCCACGTGTCTTCTGAGCCGCATGGAATGCCTCGGGCCGCATAGCTCCTTATGCCGTATGACCCCCTGAGCCGCATGAGTTTTCTGAGCCGCATGGATCTTTCCTGGCCGCATGAGTCATTTTCTTTAGTATTTTCCATGCTTATACACCCACATAAGATTTCAGTCTCATTTGCACCTACATTATTTTCCGGAATGTCCGAAAGAACAATATTTTTGTCCTTTGCAAACTTTTCTTCAAAGTATTCAACATCACGAGATTCGATGATATGATTTGACTCAATATCAAGAAATCTCCTAGCATCACTCATCTCGGCATACCCCAAGAAGATCGCCTTCGTAGTCCTTCTTCCTAGCTTCTGAATCTTCAGATATGGGAGCTTCACATACGCCAAACACCCCCACACTCGAATGACATTCAAGTTAGGTCTGACATTGAACCAGAGTTTATGAGGAGTTACGTCCGAAGTTGCATATGGCACTCTATTTAGAATAAAAGTGGCCGTCAATGCAGCTTCTCCCCAGTAGTATTTAGGAAGACCCGCGGTTAGCAGCATTGAGTTCATCATTTCTGTCAACGTTCTGTTCTTCCTCTCCGCTACTCCATTGGATTGAGAAGAATATGGAGCAGTAGTCTCGCATATGATTCCATGTTCTTTACAGAACGATGCGAATTCATGAGACCTGTACTCCCCACCTCGATCACTTCTTAACCTCTTGAGTTGTTGTCCAGTTTGCCGTTCAGCTTCGGTCCTGAACTCTCTGAACTTCTCGAAAGCTTCATCTTTAGACTTGAGCAAGTAAACGAACGCGTATTTTGAGAAGTCGTCAATGAAGGTTATGAAATACTTCATCCCGGCCTTCGTGGAGAAATGTTTGAAGTCACAGATATCGGAGTGCACCAACTCCAGAAGATCTGTGCTTCGATTGACCCGATGAAAGGGTTTCCTTGTGATCTTCGTCTAAGCACACACTTCACACTTCTCCATCTTACCCCCACATTTGGAGATAAGTCCTAGACTAGACATTTTGTTAATTCTTTTATAATGAACATGTCCTAGTCTATTATGCCACAACTCAAGAGAATAATCAGAAAATACAACTGCATTAATATCATCAAACTGGTTGACAAGCTGAATTTTAAACATTCCTTCGGTTAGATAAGCCTTCCCGAAGTATGTTCCCTTCTTGGACATCACCATCTGACCAGCATTGATGTCCATCCTCAAGCCTGCGTTGCAGAGCAGGCTCCCAGAGATCAGGTTCTTGGCAATCGCCGGAACATGCTTCACACCTTGAAGTGTCAGAGTGTTCCCAAAAATGAGTTTCAGTTCCACGTTCCCGATCCCCAGAACTTCAGCTTGGGCCTGGTTCGCCATGACAACCTTCTCAGATATCGGCTGGTACGTGACGAACCATTCCTTGCCAGAACAGACATGGCAAGTCGCACCAGTGTCTATCCACCAGTCAGAGTCAACCTCCACAGATGTGACCTGTCCGACCATAGCAACAATGTTAGAAACCAATAAAATCTTATTAGGATCACCTTTCTCTGATTGTTTAGGCTTAGATCTGCATTCACTCTTGTAGTGGCCTTTCTTGCCACAATTGTAACAAGTCACGTGGGACTTAGTCTTCTGTTGCTTGAAAGAAGGACCCTTCACTTTTAGATTAGTGAAGTCCTTCTTCTTGGGATGAGAAGCCGCCTACTTCCCCTTGGGAACTCTCGTCTGCACTAGATTGGCTTTAGCCAACTGTTTGGACAGAGTGTCCACCTTCTGTTGGGAACGCATCTCGTCCTTAACATGGATCTCTTGAAGTAGATCTCCCAAGCTAATGTCTAGCTTCTTTCTGAGCATCCTTGCATAGAAGGTACTCCATCCAGCAGGAAGTTTTGAGACGATCCCTCCAACGACAAACTTGTCGGGAAGGGGTATCTCTTCGTCTTTCAGTTTCTGAAGCAGCTTCAGAAATTCCTTCACCTGTGGCAACATGGACTTCTCGTCCTCAAATAGTAATTTGTGATATTTTTTAACCACAAACATCTTGCTCTTGTTCCTGTCTTCTTCATACAGATTTTCCACAGACTCCCATATGTCTCTGGCAAGTTCCTTCTTTGAGTAGGATTCTGCCAGGGAATCCTCCATAGCATTCAGGATGAGAAGCCTGCAGATGCTATTCTCTCTTCTCTACTTGGCCTAGATTTTGGTAGCCGTATTGATTGCGGCAGTAGATCCAGTGTCTAGAACATAGGGTTCTTCCTCCAACAGAACATGATCAACGTCTTTTAGTTGAAGAGTTAGGTAAACCTTTCTCTTCCAGAATTGATAATGCTCTCCATCAAACTTTTCCAACTTGCAGAAGTCCGATTGGAGGAGCGAAGCATTAATGTTTTCCATCTACATGGATCTTGCTTTGAGATTGTTAGTCTCGGGGCTTGATCAAAGATGGTAAAATAGATGCAACAAAGATCTACGATGATACAAATACCAAATAACTCGATTACAATATGGAGGAGGAAAAAATAAAGAAGAGAAGATCTCTCGTTCTTCCTTGCAAACGTGTTGCAATTGGGACAGAATGAGTTAAAATAATCTAGAGAGAGATGAGAAGAAGAACAATGCTGGGGTGTCAAAACACCATTGTTCAAAGCAAGATTCGCCCCACACGAACTGCTTCCTGGAACCAGCAAGTTGAAGAACTTGTGGAACGCTCGAAGTCACCTCTGTTCTGACTCCTCGGATGGACTTGCAATGGCGGTAACAGCTCTCTCTCTTTTTCTTCTCTGACTTATATTTTTCTTAGTAGGCACAAAGGAGGCCAGAAGAGAGTATTTATAGAGAGAGGGTGGAAACCCTAGCCGCCTCTTCAGATATGGAAAGATTGAATCAAATTCCAAAAAGATAGCAACGAGATTAATTCAAATTCCACAAAGATAGCAACGAAATTAATTTAAATCCCACAAAGATAGGATCTGAATTAATCGCATTGATTCAGCCTTTCCATAACTGACTTATAATCTGCACAGTCAGCAGAGCCGTCCATGCGGCAGCAGCAGGAGCCTGGCCGCATGAGCCTCATGGCCGCAAGGACCACATGGGCCGCATGGACCACATGAGCCGCATGGACCGTATGAGCCGCATGGACCACATGAGCCGCATGAGCCGCATGAGCCGCATGGGCCGCATGGACCGCATGAGCCGCATGGACCGCATGGCCGCATAGCCGCATGGCCGCATGAGCCGTATGAGCCTCATGGCCGTATGGCCGCATGGCCGCATGACCGCATGAGGCTGCATAAGACCGCATGGCCGCATATGAGCCGCATGACTGCTGACGTGCTAAGTGCAAAGTGCGCCAACAAAATGCCACATTACGCCTCATGAGCCCATAAGCCCGAGTCCGAGTCCGAATGCGAGTCGCTAAGCCCCTTTGAGGCTTAGCTCCAAATGGAATTAATCCAAGAGAATGACAAAAACATTAATGCTTAATCCTTGGAGCCTTATTCTTACCTCCTAGTAAAATCACCCACATGGTTTCCTCCTTAGGCTCACCATCCCATGTGCATCTCTCAACAACACAACCAAGTATAGATGTTGAGATAACTCATGGTACATTTTTGATGTGGGACTAAAATTTTACAAGGCATGTTGAGAGCAAGCTCTCTCCACAAGAAGAAAGCACTAACAATCCCCCACATATCACAACATATATATGTGTCCAGGGTTGAACGTTCCCCACAATAACTGTCCATTTTGCATTAGGATAGATGTCGCTGACGACTTGAATCTTCCCGCATGGGTTAAATAACAATGTGATACAAGAATGGACTATGCCTTGAATTCTGCACCACAATTGTAACTCTTTCCACTCACAAAGTATAGTTACATGTGCTTCTGGCTGCACATTAAAGGCCCTGTGCCAGCCTAGTTTCAGTGTATAATTTTGGGTGTCTACAAGTTTACCCTCAAGAGATGGCCTGATATCTCTTTCCATACAATATAGGTTAGTTCTTTATTAAAGAGATATGGCATGAAGCCTTGCGCTTGCCTGCGGTGCTACGGCGCTATGACATGGCCTGAAGCCGAGGCATTACCCCTACTTGGGAATCTCATCGTAGTGTCATACTACTGTAGCATGAGGTCTCAGCCTCTTTGTACTGCCAATCTACTCAGCATGAAGCCTAAGGCTTCCTTGCGGTGTTACTCCGCAACGACATGGCTTGCAATGCCGAGGCTTTACCCCAACCTGGGTACCTCATCGTGGTGTCGTGCCACTATAACATGGGGCCATCCTCCCCTTTGTAGTGCTGTCTACAACTCTTTAATTTCGTCAAACAGCATTAGGCTACCTGCCTATTTGCGGTGCTACGCCGCTATGACTTGGCTTGCAAAGCCGAGGCATTACCCCTACCTGGGAACCTCATGGTGGAGTCATCCCACTGTAGCATGGAGTTTCACTCCTTGTAGTGCTGCTCTACCGTGCTTCCTGTAAAGCACACCAGGCATTCACTCTGCTTGAGAACTCATTAAGGCGTTTAAGCCAACCTTCCATATGATCTATTTTTTTTGCAAAAAAATACATAGTAGACAACAGTGGTTATGGGTCCGTATCCCTTTCATGTTCCAGAGAACAAGTACCCACTGTTATCTGATAGTTTTCCAGTCAGTGATCCCCCTTTGAACCAAAAGTTTGATGCCTAGTAGATTTCTCTTTGAACTAATAGCATAAAACTTTATGGTAAGATTACAAAGACACACTATCAGAATACCTTCAAGCCCATTTTACAAGCTGTGTCATCGACCAACTGGCGCTTGAGGCCCTTTGTGAACGAATCTTCCAGGTTCTCCTGACTCCGAACATCAACCACTGCAATTATACCTCTTTTGATAAGATCGCGTACTGTCCTGTGCTTTAATCGCACAGTCCTCTTCTTTCCGTTGAAGAGGTTATTTGATGCCACCGCCGCAGTCACCTGGTTGTCACAGTATATCGGTATCACCAGTATCTAAGCCCCAACCACTGAAAGATCATACATGAGCTCCCGAAGCCATTCTGCTTCATCTGCTGCAGTTTCAAGTGCATAGAATTCAGATTCCATGGAGGAACGAGAGAGTATAGTCTGCTTTTTCGACTTCTACGATATAGCAGCTCCACCTAAGGAAAAGATATATCCACCTGTGGATCTCTCGCTTTCCACCTCTGAACACCAGTTAGCATCACTGAAGCCTTCCACTACTGTCGGATACCCGTTGTAGTGCAGTGCATATGTCTGAGTTTTCTTGAGATATCTCATCACCCGCTTCACAGCTTTCCAGTACTCAACCCCTGGGTTGCTTGTGAACCGACTCAGCATCCCCACGGCGAAAGCTATGTCAGGCCTTGTGGCAGTGGTAGCGTACATCAAACTTCTGATAATGCTAGAATACTCCAGTTGCCTGACGCTTTCCCTCGAGTTTGGCTTCAGCTTCTGATCACACCTGTATGGCGTATCGATCCCTGAAAGATCCTTATACCCATAGCGTGTGAGCATCTTCTCAATGTAGTGAGATTGTGACAGCGCTACTCCAGTGTCTGTCCGGATGATCTTTATGCCCAAGATGACATCTGCATCCCCCAAGTCCTTCATACTGAACTTGGTTGAGAGGAACTTCTTTGTCTCTGTGTGTAACCCCCCCTGAATTTTCAAGGAATTTTTAAAATTATTTTTTTATTTGAAGAATAGCTTGTTAATTTATTTTAATTAAATAATTAATTAATTATTTCCAATTAGGGTTTAATTTATATTGTATATATATAGATGCAAGATGATGCTATTTTCTATCTGACAATATTGTTGGCAAGATCATCAGGGTTACTTTTATTAGTGCTAGTCAAATTTTATCCTTATAAATATTGGCTCTATTATTATTTATAATCCTTAGTTATTGTCATATTATTATAATTAATAGCAAGTTTATAATTATTTATTACCTTTTATTTATGGTTTATTACTATTATTATATTTTTATTATTGCCATGGTCTATTATTATTATTTTATTAAATTGGATATCCCTATTAGGTTTTATTATTAAATTCTATTATTTGTCTTAAGAATTACTTATAGATGTTTTATTAGATTTAGATATATATTCTATAATATATATATATATATATATATATATATATATATATATATATATATATATAGCCTTCTTTAACCAAGTTCCTCTCAACCCTAACCCTAGAGCTTTGTCTCCAAGCCGCCCCCCCTGACCTCACCTTCACCTCGCCTACCTCCTCCCTCAACCCGAGACTCCTCGTCGACGTACGGAGGAGCACAAGGCCGGACGGGACTGCGGTTGCCGCTGTGAGCAGCAGAGCCGGCCGATCCCGGCGACCCCCGGCGGTGCCACCGCGCCTGGAGGCCGACCCCGACCCCCTGCGGCGGGCAGGTAACCCCCCCGAGCGACCCCGTGGCTCTTCCACGTGGGAAATCTTATTTACTGTAATCCTAGTTTTAGGGTTTTTAATCCAATTAATTCAGTTTTTTTAGTGTTAATTATTGCCTAATTATTGGTAATTAATTAGATCTAATTGAAAGGGATCATTAGTAATTAAGTATAGGATCTACATTAAATTTTGTGTGAATTAATATTATTTATTAGTATTTATTACTATTTACTTATAAATTTTATACGCGGTTAATTAATTGTTTGTATTTACTGTTTTAATCGTTAATTAATAATTTTATTATTAATTAAATAAAACCTTGTAGAGGAAAAAGTTTGTAAAATTTATGTAGTAATTTATAACAATTTTTCCAGAAATTATAGAATTTTATTTGTAATTATTTTATATTAAAAATCGAGAACTTTAGATTTTTAAATTAATTCCAATTACCGTTTTTTAATTTATATTATTTAATTGGTTGTTAATTAAATAATATATATTATATAGAAAATGTTTGTAAAAATATACTTTACTGTATAAAAATATTTCTAATATTTAATTATATTTATTTATATTTATTTAGATTTTAGAAGGGTAATTTTGATTACTAAGTATATTATATAATTAATCGATATTAATTATATAATTATTTGTAAATGGGTAAATGTTAAGGTTTCTGTTGTAAATAGATAATTAAACTATTTTGGAAATTATTTTAGGTATTTTATATTTATTACTAATTTTTAGGATTTAAAAGTAATTTCTAGAATTATTTTAGAATTATTTATTAAATTATTTAATAATTATTTATTAATTTAAATAATTACTAATTATGTGTTATTATTGTGTAGAATAGTGAATTTAGATTTAATGGTTAAATTTAGATTTTATAGTGAATTTTCAAGATTTATTTCGAATTATTATGTATTATTTAACTATTTATTTAATAAATAGTTTTAATGGTAATAAATTCATTTCTGTAAAAATATATATATAATATATATTTATTATTCCGGTATTATTTAGTTTATTATTATAATAGACTAGAAATGATGTTTAAGGACTTTTACTATTTTTGTTAGTATTATTAGAAATTGTGTATGCACGTGTGTATTAAATTGAGTAGTTAATTGATTATAATTAATTAATTAATTACTAAATATCATGTTGTATTATTAATTACAGAATATAAATGTATGATAATAAGTATATTTACATACTTATTATTGTATAAGTATTATTCATAATTATTGGTACTAGTTAGCTAGTTTTAATAAAATACTAATGTTTGTTGGTTAATTAGCAATTAATCAATTTAGTAAATTGTTAAATAGAGATTAATTATAAATCATGCTTGTTTAGGATTGTTTGCTTCTCGGAACTCGGACTCTACATCGGACCCGGATACTCAGTTGCTGGACACAGGCAAGTACACCTTGCTTGATTGTATATTTTTGCAGTTAGTTTATGTTACCTAGTTACTTTACCTTCTAGACGGACACCGTATCATACACGATCACTATATGAGTGAGTTGAGAGCATGGATTTGTGTGTCGACTGATCATTGGCACGTGAGTTCGCGTCTGGTCTAGTGGTTGGTACAGGTCTACTTATATATACTATGACGTCTTGTATATTATTTGTACCGCGTATACGGTACAGATATACATTGGGTGGGGAGAGTCTACTAGTGGTGTATGAAAATTCTGTTTCCAATGGACGCTGGATGCTCGTAGCCCCTCGTTTCTCAAACCGTAGAACGCTTGGTGGCAGTTTCTTCTTCTTCTCCCTCCCTCATGCACCATTAGAGATGTCTCGAGTGCATTACACATAGATGGTTAGTTTACCTGTCGTATGTCGCATGATATATCCTGTCCTTGTTTGGTTGGGGAGATGTTATGTTACATTTTGTTCTAGTTATTTATATACTGCCCTGTACTATCATGCATATCGATTTCTTGTGTACTTGTTACGTCCCTCTGAGGACCTGGCACCTTTTCCAGATTGGAACGAGCACAGGTACCGACGGACTACGGAGATTGGAGACTTTTGCTGACGAGGACTTCAATGTTGAGCCTCGTGAGTTTTTTGAGTTTTTAGGTGATTTCTGCTAGTGGCTATCTATTTCTTTTCTGGTTCAGTTGTACTCTTTTAGTAGTTCTTTCATACATTTATTGGTGGATTATTTTCCACTAGTCATGACTTGTAGTTTGATTCAGAGTTATTTTCATTCCTTCCAGCTTTACTCTGTAATTTTTCCTGTGGATGAGATTAGTATTTACCTGCCTGTATTGTTATTTAGTTGTTACTTCAGTGTACTACGATCGAGTATAGTCAATTAAATTGGGGTTTTTCTATACTTGATCGTACAGCTGGCACGCCACGTGTTCCTGGTCCTACATATTTTGGAACCGGGACGTGACATGTTTTTAGTGGTGGCCCATACAGGTCGAGAAAATATTGTTTGGTTACTTTACCGTACCAAGCAAGCCTGCGTATAGGATTAGGACTATTGTGTTTCATCCACAATTGATTATTTTTATCCTTTGATCTCGTTTGATTTTGACTCATTTCAAACTCCTCGAAATACTTGATCTCTTCTTTGATTTATATCTTCTGACTCTTTGACTTCCTTGCAATTATATCCTTCTCGATCTAATCTACCGTATCCCTTGCTTGTCATGATTGATAGAGGTTTGGAAGATGCTATACTATATACACTCTTGAGTTAACTATATGGCTAGATGGGTTACCTTGGCAGCTAATTATGCGGTTGAGTCTATAATTGAATTCTTGGAAAGTACTAAATATTGCAGGTTGATGAACACCATATTTTTGAAAGATATAATTTTTGCATGAATGATTAGTTAATTCAAAGTTGAGTAGTAATGATATATCAATTTCGAATGATAGTGAGAAAGATTACTTATACTCATATGGGAAAGACTGTTAGAAGTTGATTAATAAAATAAACTCGATGATCGATTTGAGAGGATGATTTAAAGTTTTGATTTGAGTTTTTAAAAAAAAAAAATTTCTATGATTGGTTAGAGAGGATATAAAATCAACTTGATGATTAAAAATTTAAATATTTACATTGCTACATGAGATTTAAATTGGTTGATGATTTATGTTGGTTTCCAAAATAGAAGAATAATTTTTTTTTAAATTTGAGGATAGATGATTGTAAATAGAAATAGTTAAGAGTTGCCTATGAGATTTATATTTCTTTAAAGATTGAATATTTTGACCTTGATGAAAAAAAAGGGTTTATTTAAGAAGAATTTAGAAATTTGATGCATTTCATAAAGTGATTTAAAATTTGGAGTTGGGTAATTTTAATCTAAAAATTTTGAGGAGAGAAGAAAAGGATGTTTGTAATATAATAAAGTTTATTTCGAGGATCGATTTAGAAATTTGAGGTATTTTTTTGTGATTGAATTTTGTTTGATGGAACAAATTTTGATTGAAAAAAAAATTTGAGATTTAAATCTTTTTTTTTAGATTGATAAATTTTTATTGAAGTTTCTTTTGGAAAAAAGAAGAAGAATTTAGTATTATGATAATATTTATCTCGGTGATTGATTTAAGTATTTTCATAAGAGAGTTACAATCTTTTATATTAGGTAAACTGAATTAAAGTTGAGGGAAAAAAAGGGGGAAAATAAAAGGGAGTTGGTGTGATGATAAAAGGATTGGTTGGATATTTTAAAGTTATAATTATGATTATATGCGACGATCTTAAAGAGATTAAGAAAATTGGTGGATGATTGTTTTGATTTAAAGATTTTATACTGAAGGAATTTATGAAGAAATTTTATTTACAGGAATTTGATTTTTTTTATCTTGATGAGGAAATAAACATAGAGGATGTTACTCTAATGAGATAGAAGTGTCACACCTTAGTTGCCATATTTTTCATAGCCATGATAGTGATTATATGCAGTTATAGTTAAGTCATCGACCCATGTGACTATGTCTTCTTCTTAAAATTTTATCATCTTTGTTCTCGACCCTAAACTAGTATCATGATTCCCTAATTGTTTAGAGCTATAGATGTCTATAAATTTTTCTTGACCATACCCCAAATCCGTCAACCAGTATATCTTCTCCTATATTTTAGTATTATATTATTAGTATTAATATTAGGAATATCTATTTAGTTGTTGGTTACTTTACCTGTAGACAATATTGGTTGATATTTTCTGTAATAAAAATTTTCCTTCACCTTTAGCTCATGTCACGGTTGCCGAGCTAAATGCTGTAAGGATTTTTTTTTATTATCTAATTAGTTTATTTTCTTTCCTGATTTACTATTTATCGTGCTGCATAATTCTAGTACTATCGATCCAAAATTTTGTTTTCTTAAGCAATAATGGAAAGCAGATCATTACGTCTTATCCTTTTGAATAGACCAAAGGACTTTTTTTTTTCTCATGTTAGGATTATTATTGCTTTTCTAGAAAATTCTATGTTGTTGCTACAATTTGGTAGGATAAACTTGCTTCCCTAAAGAGACAGTTAGAGGTACTAGTTCAATTCTTATAAGTTGGGTAGTATACCTTGTAGTCTAGCATCATACTTTTCTCAGGACCATTAAGAAATTATAGTTGGATAACACTGACTATATGTTGGTATAAGTATTTAGATTACCTAGACATAACTTTGTGGGTTCCTATCCCCTAGCTCAACTAAGGTTAGAGATTCCTAGGGCAACTAGAAAGGTCAAATCATTATTTGTGTTTTGGACTTGAACTATCTTGTACTTTCTTTTCTTCTGTACGTTTATTTTTATCATCTTGACTAATACTGCTGTTATAGCCTAGTTTTTACAAGCTTCTTCTTTTCTCAAGCTTGTTCTTGACACATATATTATTGGGTGCACCCACTAAAATGTTGTCTAATCAGAATCGGTGCATGATGGTCTGGCCAACCTAGTGCATGTTGATTCGCTTTCCCTATGATTATTTTATGCAGATGAAGATATAGTAAACTTGTCCTAGGATCTCATTTGCGACCGTTTGACAATTTTTTTTTCTTGAAACATTTATTCGCATTGGACCTTCAAATTTGTAATCGACCCCATCCCCCTTGAACTCTTCTTTATTCTGCGTCTTAGTATAGAATTTCTCTTTATAACCCTTTATTAGCTATGATTTATAGTAGAACCATCTTTCTACTAAGTCAGTTAAGTATACCTTGTATGATATCTTATTTTAGTAATACCCTTAGCACCCTAGTAGCCATCTTAGACTGATTTTAGTCGAACATTTAGCAAATAAAAGTTTTTCTATTATCCTTTCCTTGGTTCATATCATTTGATCCCTTACCATGACTTGGGTAATTGAAGCACAATATTAGGATTTTTCTTCCAATAATTGCACCATTATGATCTAGACAAATCGCACCATACACATGACATTTATGCCCCCATAAACACACCTTTATGTGCTCTATTTTAATAACTCTACTTGTTTGACAAATCTTTCCCTTAGAATAGACTATTTGTGTCCTCTCCTTATCCTATTAGATTTGACCGTGCAATATCGATCTATTCCCTGATCACTTGGAAATCCTATGACCTATGCCGGACCTAGAACATATTCTTGTAGGATATGATGCCAGTTTTGACCCCTCTATAAACCCCCAAGTATCGTTGTAAATTGTCTTGTTGAGTAAGTTACAATTTACATATTTACTTTTCATTGATTTTCTTATTATTTCTTCGGTATTAGAATTATTTTAAATTTCGAGGACGAAATTCTTATAAGTTGGGTAGATTGTAACCCCCCTGAATTTTCAGAGAATTTTTAAAATTATTTTTTTATTTGAAGAATAGCTTGTTAATTTATTTTAATTAAATAATTAATTAATTATTTCTAATCAGGGTTTAATTTATATTGTATATATATAGATGCAAGATGATGATATTTTCTATCTGACAATATTGCTGGCAAGATCATCAGGGTTACTTTTATTAGTGCTAGTCAAATTTTATCCTTATAAATATTGGCTCTATTATTATTTATAATCCTTAGTTATTGTCATATTATTATAATTAATAGCAAGTTTATAATTATTTATTACCTTTTATTTATGGTTTATCACTATTATTATATTTTTATTATTGCCATGGTCTATTATTATTATTTTATTAAATTGGATATCCCTATTAGGTTTTATTATTAAATTCTATTATTTGTCTTAAGAATTGCTTATAGATGTTTTATTAGATTTAGATATATATTCTATATATACATATATAGCCTTCTTTAACCAAGTTCCTCTTAACCCTAACCCTAGAGCTTTGTCTCCAAGCCGCCCCCCCTGACCTCACCTTCACCTCGCCTACCTCCTCCCTCAACCCGAGACTCCTCGCCGACGTACGGAGGAGCACAAGGCCGGACGGGACTGCGGTTGCCGCTGTGAGCAGCAGAGCCGGCCGATCCCGGCGACCCCCGGCAGCGCCACCGCGCCTGGAGGCCGACCCCGACCCCCTGCGGCGGGCAGGTAACCCCCCCGAGCGACCCCGTGGCTCTTCCACGTGGGAAATCTTATTTTTTACTGTAACCCTAGTTTTAGGGTTTTTAATCCAAGTAATTCAGTTTTTTAGTGTTAATTATTGCCTAATTATTGGTAATTAATTAGATCTAATTGAAAGGGATCATTAGTAATTAAGTATAGGATCTACATTAAATTTTGTGTGAATTAATATTATTTATTAGTATTTATTACTATTTACTTATAAATTTTATACGCGATTAATTAATTGTTTGTATTTACTGTTTTAATCGTTAATTAATAATTTTATTATTAATTAAATAAATACTTGTAGAGGAAAAAGTTTGTAAAATTTATGTAGTATTTTATAACAATTTTTCCAGAAATTATAGAATTTTATTTGTAATTATTTTATATTAAAAACCGAGAACTTTAGATTTTTAAATTAATTCCAATTACCGTTTTTTAATTTATATTATTTAATTGGTTGTTAACTAAATAATATATATTATATAGAAAATGTTTGTAAAAATATACTTTACTGTATAAAAATATTTCCAATATTTAATTATATTTATTTATATTTATTTAGATTTTAGAAGGGTAATTTTGATTACTAAGTATATTATATAATTAATCGATATTAATTATATAATTATTTGTAAATGGGTAAATGTTAAGGTTTCTGTTGTAAATAGATAATTAAACTATTTTGGAAATTATTTTAGGTATTTTATATTTATTACTAATTTTTAGGATTTAAAAGTAATTTCTAGAATTATTTTAGAATTATTTATTAAATTGTTTAACAATTATTTATTAATTTAAATAATTACTAATTATGTGTTATTATTGTGTAGAATAGTGAATTTAGATTTAATGGTTAAATTTAGGTTTTATAGTGAATTTTCAAGATTTATTTTGAATTATTATGTATTATTTAACTATTTATTTAATAAATAGTTTTAATGGTAATAAATTTATTTCTGTAAAAATATATATATAATATATATTTATTATTCTGGTATTATTTAGTTTATTATTATAATAGACTAGAAATAATTTTTAAGGACTTTTACTATTTTTGTTAGTATTATTAGGAATTGTGTATGCACGTGTGTATTAAATTGAGTAGTTAATTGATTATAATTAATTAATTAATTACTAAATATCATGTTGTATTATTAATTACAGAATATAAATGTATGATAATAAGTATATTTACATACTTATTATTGTATAAGTATTATTCATAATTATTGGTACTAGTTAGCTAGTTTTAATAAAATACTAATGTTTGTTGGTTAATTAGCAATTAATCAATTTAGTAAATTGTTAAATAGAGATTAATTATAAATCATGCTTGTTTAGGATTGTTTGCTTCTCGGAACTCGGACTCTACCTCGGACCCGGATACTCAGTTGCTGGACACAGGCAAGTACACCTTGCTTGATTGTATATTTTTGCAGTTAGTTTATGTTACCTAGTTACTTCTCAGTTGTGTGCACGCGTCTAGTAGTAGTGGACTTATCCCGTGTATTGTGAAGGTATGTGGTACCTTCTAGACGGACACCGTATCATACACGATCACTATATGAGTGAGTTGAGAGCATGGATTTGTGTGTCGACTGATCATTGGCACGTGAGTTCGCGTCTGGTCTAGTGGTTGGTACAGGTCTACTTATAGATACTATGACGTCTTGCATATTATTTGTACCGCGTATACGGTACAGATATACATTGGGTGGGGAGAGTCTACTAGTGGTGTATGAGAATTCTGTTTCCAATGGACGCTGGATGCTCGTAGCCCCTCGTTTCTCAAATCGTAGAACGCTTGGTGGCAGTTTCTTCTTCTTCTCCCTCCCTCATGCACCATTAGAGATGTCTCGAGTGCATTACACATAGATGGTTAGTTTACCTGTCGTATGTCGCATGATATATCCTGTCCTTGTTTGGTTGGGGAGATGTTATGTTACATTTTGTTCTAGTTATTTATATACTGCCCTGTACTATCATGCATGTCGATTTCTTGTGTACTTGTTACGTCCCTCTGAGGACCTGACACCTTTTCCAGATTGGGACGAGCACAGGTACCGACAGACTACGGAGATTGGAGACTTTTGCTGACGAGGACTTCAATGTTGAGCCTCGTGAGTTTCTTGAGTTCTTAGGTGATTTCTGCTAGTAGCTATCTATTTCTTTTCTGGTTCAGTTGTACTCTTTTAGTAGTTCTTTCATACATTTATTGGTGGATTATTTTCCACTAGTCATGACTTGTAGTTTGATTCAGAGTTATTTTCATTCCTTCCAGCTTTATTCTGTGATTTTTCCTGTGGATGAGATTAGTATTTACCTGCCTGTATTGTTATTTAGTTGTTACTTCAGCGTACTACGATCGAGTATAGTCCATTAAATTGGGGTTTTTCTATACTTGATCGTACAACTGGCACGCCACGTGTTCCTGGTCCCACATATTTTGGAACTGGGGCGTGATACTGTGACACAGCCTATATCCGTGCCTAGGATTAGCATGTCGTCCACGTACAGACAAATGATGACTCCTCTTCCATCAGCGAACTTTGTGTAAACATATTTGTCCGTCCCGCTGACTCTGTAGCCATTTGACCTAATAACCTTGCCAAACTTCTCATGCCACATCTTGGAAGCTTGCTTCAAACCATACAATGATTTCACCAACTTGCAGACTTTGTCTTCAAGACCTTTGACGACAAATCCATCTGACAGTTGCATGTAAATCTCTTCGGTCAGCTCCCCATTCAGGAATGATGTCTTAACATCCATCTGATGTATCACCAACTTATGTATAGCTGCTAGAGCGATTAACATTCTGATGGTGGTCATCCGAGCTACTGGAGCGTACGTGTCAAAGTAGTCTATCCCCTGTTTCTGAGAAAATCTCTTGGCTACCAGCTTGGCCTTGAACTTGTTAATAGTTCCATCTGCCTTCATCTTCTTCTTGAAGATCCATTTACATCCAATGGGCTTTTCTCCTTCAGGTAGATCTACCAACACCCATGTGTTATTAGAGGTGATAGAATCAAACTCGTCATTCACTACCTCCTTCCAGAAGATAGCATCTCTGGTCTTCATCGCCTCATCATAGGTAAGCGGATCTGCTTCCACATGATAGATGACAAAGTCATTTCCGAAGTCTTTCGGTCTCCTCGCTCGCTTAGCTGACGGCTCTGCGAGTTCTGGTACAAGAGTTGTTTCATCAACAACAGCTTCTTTTTGGACTACTGGCCCACATGAGATTTCAGTCTCATTTGCACCTACATCATTTTCCGGAATGTCCGAAAGAACAATATTTTTGTCCTTTGTAAACTTGTCTTCAAAGTATTCAGCATCGCAAGATTCGATGATATGATTTGACTCAATATCAAGAAATCTCCTAGCATCACTCTTCTCGGTATACCCCAAGAAGATCGCCTTCGTAGTCCTTGTCCCTAGCTTCTGAATCTTCAGATCTGGGAGCTTCACATACGCCAGACACCCCCACACTCGAATGACATTCAAGTTGGGTCTGACTTTGAACCAGAGTTCATGAGGAGTTACGTCCGAAGTTGCATATGGCACTCTATTTAGAATAAAAGTGGCCGTCAATGCAGCTTCTCCCAAGTAGCATTTAGGAAGACCCACGGTTAGCAGCATTGAGTTCATCATTTCTGTCAACGTTCTGTTCTTCCTCTCCGCTACTCCGTTGGTTTGAAAAGAATATGGAGCAGTAGTCTCGCATATGATTCTATGTTCTTTGTAGAACGATGCGAATTTATGAGACTTGTACTCCCCACCTCGATCACTTCTTAACCTCTTGAGTTGTTGTCCAGTTTGCCGTTTAGCTTCGGCCCTGAACTCTCTGAACTTCTCGAAAGCTTCATCTTTAGACTTGAGCAAGTAGACGAACGCGTATTTTGAGAAGTCGTCGATGAAGGTTATGAAATACTTCATCCCGACCGTCGTGGAGAAATGTTTGAAGTCACAGATATCGGAGTGCACCAACTCCAGAAGATCTGTGCTTCGATTGACTCGATAAAAGGGTTTCCTTGTGATCTTCGTCTGAGTACACACTTCATACTTCTCCACCTTACCCCCACATTTAGAGATAAGTCCTAGACTAGACATTTTGTTAATTCTTTTACAATGAACATGTCCTACTCTATTATGCCACAACTCAAGAGAATAATCAGAAAATGCAACTGCATTAATGTCATCAAACTGGTTGACAAGCTAAATTTTAAACATTCATTCGGTTAGATAAGCCTTTCCGAAGTATGTTCCTTTCTTGGACATCACCATCTGACCAGCATTGATGTCCATCCTCAAGCCTGCGTTGCAGAGCAGGCTCCCAGAGATCAGGTTCTTGGCAATCGCCAGAACATGCTTCACACCTTGAAGCGTCAGAGTGTTCCTAGAAGTGAGTTTCAGTTCCACGGTTCAGATCCCCAAAACTTCAGCTTGGGCCTGGTTTTGCCATGACAACCTTCTAAGATATCAACTAGTACGTGACGAACCATTCCTTGCCAGAACAGACATGGCAAGTCGCACCAGTGTCTATCCACCAGTCAGAGTCAACCCCCACAGATGTGACCTGTCAGACCATAGCAACAATGTTAGAAACCAATGAAACCTTATTAGGCTTACCTTTCTCTGATTGTTTAGGCTTAGATCTGCATTCACTCTTGTAGTGGCCTTTCTTTCCACAATTGTAACAAGTCACGTGGGACTTAGTCTTCTGTTGCTTGAAAGAAGGACCCTTCACTTTTAGATTAGTGAAGTCCTTCTTCTTGGGATGAGAAGCCGCCTACTTCCCCTTGGGAACTCTCGTCTGCACTAGATTGGCTTTAGCCAACTGTTTGGACAGAGTGTCCACCTTCTGTTCGGAACGCATCTCGGTCTCAACATGGATCTCTTGAAGTAGATCTCCCAAGCTAATGTCTAGCTTCTTTCTGAGCATCCTTGCATAGAAGGTACTCCATCTAGCATGAAGTTTTGAGACGATCCCTCCAACGACAAACTTGTCGGAAAGGGGCATCTCTTCGTCTTCCAGTTTTTGACGCAGTTTCAGAAATTCCTTCACCTATGGCAACATGGAATTCTCGTCCTCAAAGAGCAATTTGTGATATTTTTCAACCATAAACATCTTGCTCTTGTTCCTGTCTTCTTCATACAGATTTTCCACAGACTCCCATATGTCTCTGACAAGTTCCTTCTTCGAGTAGGATTCTGCCAGGGAATCCTCCATAGCATTCAGGATGAGAAGCCTGCAAATGCTATTCTCTTTTCTCCACTTGGCCTGGAGTTTGGTAGCCGCGTTGATTGCGGCAGTAGATCCAGTGTCTGGAACAGAGGGTTCTTCCTCCAACAGAACATGATCAACGTCTTTTAGTTGAAGAGTTAGGTAAACCTTTCTCTTCCAGACTTGATATAATGCTCTCCATCGAACTTTTCCAACTTGCAGAAGTCCGATTGGAGGAGCGAAGCATTAATGTTTTCCATCTACACGGATCTTGCTTTGAGATTGTTAGTCCCGGGGCTTGATCAAAGATGGTAAAACAGATGCAACAAAGATCTACGATGATACAAATACCAAATAACCCGATTACAATATGGAGGAGGAAAAATAAAGAAGAGAAGATCTCTCGTTCTTCCTTGCAAACGTGTTGCAATTGGGACAGAATGAGTTACATTAATCTAGAGAGAGATGAGAAGAAGAACAATGCTGGGGTGTCAAAACACCGTTGCTCAAAGCAAGATTCGCCCCACACGAACTGCTTCCAGGAACCAGCAAGTTGAATAACTTGTGGAACGCTCGAAGTCACCTCTGTTCTGACTCCTCGGATGGACTTACAATGGCGGTAGCAGCTCTTTTTTTTTCTCCTCTGACTTATATTTTTCGTAGTAGGCACAAAGGAGGCCAGAAGAGAGTATTTATAGAGAGAGGGTGGAAACCCTAGCCGCCTCTTCAGTTATGGAAAGATTGAATCAAATCCCATAAAGATAGCAACGAGATTAATTTAAATCCCACAAAGATAGCAACGAAATTAATTCAAATCCTACAAAGATAGGATCTGAATTAATCGCAATGATTCAGCCTTTCCATAACTGACTTGTAATCTGCACAGTCAGCGGAGCCCTCCATACGGCAACAGCAGCAGCCTGGCCTCATGAGCCTCATCAGCCTCATGGCCGCAAGGACCGTATGGACCGCATGAGCCGCGTGAGCCGTATGACTGCTGACGTGCTCCAACAAAACGCCATATTACGCCTCATGAGCCCAAGTCCGAGTCGGTAAGCCCCTTTGGGGCTTAGCTCCAAATGGAATTAATCCAAGAGAATGACAAAAGCATTAATGCTTAATCCTTGGAGCCTTATTCTTACCTCCTAGTAAAATCACCCACATGGTTCCCTCCTTAGGGTCACCACCCCATGTGCATCTCTCAACAACACAACCAAGTATATATGTTGAGACAACTCATGGTGCATTTCCGATGTGGGACTAAAATTTTACAAGGCATGTTAAGAGCAAGCTCTCTGCACAAGAAGAAAGCACCAACATAGTAGTCTAATTAGTATTAGTATTTGTTAAAAAAAATTCATGCTGATTATTTCTTTGCATGACCTTTTTTGTTTTTATTCTTATTTTAAAGAAAGAAGAAGCAGTAGCGTTATGAAGAAGAGAGTGGCAGGTGGTCTGTGTTCTACGCATATGGCTGCGACCTATGCTTACGGTCGGCGGTGCTCCAGTATTGGTCCTTGGCGAGTCGGCTGTGAATGAGGCGCATGGCAAGCTCCAGCACAAGTGGCAGCGTTTGTTACGTGCTCGACGTTGCACGTCGGGAGTATGACTTAGGTTAGACTGAAAGAAGGGCAACGTTTGTGACGAGCTCGACTTTGCACGTCGGGAGTAACAACTCTAGGTTGGCTGTTGAGGATAGTTTTAAAGAGAAAGAACAGGAAAGTGCAAAAAAAAAAAAAAAAAAAACGAAAAAAACCTCCTTCGATAGACTCCTTTCCTAAAATAACTTTACATCGAGTTAACATTTCCAGCAATTAAATTTTTCCTCAATGTATATTTTGATCAAAATGTCTTATTCCGTCTACTAACAATTTAGAGTGAACGTTAGAGCTTTTTTTAAATCCAGAATATTCCTACTTTTCTTCATCGATGTCGGCCGCCCCCACTCCTCCAGTGCCCCAACTCCTCCCTCTTTTCCTGCTCCCTCGCACCCCCTCCTCCCCGAACCCCCATCCGCGCCCCACCTGTACCACAGCCCCCTCTCCCCTCCCCCCATTTCTTTCCGAGCCCCCACTTGTACCCCCCTCCACCCTATTGGTGTTTTTGCCTTTGGACTAGGAAAGATAGTCCCACATCAGCTACACCAAATGGTGAGTATCTCAATATAATGCATTGTTTGTGTTGAGATATGCACATGAGGTCTGGTGGGACACAAGTGTGCGTCATATAGGAGTATTTTACTAGAAAAAAAATGATTAATTCTAACAAAGATGTAAGTTGATTTTTGTTGTGCGGACTCGGACTCGGACACGGACTCCAGGATGTCTTGTGCATACACGGGAGTGTTCGGGGGGTAGGCGTGGACTGACACACTTTTATGTTGATTGTTGGATGATCTAAAATATCAAACTCTATTTTTTGAGTATTGGTATTTTAGTCCCACATCGGATAGGAGAAGAGGTGAAGTCTCACTCCACTCTATAAATAGAGCCCATTGGTCTCCTTTGAAAGATGCACCAAAGAAGAGAATTAAGGGAGTCCGTAAAGTAAAGGAAGCCCGTTCAAGTCTCAAATATTGATTGACGAGCATTCCATAAGTTCTTTAGAACTTGCTGGTTCCTGGAAGCAGATCGTATATAGGTGAATCTTGCTTTGAGCAACGGTGATCTTATCACCCCAGCAAAGCAGCGTTTCTCTTTCTTCGTTCTTTCTCTTCTTCTCTGATCTAATCAGATACTTCTTGTGGGGTTTCGTCTCTGCTGCTGCCAGCAACTCGATTTGTACCTTTCTAAAAGAAGCTCTACTTTCGTTTGTTGTTGTCACGAAATCTCTTTAGATTTTCGTTATCCAGAATCCTCCAAGGATCTCTGTGATGCACCTTCTTTGAAGTTTTGCTACGAAACGTTGTTACTATTGAGATAACTGTTTCATTTCTCTATTTTCCATCGAAAATTATGCCTCGGAAATAACAATCTCAAAGCAAGATTAGAAGATTGAAAACTCTCGTGCTTCTCCCTTCGATACCAGCTTTAACAAGTTGGAGAAATTCGACGGAGAACATTTCCAAATCTAGAAGAGAAAGGTCACCCTTAATCTTCAACTCGTGGATGTAAACCATGTGTTGATTGAGGATGTACCGATGATTCCAGAAGGAGGAACTGCAGATGCTATTGCTGCTGAACTCGTCAAGCAGAGCAAATAGAAGCGAGAAAATAGTATCTGTAAACTGTTAATTCTTAATTCTATGGAAGACTCTCTGACATAGTCATATTCCAAGAAGGTGAAGGCCAAAGAGATTTGGGATTCTTTGGATAAGCTATATGAAGATGATGAGAACAGGTCCAAAATCTTCATCGTCGAGAAGTACCACAAGTTGCTCTTCGAAGACAAGATGGCGATGCTACCTCAAGTGAATGAATTCCTGAACATGTGCCAGAAGTTAGATGACGAGAAGATGCCCCTCGTCGACAAGTTTGTCGTTGGAGGGATAGTCTCGAAACTTCCTGCTGGTTGGAGCAACTTCTATGCTAGAATGCATCAGAAGAAGCTGGACATTAGCTTGGAAGATCTTCTACAAGAGATCCACATTGAGGACGAAATGCGATCTCAACATAAGATGGACTCTCTGTCCAAACAACTGGCTAAGGCCAACTTGGTGCAGACAAGAGAGTTCGAGGGAAAACAGGTGGCTTATCATCACAAGAAGAAGGACTCCACTAATCTGAAAGTGAAGGATCCTTCGTTCAAGCAACAGAAGTCCAAGTCCCATGTGACTTGCTTTAACTGTGACAAGAATATCCACTACAAGAGTGAATACAAATCCAAGCCCAAACTAAAATAGCTGGTATGGCTAAACTTGGTTATTTTGATTACTTAACTTGGTTGCTATTGTTGCACAGGTTGAGTTATCTTGCGTGGTAGCTGACTAGTGGTCAGATACTAGTGCATCTGACCATGTGTGCTCTCGAAGGAGCTGTTTCCCAAGGACGAGCCATGTTATGACGAAGGTCTTGATGGCAAACATGTACCTAGCAGAATATATGAAGATCGAGACAGTGGTTATGAACCACCGACAAGGACACTGGAATGCGTATTACACGTACCAGAGATTTCCGAAGATCCGATCTCAGGAAGTCTATTATCTGACACAGACTTGAAAGATGGAAATTTGTACTAGCCAGATGGTAATTTATTGGCGAGGAACATGCATCGAAAAGAATGTTCGGTGCTGAAGGGATGTCCGAACATCTGCTGATGGAGATAAAGTTACTTCATTGAATAGACTGAGAGTTGTTCTATGATAGAAGCAGACTCAAGTTGTCCTACCGGGACCTTATCTTCAGAATGTGGGGGAGGTGGAGGAATTTAAGTTCTGTGCAGATACAAGATTGTTAGGAAGCTGCTCAGACGATTGAACTAAAGTACTGATCATCTGGAGTTAGTACACTCAAATATCTGTGACTTTTATCAATTCTCCACAGAGGTCGGTTCGAAGTATTTTTCGAAGTGGACATTTGCATGACTTCTCAAGTAGAAGGATGCAGCATTAGAGTAGTTCAGAGACTTCAGGGCTGAAGCTGAACGTTAAACCGATCTACAACTACTCAGAAGTGATCGAGATGTAGAGCATAGGTCTCATAAATTCATATCGTTCTGCAAAGAACATGGAATCATTAATGAGACTACTGCTCTGTATTCTCCTCAATATAACGGAGTAGCAGAGAGGAAGAACAGAACATTGGTAGAAATGATAAACTTAATGCTGCTAACTGCGGATCTTCTTAAATGCTACTAGGGAGAAGCTACATTAACAGCCATTTTTATTCTAAATAGAGTGCCGTATGCAACTTTGGATGTAACTCCTCATGAACTCTGGTTCAAAGTCATACCTAATGTCACTCTCCGTTCCCAGAATATGTATTTTAATACGTGTACAGCTTGAATGTATTTGTTTAATATTTATCATATATTTGTTCTGTATTTAATTTCTTTAATTTTATGCTAATTATTTTTTCTGTATTTTTTTTTTTGCTTTAGTTTTGCTCTTGGGTTCGGCTTGGGTTAGTTTATTTCCAGATTTGGTGGTTCATCATGAACCTAACTCCCAACCTACCATATTTTCTTTTAAAGCCCCAACCCCTTTCTCTTTCTTCATTACTTCTCATTCTCTTTTACTCTTCTTCTTCCTCATAACTCTCTCCACCTACCAAGAGGTTTAGGCAAGTACATCTTGCTTCCACATGAGAACCTATTTTTGTGGTTCAATTATTTTCCTCTCGTGACTCTAAGAGAGATTAGAACTTAACATTTTTGCATTGGAAAGTTTTATTTTTGTAGATCTAGAATTTGCCATTTTCAGATTTTTGTGCGTTTGATCTATTAAACTTCTTTATTTTCAAGTTTTGATCGTTCCAGGCTGTTGAGATTCGTGTTATACGCCATTCTGACCCATGGAAGTTCCATTTTTGCTTGGAATGAGAGTTCCATAGAATTTGGAGTTTGCAAGGCGTTTTTATGCTCACGTTATACGTGCTCGCATAAGCATTAACTTTACGTCGACGTTTTTACGTATCCGTGTAGTATCAGGCTTTACGCCCAAATTTTTATGTGCTCGCGTAATATCAATCTCTACGCCCACGATCATTCGTGCACTACTAAAATAAGGCAAATTAGCGACGTTATTATGCGTCGCTAATAATGGAAAATACGTCGCTAATCATAATTAGCGACGACTTTAGCAACGAAAAATGAAGGTCGCTTTTAAGCTAGTCGCAGATGTCACATTTGTCGTCCTACGTCGTTGTTTGCGACGTCACCGTCGTGTCGCTGGGTCGTCGCAAAGTTAGCGACGGAGAGCGACGAAAACATTACGTCGCAGAATTGGCGACGTAGTGCGACTACTTAGCAACGATTAGTTCTATTTACGTGATGACGTGGCATGCCTGCTACGTCAGCAAGGTGGCGACGTACAGCGACGTAACACCGCTAATTAGCGACGTCCCACTTCCGTCGCTATACGTCGCTATCCGTCGCAGAATACTAAAAAAAATTAAAAAAATATAGTGTGTATTTTTGTTATGCTGTGTGTTTGTGTTTACAGTGTGTGTGAAGTACAGTGTTCGAACCATCGACAGTTTCGTTTACTGTTCTATGTTTTATCTTGGATAGAAAGGGCAACAGTTCAGGGTGCTCTTCTCAGAGCTTCCTCTTCACGTCCTTCACCTTCTCGGGATCCTGTACGACATCCCGAGAGAGTGAAGGATGTGAAAATGAAGCTCTCAGAAGTACACCCTGAACAGTTGCTCTTTCTGTCCAAGTTAAAACATACAACAGTAATCGAAACTATCGATGGTTCCGAATACTGCATTTCACATACACTGTAAATACAGATACACATCATTACAAAAATATACCTTATATTTTTTTAAAATTTGGACAACACCTCCTTTGTATATCAGATCATCGCTTATAACCCAACGTAGGTATATTTGTCATCCCCGTAGCAGATATCATCGTAATTAACAGTCTTCCATCATAACAGTCTACAACTAATAGATGAATAACAGTCTCCCATCATAACAGTCTACAACTAAATATCATACATGTACTCAATAAAAATACCAACAAATTAAATATCACAAACATACATGTCCAACAAACATACATGTACAACAGTATCAAATAATAATGAAAATCAGTGTACAGAACGGTCAATGGGCCCATAGGGCCAATAAATACAAAGATGATAAAAAAATCTACGGGATCACTGATGATCCCTGCCGTGCATCTGGGATAGCATGTACTCATCCTGCTCCTGTGTGAGCTGCACCGTAGGGGCAGTAGGAGGCAGTGCAATGTCTGGAGTCGACGCCGTCGATGGACCGGAAGGACGTATCTGCTCCAGCTCTTATAATCGCTCACCATGCGTAGCAAGGGTACTCACTTTCCTCTGAGTACTCTCCTCAATCGAAGTTGATACCTGAGTAAGTGAGGCAGACATGGTCCTCTGCGATCCCTCCAGCTCGACCTGTCTACGCTTTGTGCGCTGCGTAGACTCAGTGAGCATGTGCAAGATGGCAGCTGTATCCTGCTGCAGACTCATCAGCTCCTGTATACTGTGCTTGACCGCATCAAATCGTCCGGTAATCATCGGAGGGTCGGATCGTCGCTCTGCGGTAAGGTGATCAGAAATCTGCTGCTGTAACTCGTGACGCAACTCGTCGATCTGACGATGAATATCCTGAGCTCGTGACGACGCCTGCGACGTCGGAGACTGCGCACTGACAGAGGGGGCCCGAGATGACTCCGAAGCCAAATACGTAGGATCCCGTACCGTAGTACATACCCTTCTGAAGACCGCCAACGGCGGTCATCCAGAGGTCGTCCGGTGATGTAGCTATAGGCGGCTGAGAGAAAGTACCAGCCCCTCCCTCTGCTGGCGCACTAGCAGCAGCAGCCGCCTCCTCTTGTAGCCGAACAAACTCGGCCTAGAATAATGTTTGCTAACGTGTAAGTGTTTGCTATAAAGTCTATATTGATATCTATTTTTCTGTTTTCTAAATTATAGTAAATTAATATAAATAATAGAACGTACATAAGCCTGCGTTGCCCTCTCGTCAATGAACTCCCCAGTCCTCCGATGGGTGACCAGGAAGACGATCACCATGTTCGGGTCCTCATCCTTTTTTATCTGTTAAAATATATTATCTATTATTAGTATTAAACATTCTATCCAACTATATATAAAATGATGTCCGTCATAGAAAACGTACCAGACGACGAAAATGCTCAGTCATCGGAATGGAGCCACCACACCACTTACTGGCACTTGACCGTGCCACCTTGGCCTTGTCAGATCGCTTATGGTACCTGGCCTCGACGAATCTAGCCTTCATCGCAGTCCACTGCTCTGGCGTGATCCAACCATGGGTCAGCTTTCCGAATCGATCACGAGACTTCTGGTCGTGGACCGTATCATGAATGAGCTTGCCTGTGACGGCAGAAAATTGGGCCTCGATCTTCGCCGCCCGGTATGGTGGATAGAAATAGGTCCTCTATAAGAAGTAAAATAAAAAAGTTATATAATATACACAAATGATTATTAAAATTTAAAAATAAACAAATTTTTTACCTTAAAGTGGGCCAACCAAAAGGCCTTCCACTCTGCGGGAGCATCTGAGTAGTTAATCCAAGGCCCACCATAGTTCTGCCTCAGAAATAACCCCAGCTGTCTCTGTACTGCAGGAGGCCGATATCTATACAATAATAAATTTCATGAATATATATGTACATATAATCAATTGAGAAATATATATTAACTAATTAACTTACTTTGTAGGCCCGTCCGTCCAAATCTCCATACGCGTCTCGTCCGGGGGAGCGCATGGAGGGTCGCTCTCACCTCATTGCTGGACAGGATCAGTCTGATCGCCGTCCTCCATATGCTCGACGTCGGCTCTCCCCGTGAAACCGTCGGCAGGAGGAATGCTGGACGCGGGAGGAATGATGGATACGGGATCAGGAATGCTGGACGATGAGGGAGGAGTCGCCAACCTGCTGGAACTGCCCTGTCACAGTAATAGACCGGGAACAGAATGGAACACTGGCGTACTCGGAAATGAGGATGAGGGTACATAATCTGCATCCCCAGCCTGAGGCAGACGGGACTGCCTAACATAATATCCTCCGCGTCGTCCGGGTCTAGTCATACATGATAATAACATATGACAATAGAACAAATATACATATTTATATGATAGACATCACAGATTTTTCAAAAATCTCATAGTCACAGATAAAAGTGTCACTAAAGTTTCACAGATTTATATGATAAAAGTGTCACTAAAGTGTCAAATATGATGATAAAACAAACGTACATATTTAATCCTCTTCTAAAAATTCATCTAGTTCGTTTAGATTATCATCATCATCTTCTTCTTCTTCTTATTCCTCCTCTACATCTTCACTTTCATCTGCATCTTCCTCTTCAGATAATTCTACTTCTTCTACACAATTAGATGTGTAATGAAGAACTTTCGTCGTGTCCACTTCTATAATTTTTGTTACAAGAGGTAGTTCATCCTCCTGATAAGCTATATCGTCAACCTCAAAGGTATTTCTAGCTTTGGTCTTGCATACTGCCCACCAGTCTGACCTTTTTGTTCCCCGTTTAGGATAACTTGTGAAGTACACGAGCTGAGCCTGATTTGAAAGGATAAATGGTTCATAGGCTTGATATCGACGCCGATAGTTTATATCTACAAGACCGTGCTTGTCTACTTTCCACCCTTGACCTTCAATTGGATCGAACCAATCACACCTGAATGACACAATCTTAGCAGTCTCTATTCCATAACTATATGTCAGCTCCACAATCTCCCGTAGGACGCCGTAGAAATTGTCGCCCGTATCAACATCTTTGTAGTTCGAAGATCTGATACACAAACTACTGTTTTTGGTGGAATCGAGATCTACAAAGTTGTCTCTGATCGGGCAAGTTATTAACTTGAACCTAAACCCATTAACACAGTAGCTTGGCCATATTTTTGTAGCATAAATTGGTCCCTTGGCTAGCATTCTAATAGACTCATTCTCAAGTCTTGCGTATGGACGATCGACCTAAATACCACAAAAAAATAAATTAAGCTCATTCTCAAGTGCATATACAGAAAGGTAATTACAGAGTTCTCAAGTCTTACATATGCACTCAACCATGATGGAAAATAATGCCTCATTTCTTGTTCT
Organism: Iris pallida; assembly: GCA_029216955.1. Taxonomy (NCBI): domain Eukaryota; kingdom Viridiplantae; phylum Streptophyta; class Magnoliopsida; order Asparagales; family Iridaceae; genus Iris; species Iris pallida. The sequence goes on along the minus strand of JANAVB010003398.1, from coordinate 9,566,272 downwards.
AGTTCTTCTTCTGTTATGTGTGGCCTACCTGACCTCACATCATCATTAAATATGCTGAAAATAATATCGTTCAATTAATTTAATAGTATAATAATCAATACTATTAAAATAATGTAGACATATTAATTACTTACCCATCCAGCTTCTCTACTTCATCATCGTCGCAGTTGAGTAATACATACACCTGAGCAGTCCTTAGCTCATTATTGTTCATATATCTCTTCTTCATTTTATCCGATGGCTTTCCTGGGGTATTGAATACCTTCAGTATTGTATCATTACATTCATGATCTTCGTCGTCGTTTCTGGAAGCTCTCGTTCTATTAGTTGCAACATGAGGCTTGAAATACATCGAACAAAAGTTTGTGATCACCTCGAGAATATAGGCTTCACAAATAGAACCCTCGACCCGTGCCTTATTTTTTACCTTTTTTTTAGGTGATTCAAATGTCGCTCGAACGGGTACATCCATCGATATTCGACGGGTCCACCAACACGTGCCTCATAGGATACATGAATCGGCAAATGCTCCATAGAGTCGAAGAATCCAGGAGGAAACACCCTATCTAGCTTGCACAGTGTTACCACAATGTACTTCTCTTGCTTTTCTAGACTATCGACGAGCAATTTCTCAGAACAAAGATCCCTGAAGAATATGCTAAGCTCCGTCAATGGATCCCAAACGGCCTGCGGTAAGAATTCCCGAAATGCAATTGGAATTAACCTCTCCATGAATACGTGACAATCGTGGCTCTTCATATCCGTTAATTTGTTTTCTTCGGATCGACACATCTTCTCAAATTTGACACATATCTGTCTGAAAATTTTAGGCCCTGGATCCACCGATAAAGTCTCACTTTATCCTCCTTGTCCAGTGGGAAAATTGACTTCGGCATGAACTGTTTTCCATTCTCCTCTATCAAATACAACATAGGGCGTTTGCATATTTCTTCTAAGTCCAACCTGGCCTTGGGATTGTCTTTCGTTTTTCCCTTTACGTCCATCACAGTATTAGTTATGTTATCAAACACATTCTTCTCAATATGCATGACATCAAGATTATGTCTGATCAGATTGGTACTCCAATATGGCAGATCCTAGAATATGCTACTCTTTGTCCAGTTATGATCTCTACCAAATCCATCGCACTTGTACCCAGTTGTAGGATCTTCGGTAGCACTTGAAAAATCTCTAACCTCCTCTCATATCGTGGCTCTGTACCACCTTGGCGGTGGATCACCCTTCTCTACAATGCCGGCACAGAATGCATTCTTGTTCCTTCTGAACGGATGATCTTTTGACAGAAATTGCCGATGACAATCAAAGAAGCACAGTTTTCCTCCGTGTTTCAAGTAGAAAGCCTTAGTACGGTCCATGCAATACGGACATGAGAGACGGCCATGAGTGCTCCATCCAGATAACATTCCATAGGCCAGAAAGTCGTTGATCGTCCACATAAGGGTTGCCTTCATCTGAAAATTCTGCTTCATGGAAACATCGTACGTGTTAGCGCCTACTTCTCATAACTGATTCAACTTATCTATCAAAGGCTGTAAGTACACATCAATGTTCCTCTTGGGATTGTTCGGACCAGGAATTATAACGGTTAGAAATATGTACTGAGTCTTCATGCACATCCAAGGCGCTAGGTTATATGGAGTGACAATCACAGGCCAGCACGAATACTGGGATCCTAAAAGACCAAAAGGAGTAAAATCGTCAGAAGATAGCCCTAGCCTGACATTACGCGGATCTGAAGCAAAATCAGGATACACTCGATCAAAGTGCTTCCACGCTTCTCCATCGAATGGATGATCCAACACTCCTTTAATCTGTTCTCGCATGTGTCAACTCATATTTTCGGTCGTCTCTTTCACCATAAATAATCTTTGCAACCGCGGCGTTAAAGACAAGTAGTGCATTGAATCGGTCGATCTTCTTGCACCGGTAGACCTTCCTGTACTAGTGGTCTTATAGCGATCTGCACCACAAAATCTGCACACATCTGCATCCTTGTCGTCTTTGTAGTACAGCATGCACCCATTGCGACAAGAATCGATTTTCTCATATCCCATCCAGAGCGATCTCACCATCCTCGTAGACCGATAGAAGTCTTTAGGTAACTTAGCACCCGCCGGCAAGATCTCTATAATCAAATCCAACACTCGGTTGTAGCATTCTTGCGACATGTTAAAATCTAACTTAATGCTCAACAGTCTTGTAACCATCTCCAACGGTGAATGATCCTCACAACCAGGATATAATGGAGTGCTTGCATTCTCCAGCAACTCCATGAACTTTGCAGCATCGACATTCGGTGCCTCCTCAGCTGCATCATGAATGAAACTAGGCCCCACAGCGTCGAAAACCATGTTCACACATCCGTCATCGTATGCATGATTATCTGAAACAAAATTAGGTCCCGCATGCATATACGGCTCAACATAAGGCTCCAGCTCTGATGCTAAAGACACAAGTTCTCCGTGTGAGGTCCACTGATAGTAATTAGGCGAAACCCCTCGAGTACAAATGATATGTCACTTTCACGTCTGGATAATATTTCATGTTGTGACATTTCACACACGGACACTTAATTTTAGTGCCGTCCATGTACTAAAGGAACGCCTTAGCAAACTGCAGGAAGTGCTCTACTCCCGCTATGTATTCATCCCGCACACCACACATATCATCAAGACGACGATTTTACATCCATAAACGATTCCGCAAGTAGTAATTTATATCCATTTGGAAATAATTCTGCAAATATGGACACACATTATCCAATAGGCACAAATTCGTATATTATGTCTTATTATGGGACACACATTAGTAGCGGACAGTTACTAATAACCACGCTATATCGCACATAAGTTCTTGTGCATCCAACGTGTACACATACACTATCGATTCTTACTGATGCCAATCTCATTCAGACACACTAGATTCATTTCGATATTGCCAGGGTCAAGTTGAAAATTGTCTTAATTAATATCAATTTTCAAGACTTGAATATAATGTCACCTACAACTGATATCTAAGACCCCATGACAAAGTCAAGTAGACCCCATAAATATAATGTCACCCACAACCGATATCTCATTCAGACACACTAGATTCGTTTCGATATCGCCAGACCATATATATATAATGTCACCTACAACCGATATCTAAGACCCCATGACAAAGTCAAAGACATTATTGACAAGACTTGAATATAATATTAACCAATATCCTAAGATACTACTTAGAATCCTAGGATACTATCTTAACTCTAACATATTAACTGGCTAACTTAGGATAGTAAACGTATCCTTTAACATCTTATGTATCCTAGATATCCTAACATCTATCTCTAACACATATATATAGGAACTAGCCGCTGCCGCTGCCTATTGCAGCTGCTACTGCTGCAATTGTTGCCTAGCCGCTGCCGCAGGTGCACCCTGCATGCTGCTACCCTGCTGCCATGTACTGTAGCTGCCACTGCAGCTACTTGTAGCTACTGCTGCTCTGTCCTGCAGCCATTATGCTATGACCCCCCCTTCTATCACACATACTAACACCCTCACATCCTATATCTAAATTCCCCCTACATCACATATACTCACAAGCACTCAAACACACATACTCCTCTCTACAACACATAACACACTTAACTCTCTCACTTCTCACTAACAAAACACACATACAAACTAACACCACTCTCAAGCACACTCACAAGTGCACTACCACCTCAAGGAACTACCAACACACACACCAATATATATATATATATATATATATATATATATATATATATATATATATATATATATATATATATATATATATATATACAATAACCCCCAAATCAGTCCACATATATAATATATACCAAAATTCAATTCATGTATCCACCTACAAAAGTGACTTGTAGGCCAAAAATACATAGATACTAACACATGTACTCAAATAAAAACCACTTGGGACATCCTAACCATGGCTAATCTATTCTCTAACATATACAAATATGAAATTAGAAGATAAAATAGCCTATTGGGCATAAACCCATCCTAGCTACTCTCAGAATTTCTCCATGGGTAATATCAAATCCATCCTAACTTCCTAATAAGGACTCAAAAGAGCCTCAAAATCGAACCTATGGATTCAAAACACACACAATAGCTGTGTGTGTGTGTCCGTGTGTGTCCGTGTGTGTCTGTGTGTGTGTGTGTCCGTGTATGTGTGTGTCCGTGTGTTCGTGTCTCTGTGTGTGTGTGTGGGGGGGAGAGAGAGAAGGAGGAGGAGTGTTAGGGTTTACCGGAGAGAAGGAGGAGCAGCTCGGATTGGGGGAGGAGGAACTCGACGAGAGGAGAGGGGGGTTGGGGTCGCCGGGGGAGGAGGGAGTCGCCGGGGGGGGAGTCGCTGGAGGGGGGAGAGAGAATGAAAAATATGAAATTTTCGAGTGAGGAAGAAAAAGGAAACAGAACTGTGCCCTAAGTAAAAGAATTAGCGACATCAACAGTTGACGTCGCTAAACGTCGCTACCTTTTAATATATGGCGACATATTTTAATAATATGTCGCTGAAGGTCGCTATTTTGCGACGTAATATATCTACTATCGCTGAACGTCGCTATTCAGCGACGATTTGCGATGTCAATAGAAGGGATTCGCTATATTACATATTTAGCAACGGTATTTTGTTCCATCGCTAAACGACGTCGCTAATATAGCATATTTTAGTGGTGGTGTCAGCGTGAATCTGTTTTACGCAAGTCGACTTGGCTTGGCGTATTACTCTTTACGCGTATTCATTCGTGCGTAAACTTGACTCTTTACGCGTACAACCTTTACACGTGGCTTGACCCTTTATGCATATAATGTTTGACATGTAACTCTATTCTTTTACGCGTACAGTGTTTCATGCGTAACTCTATTCTTTTACGCGTACAGCCTTACGTGCGACCCTGTTCATTACGCGTAGCTCTGTTTTACGCATACTCCTTGGTTGGCATATTCCTTTACGCGATTTTGGTTTATGCGTAATATTATTCTTTTATGCGTACGAGTTTACGCGTAACGTTACTTCTTTACGCATACTTTATTTACGCACGTATTTGCCCTAGCGTAAAGCTTGGCGTAAACCGGTGCCTTAGCGTAAAGCTTGGGCGTAGACTAGTCATGGTATAGATTAGCCTTGGCATAATCCAACCTTGGTATTCCTATTGCTCTATACTTTATTTACTTTATGTCGGCATGGCATCTCTTATTTATCCTTACGCCTTTTGCATGAACTCGATAAAATCATGATATGTTAATATTTTAATATATATGGTTGTGTGGAATGTGTCCTGTGTCTTGATTGGTTTATGGATATCCAGTGTGACTGGGACTAAATCCTGAGAGTTATAGACTCGACCATACTGAATACTAGTTGACTTTTATGCCTTGTCACAATTGATAATGATTTTTACCTTAACTAATGATTGATCATGCGTTCCTAGTTGGAACTAAGAGGCTGGCTAGTCGTCTTATTGAAATTGAATGAGACACGTTCATAGTAACTATGAACCATTGTGATCGACTAGCCGACCCCGAACATTGGCATATGGATACGTACAGATTTCAACTTGTTTCTATAAAGCAGCACGTGTACTTTACAGTCAAGGCATGATTATTCTATTGCTAGGTTTGATTGTAGTATTACGCTATGTAAGACCTACAACCTAACCGTACGGGCATCGTTGTAGAGTTATGCATATCATACTCTGTACGAAAGTACTCATTCTGAATGACCATGATCCACGGCATGGGATTTCAATTAACATAGGGACTACTAAGTGAAATAAAATAACGATTGCATGGAGAGAAAGGATTCCTGAGTTCTTACATGGCAGCCATCCTTGGGGCAATTAGTGCCCCGACATGCCGGCTGGTTCTCACAGATACTACAAATCTGTCGCAAACAGGGAGCGGTAACTGCTTATATTTACTTACTGTATATTGATGATGGGCGTCCCGCTGGTACTCGTCTAATTCATGATTGGCATAATTGATTATTGGGTAGACTAGCCTTGCTTGTTGCACGACCCGCAACCTAGAGTTAGGGCACGAGAACGTAACAACGCCCAGCCTACGCCGCAGTGTCGGCGGTAGAATGCTGTCCTAGGTCTCATGCATCTAACAGTATAAGGCTAAGCAGTTTATACTCCCCGAATGGGGGTGACATAGCAGATACAATCTCAATCACAACTAAGGTAGAGCAAGATAAAAGATAGGTAAAACATAAAATCCAGAAGAGATACAGCAGATAGAAGCCTAAGTGTCTAAGATACACAAATCCAGAAATATATCTCAAAGCTCAAATACAGTAATCCATAAAATAAATACAACTCCAGACAACTGAAAATAGCTAACTAAACAACCTCTAATGTGTCTCCTCTAGGCTAGCAGGCAACCTCCAGGCTATCTGTAAAATTTATCAACAGGTCCAGTCAAGACAGGAGCGAGCACAATACATCTCAACAAGACATAACAGGAAAGGAAATGTAATCATGCTAGAGAATAAAATACAGGATCTGAAGAAATAGCATAATGTAAAAGAGAGACTGTAAGTAAATATCTATGATATATATAAAGAGAGACAGTGCTGGTGATTCAGAGTACTGCATAAACATGTGAATGGCTAAGGACTGATTCATGATTACACTACTTGGAATTGATTCATGATTACACTACTTGGATTTATTCACATGTTCACTTATACTCCCCCATCCCCAATCAATACACAAGGATCCATTCAAGTTACGTTAAGATTCATGATTATACTACGTTGCCCATAAAGGGTGATTCATGAATTGATTCGTGAAGGCACGGTGATCATGAGGGTACATGAGTCACTATCTGATTCCCGAAGATTCACGATGATAGAAGCATATGATACGTGATGTAAGTAAAACACACATGACAAAAGTATCTGATGCTCCCGAGAGGGATAACATCTCATGAAGGGATCCATATAGTACCAATCCGTGTTACCAACGTGTAGCATCAAGTAAGATAGTCTAAAGTAGGAAATATAATCCTAAACATGATATGAAATGATCAGAGAATGTACTCGTCTGATAACCTGAACAGCTGATAGGTATAGGGGTCCAACTGAAGCCACAGAGTCCTATTTAAAGCAACACAGGTTACAAAGTGTTCAAGTTGTAATAAATGAAACTCTACAAGCAACCTATATTATTCTAGGTTCTTCTAAGCCAAAACAACTCTAGGTCAACTCCGGTCAATAATCTAGTCAAACTAGGTCAAGTGTTGACTTACAGTTGACTTTGGGTCAACTGGTCAACTCTGGCCAAACAAGGTCAATTCTAGTCTAATTATTAAAGATATAAAGTGTACTTCATTATTCGTACGTCGAAACTTACAACACGTAAATCGAGATAAGATGATCAACAGTAAAGTTGATAGTCTTATTACAGTGATCTACGTGTCCATCTTGTCAATTTCAGCGATGTGAGATCACTGGAATTGACTGATCTCAGTTTCGTTGTACTAATTCTGAAATACGAATATTATAAGAATTAATTATTAAAAGATTATAAAATAAGTTAAACTCAGAGAAACTATCAACAAACATTGTCGTACGATGAAATAAACATCGCCAACGTGTCAAAAATGGTCAAATTATCTAGCATAGCCTACCCATCGGTCTAATTTGGATACAAGGGCAAAAAGTTAATTTTGGGTCAAAACGGTGTCCGTGTCGGAGCCATTTTGTACCGAAAAATGTGCAAGAAAACAAATCTATAAAATATAACAAATTATATGTCCACGAAACTAGAATGACGATACGAACCCAACGGTATCTCTAGAATTGGATTCCGTTGACCCGATCACAATTTGGCCCGTTGACCAGAACTTGAAATTTCGGTTTGCACGGAAATGCGTGCTGGAGTCAATGTTCTCAAAACTCAGCAAACTACATGTCAACGAGTCTAGAATGAGGATACGAACTCAACGGTATATCCGGAATTGGATTCCGATGAGCCGATCTCAAAATAACCTGTTGACCCGGATATTGGTATCCGACTTGCACCGAAATGCGTGTCGGATCCAATGTCCACCAAAACCTAGCAAATTATCTGTTAACGAGTCCAGAATGACGATACAAACTCAACGGTATATCCGAAATTGGATTCCGATGAGCCGATCTCAAAATGACCTGTTGACCCGGATATTGGTATCCGACTTACACCGAAATGCGTGCCGGATCCAATGTCCACCAAAACCTAGCAAATTATATGTCAAAGAGTCCAGAATGACGATACGAACTCAATGGTATATCCGGAATTGGATTCCGATGAGTCAGCGTCAAAAAGTCCCGTTGACCCAGAATGTGGGACCCACTTTGCACCGAAAAACGTGCCAGGGCCCACGTTCTCCAAATCTAACAAATTTTATATAAAAACATGCCAGAACGACGCCACGAGTCTAATGGTGGTGTCAGAAATGAAATCTGGAGTCCCGTGTTCAAAAATATAATTTTACAAGTTGGAAATTACGAATTCGGACGGCCAACTTTGGCGTCGAATTCAACCAATCAAACAAGCTCACAATGAAACAAAACTGGAGGGGTAGTAAGAGGGTTATACCAGCTTCGTACAGGAACTGGTAGCACGCCAAAAGGAGCTGCGGTGGAGGAGATACAAGCTGACAAAGTTGGCCCCACGAAATTGTCCAAAATTAATACAATTTAAACGGTCAACTTGGTGGCCGGTTTTGATGTATCAAACGATAAAATTAACGGACAAAAATTGACAGAAGTGAAGGTGGATATACCGAGATTGTGACGGAGCAAAGAAATCGCCGATCCAACGGTCGGATTTCTGGGAAAATATATGCGAAGTCGCTGCGAAGGAGCACAAATTTTGAATCAATCCCGCGCGCGTCACGACGGAACTTCGTGCGAAACGCACGAATCGTCTCGACGGCGCGTCCCGGAGGACGGTGGCCGCCAGGAGAGAGTTCGCCGGGGTGGGGAGCACGGCCAGGGGGCCATGGCGGCCCGCACGGCGGCGCGACGGCGTACGACGGCGGCCCGCGCGCGTGCGCGCGTGCGCGCGTTCGTGCCAGCATGCGTGCAGCTGCTGCTGCTGTTGGCACGGCCATACTTGGCCAGGCCGGCGACGGTGGGGGCTGTGCAGCCCCGACGAGGGTCGTGCGGCGATGCACGGTGGACATGGAGGTGGTGGCCGGTTGATGAAGTGGTGGTGGTGAAGACCATGCTGATGGTGGTGATGAATGGATAGATGGATGGTTATTAAAGGAAGGAGGAGCTACTGTGGGTGCGGTTGGCCATGCTCGGCCACGGGTGGCCGGCGGCGAGGCCACGCCGGAGGATGGCTGGGGTCGGGCCAGCCATAGGAGTGGTGGTGGTGTTAAATGTTGCTGTGGTGAAAAATAAAAGAATAGAGTGAGAGAGAGAGAGAGAAAGAGATGAATAATAATAATGAGAGGGAGAGAGAGAAAAGATTCTTTCCACATTAGAGTTAGGGCCGACCAAGGAGAAGAATTGTGAGAGTGAGTGTTGGGAAAAATTGTAGGGTGAGGATTGATTGAGGGAAATCAAGGGTAGTAATTAATTATAGGAATTTTGGTCATTCCTACAGGGATTTAAATAAATGGAGATTCCAATAAATATTGAAATAGGTAAACATGATATTTAATATTATTTTCCAAGGATAATGATCTGAGGGTGTCATGATGGAGGATAGCATGAAGCTGGGCTGGACTCGGTGGAGCCGGATTGGGTCTAAATCCGACATTACGCAATAATCGAATTAAAAATTAGGTATTGATGATCATGAGCAAATAAGTAGCACATGGGAATTCCAATAAATGGGACACAAGTGTCGGACGGGTAGTAGGCTCAATGTGGGCCATGTCCATAATTGGGGCTGACAGGTTTTGGTCGACAGGGTAACCACAAATCAAGTTGGAAAATGAATGTGACGCCGTGGGGTGAAATAAAATCGGGTCACGCGTCAGAAAAGTTGCGTGAAGCAAATGGAGCACAAAATGGCGTGTCTGAGTGGGACACGAAAGTCATGGGTGACGAGCGTCTCGAGTAGATCATGCATGATAAGTTGGTTTCAAGAAACTGACTGGTCTTGCGCTCCCAATTTAAAAGTCACGGGAACGTGCTAATAATGATCAAGGAAAAGAGTGGAAAAATTAATTAATGATCAAATAGTCTAATTCGACCGGAAGTTCTGCGAAGCAAAAAGAACACAAAGGAATAAGTTTGAGTGGGACACTATATACCATCATGAAGGTAATCCTGTCCACTACAAAACTCGTGAAGAAGATTTCCAGAGTTGAACATCCCTGACACTCCAAATATCAAAGGCACGAAAAAGCACACTTAAGGAAAAATAACAGAATAAATTATTTAATGAAACTAAACAATCAGAAAAAATAAAATAAAAATAAAAAAAAATTAACCCGAAATTCAGGGTGCTCACATCCTACCCACCTTATAAAAATTTCGTCCTCGAAATTAAAATTGTTCATACTCCTTCTAGGTCAAACCCCCACAATCAAGTCCCAGAACTTAAACAAATCATACCATAAAAAAGGACAGCATACAGCGTCATGACATATGGTGGTAGTGAAAGTCTCATCTAGGTATACTAGTCATGCTAAACCAAAACGGTCATAGGGTATCAAAACATACAAGCAATCTAGGGTGCTAAACAAAAGTTACAGAAACAACAAACCATCAAAACTGTAAGGCAGTCTACCATCCTATTTGAAAACTGGTACTTATCAAAATAAAATAAAGGCAACTACCAATTATCTATAAAGGGTACAGAAAAATCAAATTCAAAAATTAAGGAATTGAAAATCACTTGCATTGAAATCCAATCACAATATATATAGAGAGCGTTAGAGGGAGAAAACTAGCATTATGTGTATGGGGACATGTTCATATGGTTAAATAGTAGGCGTGTGTGTACATGAATATACATGAAAGTGTATATGAGGATTTGGGTTTCAAAACAATAGCTATCCTGTTACACTACTCATGGCATATGGGTTAATAATCTACAATATACAACCTATTTACTCAAAACATGCATGGCTAACCATATATATATAAGGAGTTAGAGATTTAGTTATGTATCTATATACATTATAACATGTATGCCTAAGCTCTATATGTATCTATATAGATATATGAACATAACATAGAGAGGAAAGGTTAGGTTTACATGACAGTGTATACTAAGTTAGGGTGTGTGTGTCCTTGTACAGGGTTATAGTTTAGTATTGAAGGTTAAACCCAGTTTTAGTTCAGCATTTACATACAAAATCTGAAAATAAGCTAACATTTAAACCAGTGTAATATTAACATAATGCAATGTCAAAATTAGGAGTTTGAAACATCACAACTAATCTCAATGCTCCCAATACATCCTAACATGATAGAAATGAAACCCTAACATACTATCCATACATTTATCTATGCATACAGTTCAATATTACATGTTAAATCTGAAATTGAGCTAAACATTTGAAATCAATGTGAAAATGTTAACATGTATTCAGTTTTAGGATTTTGGAGAAATTCGAACATCAAACCAACCCAATGTTTATCACAACCTAACATGTAAGAATATGAAACCTAACATTATATCCCTACATACAACAATGTATATAGCTCAAAATATTACATTTAAAAAAACAGAAAATTGAACTAATCATTTAGAGTCCAGTATTAACGGTTAATATGCACACAGTCTCAGATTTGACAAGTTCAAACACAAAACTCAACCAATTTCTATACATACATGTGTAGTGATATAAACAAAACTAATAACATAAAAAAATACATACATGTGCAGTGATATAAACAAAACTAATAACATGAAATTTATATTTAAATTACGAATTTAAGCTGGAAAAAATAGAGAACCAAAAATATTGGGGTTTTGAGAATTTAAACATCAACAACATATTAATATGTATTTAGATAGGTTAGTAATCAAAGTGTTGCATGCATACGTGTCAGGCAAGTGTTTGTGTCCACTATATCTATATTCTCATGTCCCAATATAAAATCAAATTCCATATCAAGACCAACATTTTGATTCCTACCAAGATTGCAAAGTAGGTGATTGATGTAATCAAGACAGTTTTATTATTATTATTTAATACAAGAATAATAGCAAGAAGGAAATAATAATGAAATATGTTCTGCTTATTTGTTTAAAAGGAGGAACTATTTTAAAACCAGAGCTATAATATCAAATCCAATATAAGGTCTAGCAAAATCATCAATTTATTATTTTAAGAAGAGATTCATAGTAAGAAGTTACACAAAGGTTTATAATACAGCTAAAGCTACTCCTACTCCTAAGTTAAATAATGAGAAACAAAACAAACAAAACAATTTTTTTGAAAGACTGAACAAAAGTAGAGAAAACTTGTTCAAGAGCATTTAAGGTACAATCTGATAATCATATACGTCTATCCAAAATTATGGTACTCTAAATTCTCGTCATACTAGTAAGCAAGGCTACGATAATCACAAAGTCCTCGACTTAGGCACATACCTCTAGAATCATGGTATTTAAAATATTCGTGATGCCGCTAGCTTGGCTGCGAAAACCTTAAATTCCCACACCCGAGAAATATATCCAAAGCCAGACTATATGTCCTCACCATGCTGGCTAATGTGACTATAGAAGACTAGATTCCATAACTTAGATGACCTAGCCCATATAATTTCATCTTGACAAAAATTAAATTAAATCAACAATGAATACCCAAAAATTAAATTTATCAACGAACATCAAGATTCAAAAATGAACAAAAATCCATTAAATCATTTAAATACAAACTCGGATGCCACAACTAACATCAAGATTCAAAATTCAACAATCATCCATCAAAATCAAACCCAACAACAGAAAGTAAAGATAAATCAAATCAAGGGAAGAAGAGTTTTCAAATCGAAATTAAAATAAGATTCTCGAGGGTCATCCCAGGAATCTCTCAAGGAATCCTAATTGTGATTGAGTACCTTCAAAATATATCCTAATCCTACTGCAGGCTGTAGTGGTACTCTAGTTCGAATACCACTACACAAACTCGACCTGCATGGGCCACCACTAAAAATGTGTCACGACCCGCACCCTAGAGTTAGGGCACGAGAACGTAACAACGCCCAGCCTACGCCGCAGTGTCGGCGGTAGAATGCTGTCCTAAGTCTCATACATCTAACAGTATAAGGCTAAGCAGTTTATACTCCCCGAAAGGGGGGTGACATAGCAGATACAGTCTCAATCACAACTAAGGTAGAGCAAGATAAAAGATAGGTAAAACATGAAATCCAAAAGAGATACAGCAGATAGAAGCCTAAGTGTCTAAGATACACAAATCCAGAAATATATCTCAAAGCTCAAATATAGTAATCCATAAAATAAATACAACTCCAGAAAACTGAAAATAGCTAACTAAACAACCTCTAATGTGTCTCCTCTAGGCTAGCAGGCAACCTCCAAGCTATCTGTAAAATTTATCAATAGGTCCAGTCAGGACAGGAGCGAGCACAATACATCTCAACAAGTCATAATAGGAAAGAAAATGTAATCATGCTAGAGAATAAAATACAGGATCTGAAGAAATAGCATAATGTAAAAGAGAGACTGTAAGTAAATATCTATGATATATATAAAGAGAGACAGTGCTAGTGATTCAGAGTACTGCATAAACATGTGAATGGCTAAGGACTGATTCATGATTACACTACTTGGAATTGGTTCATGATTACACTACTTGGATTTATTCACATGTTCACTTATAATCCCCCTTCCCCAATCAATACACAAGGATCCATTCAAGTTACGTTAAGATTCATGATTATACTACGTTGCCCATAAAGGGTGATTCATGAATTGATTCGTGAAGGCTCGGTGATCATGAGGGTACATGAGTCACTAGCTGATTTCCGAAGATTTATGATGATAGAAGCATATGATACGTGATGTAAGTGAAACACACATGACAAAAGTATTTGATGCTCCCGAGAGGGATAACATCTCATGAAGGGATCCATATAGTACCAATCCGTGTTACCAACGTGTCAGCATCAAGTAAGATAGTCTAAAGCAAGAAATATAATCCTAAACATGATATAAAATAATCAGAGAATGTACTCGCCTGATAACCTGAATAGCTGATAGGCATAGGGGTCCAACTGAAGCCACAGAGTCCTATTTAAAGCAACACAGGTTACAAGGTGTTCAAGTTGTAATAAATGAAACTCTACAAGCAACATATATTATTCTAGGTTCTTCTAAGTCAAAACAACTCTAGGTCAACTCCGGTCAATAATCTAGTCAAACTAGGTCAAGTATTGACTTATATTTGACTTTGGGTCAACTGGTCAACTCTGGTCAAACAGGGTCAATTCTAGTCTAAATATTAAAGATATAAAGTGTACTTCGTTATTCGTACGTCGAAACTTACAACTCGTAAATCGAGATAAGATGATCAATGGTAAAGTTGATAATCTTATTACAGTGATCTACGTATCCATCTTGTCAATTTCAGCGATGTGAGATCACTGGATTTGACTGATCTCAGTTTCGTTGTACTAATCCCGAAATACGAATATTATAATAATTAATTATTAAAAGATTATAAAATAAGTTAAACTCAGAGAAACTATCAACAAACATTGTCGGACAACGAAATAATCATCGCCAACGTGTCCAGAATGGTCAAATTAGCTAGGATAGCCTACCCATCGGTCCAATTTGGACACAAGGGCAAAAAGGTAATTTTGGGTCAAAACGGTGTCCGTGTCGGAGCCATTTTGCACAGAAAAATATGCAAGGAAACAAGTATATAAAATATAACAAATTACATGTCCATGAAACCAGAATGACGATACGAACCCAACGGTATCTCCAGAATTGGATTTCGTTGACCCGATCTCAATTTGGCCCGTTGACTAGAAGTTAAAATTTTGGTTTGTACGGAAATGCGTGCCAGAGTCAATGTTCTCAAAACTCAGCAAACTACATGTCAACGAGTCCAGAATGACGATATGAACTCAACGGTATATCCGGAATTGGATTCCGATGAGCCGATCTCAAAATAACATGTTGTCCCAGATATTGGTATCCGACTTGTACCGAAATGCGTGCCGGATCTAATGTCCACCAAAACCTAGCAAATTATATGTCAACGAGTCCAGAATGACGATACGAACTCAACGGTATATCCGAAATTGGATTCTGATGAGCCGATCTCAAAATGACCTGTTCACCCGGATATTGGTATCCGACTTGCACCGAAATGCGTACCGGATCCAATGTCCACCAAAACCTAGCAAATTACATGTCAACGTGTCCAGAATGACGATACGAACTCAACGGTATATCCGGAATTGGATTCCGATGAGCCGGCGTCAAAAAGTCCCGTTGACCCAGAATGTGGGACCCACTTTGCACCGAAAAACGTGCCAGGGCCCACGTTCTCCAAATCTAACAAATTTTATATGAAGATATTCCAGAACGATGCCACGAGTCTAATGGTGGTGTCAGAATGAAATTTGGTGTCCCGTGTTCAAAAAGAGAATTTTACAAGTTGGAAATTACGAATTCGGATGGCCAACTTTGGCGTCAAATTCAACCAATCAAACAAGCTCACAATAAAACGAAACTGGAGGGGTAGTAAGAGGGTTATACCAGCTTCACACAGGAACTGGTAGCACGCCAAAAGGAGCTGCGGTGGAGGAGATACATACTGACGAAGTTGGCCCCGCGAAACTGTCCAAAATTAATACAATTTAAACGGTCAACTTGGTGGCCAGTTTTGATGTATCAAACGATAAAATTAACGGACAAAAATTGACAGGAGTGAAGGTGGATATACCGAGATTGTGACGGAGGGAAGAAATTGCCGATCCAACAGTCGGATTTCCGGGAAAACATACGCGAAGTTGCTGCGACGGAGCGCAAATTCTGAATCAATCCCGCGCGCGTCACGACGGAACTTCGTGCGAAATGCACGAATCGTCTCGACGGTGCGTCCCGGAGGGCGGTGGCCGCCAGGGGAGAGTTCGCCAGGATGGGGCGCACGACGGCCCGCGCGGTGGAGCGGCGGTGCACGACAGCGGCCAGCACGCGCGTGCGTGTGCGCATGCATGCGTGTAGCTGCTGCTGCTGTTGGCACGGCCATGCTCGGCCAGGCCGACCATGGTGGGGGCTACGCAGCCTCGACGAGGGTCGGGCAACGGTGCACGGTGGACATGGAGGTGGTGGCCGGTTGATGAAGTGGTGGTGGTGAAGACCATGGTGATGGTGGTGATGAATGGATGGATGGATGGATGGTTATTAAAGGGAGGAGGAGCTACTGTGGGTGCGGTTGGCCGTGCTCGGCCAGGGGTGGCCGGCGGTGAGGCCACGCCGAAGGATGGCTGGGGTCGGGCCAGCCATAGGAGTGGTGGTGGTGTTAAATGTTGCTGTGGTGAAAAATAAAAGAATAGAGTGGAAGAGAGAGAAATAGATGAATAATAATAATGAGAGGGAGAGAGAGAAAAGATTCTCTCCATATTAGAGTTAGGGCCGGCCAAGGAGAAAAATTGTGAGAGTGAGTGTTGGGAAAAATTGTAGGGTGCGGATTGATTGAGGGAAATCAAGGGTAGTAATTAATTATAGGAATTTTGGTCATTCCTACATGGATTTAAATAAATGGAGATTCCAATAAATATTGAAATAGGTAAACATGATATTTAATATTATTTTCCAAGGATAATGATCTGAGGGTGTCATGATGGAGGATAGCACGAAGCTGGACTGGACTCGGTGGAGCCGAATTCGGTCTAAATCCGACATTACGCAATAATCGAATTAAAAATTAGGTATCGATGATCATAGGCAAATAAGTAGCACATGGAGATTCCAATAAATGGGACACAAGTGTCAGACGGGTAGTAGATTCAATGTGGGCCATGTCCATAATTGGGGCTGATAGGTTTTGGTCGACAGGGTACCCACAAATCAAGTTGGAAAATAAATGTGACGCCGTGGGGTGAAATAAAATCGGGTCACGCGTCAGAAAAGTTGTACGAAGCAAATGGAGCACAAAATGGCGTGTCTGAGTGGGACATAAAAGTCATGGGTGACGAGCGTCTAGAGTAGATCATGCATGATGAGTTGGTTTCAAGAAACTGACTGGTCTTGTGCTCCCAAATTAAAAGTCACGGAAACGTGCTAATAACGATCAAGGAAAAGTGTGGGAAAATTAATTAATGATCAAATGGTCTAATTCGACCAGAAGTTACGAAGCAAAAAGAGCACAAGGGAACAAGTTTGAGTGGGACACTATATACCATCATGAAGGTAATCCTGTCTACTACAAAACTTGTGAAGAAGATTTCCAGAGTTGAACATCCCTGCACTCCAAATATCAAAGGCACGGAAAAGCACACTTAAAGAAAAATAGCAGAATAAATTATTTAATGAAACTAAAAAATCAAAAAAAAAAAAAATAACCCGAAATTCAGGGTGCTCACACTTGTGCATAGTAAGAACTAAGGAATCCTTATTTACATATTTCCAGGATAACTTGGAACTCACAGTTAGCAAGCCGTAGTAGTTGTATTGCCGTTAAATTGATTTGTTTACGTATTGTACCTACTCTGTTAACTACTGAGATGATCAAAATGTCAGGACACGATGGGTCAACTTCTGTCATTGTTTGGTTGGGAAGTTGGTTTGAAGTGTCGTAATGTTGTGTAAATTCCAGTAGCAAGCAGAGACTTATTATTATATTCTTAACTCTTATCACTGGATTTAGTTCTCATATCCTGCTTCCTTATGGTACTTGCTATTAGAGGTCTAACCTCTCTGGTTTTACATGGCCAAATTTAGAACCAGTTCCCGAGGACTCAGCTTTCTTCTACCTCCAAGATGGTCAATACTAGAGGAATGATCGCAGGAGGACACGAGTCGGTTCTTTACTTTCCTGCTCGTTTTGCTAATTACCATATATTTTGCCACTTGGCACCGACATGTTAGTCGGATTGTCTTGTACTTACTTTACATAATTGTAACTAAGTCAGATTGTAGCTGATAACGATTATGTATACCTTGCTATACCATCTGGCTATATTTTGTAATGCCAGATCTCAAGAATATTTTGACTAAGCGTTTGGGACGCCTTACTGCTTTATCTTACATGTTCTTTATTATTGCTTCTTGTTTGAATGATTGAGACAATAGATGTTGAGTGACCATAGCGAGACTTTCATGTATTATGCACTCCCTCGTCTTTTAGACATCATTGATCATATTATACGGTATTCATCTACCCGTAATACGTAGCTGGCTGAGTCACTCCCCCGCTCTCCGGTATTCTGGTTCTGGGGCGTGACAATGTTTTAGTGGTGGCCCATGCAGGTCTGATTTCAGGCTTGTGGGGTATTTTAGTTTGTAGGATGTCTCAATCACACATGTTTTCCCTTGATCTCATAATTCGTTACTCTCGACCCAAGCTTGACATTTCGGTATCCTTTGACTTCATTGATCTTTCCTGTCCGCCGTTGGATTATTCACTTGTCCCTTTTCTTAGGGCCACCTTGTCCGTATCCGTCAGAGCTAGACAACAACAACAAGGGCAACACGAACAACCTGATCATGTTGGTCAGCAACAAGGGTCAGTGCTACCTCAAGAGACCATCCGAGAAGAGGTGATAGTGGAACCAATAGCTGGATCACAGTATCCGAAGGTTCCAACACCACCAATAGTTCTACCTACCCCTGTGGCAGTAGACACACCGGCCCTTCTGGAGATCATGAGAGGGATGATAGCTACGCAGCAATTTCAGATATTGGCCCAGCAACGCATGCACACTCAGCTACAAGTGCAGAATGTGTTGCTCAACCAAGGATTGCAAATGACTTTGGAATGGGGGGTGAGGATAGATTCAGGGGCATCGACCAGATTTTGCAAGTACAACCCCCGTCGTTTCAAGGGCACAAAATATGCCATTTCAGCAGATACATGGCTTAAGGGTATTGAGGCTATTCTGACAGCAGCTAAGGTACCGGTGGATGAACGTGTGGATCAAGTGAAGCTGTTACTTCAGGACCTCACACGTGATTGGTGGGAATCAGAAGAAGTGGGCATTAGACATCCTATAGCTTGGGATGATTTTACTGTAAGATTCAAGATAAAGTACTTTGGAGTTGTGGCACAGTTCGAGCTACAACATAAGTTTATCAACCTCAAACAGGCCAGCAAGACAGTAGATGCTTATGCAGAAGAGTTCTGCAGATTAAGTAGGTTTGCCCCGGAGATGGTAGCAACGGAGAGCCAGAAGGCTATGAGGTTTCAGCAAGGGTTCCATCTTGAACTCTTACAATTGATAGAGGGACACAACTACCAGACCTTTGATGAGGTATTGACGACAGCCCGGAGTCATGAGATCACAATCCAGAGGATCACATCAAGAACTGGAGGTCAGAAGAGATCTCACAATCAGATTTAAGGAGGAGGAGGAGTAGCACCCCGAATAACATCACCATCCCCTGGCATTCGCATTCACGATGTGGCGAGGCAAGGGCCAGCACCACCAGTCAGACAGCAGCAGCAGCAGCAGAGGAAGAATCGGCAACCCCCAGTGTGCTGCACCTATTGTGGGAAGGTAAGGCACACTAGAGGTGTGTGTCGGGCATTAAACGGACAGTGTTTGGTATATGGAAGTCCAGATCATCGGGTTTCTACCTGTCCCATGAATTTGAGGTCAGAAGGTCCAGTACAACAGTATCTGGCTCTGCCAGTACCAGGGCCAGGCCTGTATCAAGGACCAGCGGTAGTAGTAAGGCCATTGGCACAACGCCCGTTCATGTCACAGGTTCAGATGTTTCGGCAGTAGGGACCGTCGATGCAGCTGTAACAACAAAAACTACCCCAGCATCACCAAGGCAGGGGCCAGCAGCACTACCAAACTAGACCGCAGCATGGGAACCAACAAGGAGGCCGAGGACAGGCATTCAATCTGTCCTTGGAAGAGGAATTGGCATCGGAAGATGTTGTGGCAGGTAACATTCTCGTCTCTTCATATCTCGCAGTAGCATTATTTGATTTGGGAGCATCACACTCATTTATATCTGCACAATTTGCGACACGACTAGGAATGGAATTTGAGGCATTACCAGGGAGGTTGAATATACTCACTAGTAATGGGCTCGTAGGAGTTAGTAGAGTTATTCTAGCATGTAGAGTTGTAGTTTGCGAGCGTTCCTTACCCGCAAGATTAATAGAATTTCCTGTTGGAAATTTCGATGTTATCTTAGGCATGGACTGGCTGAAAAATAGTCTTGTAATAATAGATTGTCGTAGAGGGAGTGTATCTTTTAATATTTCGGGCATGGAGCGGTTCACCTTAGTCATATCAGTGGTAACTCAACAAGAAGAAGGAGTAGTAACGGCAATGGAAGAAGTTCAAGTCCCGAAGCTAGTTGAAGAGTTTCTTGATGTATTTCCCGAAGAACTTCCAAGTCTACCCCCGGTTAGGGATATTAAGTTCAGTATATAATTGGCACCTGGAACTAAACCGATATCAGATCGAGTTTACAGAATGGCAGATTCAGAGCCGACCAAGGTATATCAGCACATAGAGGAACTGAAGGAAAAGAAGTTCATTCGAGTTAGCGAATCACCATGGGCAGCACCAGTGGTAATTGTAGGAAAGAAGGATGGGTCATCAAGATTGTGCATTGACTACAGAAAGCTTAATGCGGAAACAGTAAAGAATAAGTACCCACTACCAAGGATCGACGACTTGTTTGATCAGTCGAGCAGAGCAAAGGTTTTTTCCAAGATAGATCTTCGATCAGGGTATCATCAAGTGAGAGTTCAGAAAGATGATATTCCCAAGACGACATTCAGGTCCAAGTACGGGCATTACGAATTCTTAGTAATGCCGTTCGGTTTGACCAATGCTCTAGTAATATTTATGGATTTGATGAACCGCATCTTTATGCCGTACTTAGATCAATTTGTCATTGTGTTCCTCGACGACATTCTCCTATACTCAGCTAGTAAAGAAGAGCATGAAGATCACCTCAGAAAAGTGTTACATGTTCTGAGAGAGAACCAGTTGTATGCCAAGCTCAGCAAGTGTGAGTTTTGGATGGATCATATTTCATTCTTGGGGTACATCATATCAGGGGCTGGAGTAGCAGTGGATCCTAAGAAAGTGGAAGCAGCAGAGAGTTGGCCAACACCTAAGACTGTAGCAGATGTGCATAGTTTTTTGGGATTGGCAGGATATTACAGAAGGTTCGTATCAGACTTTGCAAGACTCTCAACACCCATGACCCGCTTGACACGAAAGGATGTGCCATTTGTCTGGTCGGCAGAGTGCCAAGCATCATTTGAGAATTTAAAGAAGAAGTTGATCACAACGCCTATTCTTACATTACCGGTTGGACCCGAGAGTTTTACTGTATATTATGATGCGTAAGGAAAAGGACTTGGATGTGTCCTAATGCAACCTGGAAAGGTGATAGCGTATGCATCTAGGCAACTTCGAGACCACGAGAAGAATTATTCGACTCATGACTTGGAGTTGGCAGCAGTAGTATTTGCTTTTGAAGTTATGGAGACATTACTTGTACGATGATCGAGTGGACATGTACACAAACCATAAGAGTCTGAAGTACATCTTTACTCAGAAGGAACTGAACATGAGATAGAGAAGATGGTTAGAATTAATCAAGGATTATGACGTAGAGCTTCAGTATCATCCAGGCAAGGCTAATGTGGTAGCAGACGCTCTTAGCAGGAGAGACGGCGCATTTATGTTGACATCATAAAAACATATTTTAGAACATCTTCAAGAGATGGGCATCGAGATTATATTTCCTAGTGATATAGGAATTCTAAAAAATCTACGAGTCGCATCCAACGTGGTAGACAGGATCAAGACAGCTCAGGCACAGGACCCAAGGATTCAGAAGCTTAGGACAGAATGTGAGTCGGGACTCAGGACGGAGATGAAAATTTATGAAAATGGTACAATTAGATTTGGATCACATCGATGTGTGCCTAGTAGAGATATCAGACATGAGGTTATGACAGAAGCCTACATTTTTCAGTATTCTATACATCCCGTAGGAACCAAAATGTACAAAGATATCAAGCAACACTTCTGGTGGAACGGAATAAAGAGAGAGATAGCTAGATTTGTTTCTTGTTGCTTAATATGTCAGCAAGTGAAGGCAGAACAACAGAGGCCAGCTGGATTATTACAACCGCTTACTATCCCAGAATGGAAGTGGGAACATATCGCCATGGACTTTGTGACCAGTTTACCGAGATCACCAAGTGGTAAGGATGCTATTTGGGTGATAGTGGATCGGCTTACGAAGGTGGCACATTTTCTTCCTTTTAGAGTAGGGCAATCTACAGAGAAGTTGTCAGCATTTTATATACAGCGGATAGTCAGACAGCATCGGATCTCGGTTAGTATAGTATCAGATAGAGATACCTATTTTACGTCACATTTCTGGAAGAGTTTACATCATAGTCCGGGTACCAAGTTAAGATTTAGCACGGCTTACTATCCACAGACGGACGGGCAATCAGAAAGAACAATTCAGACTTTAGAAGATATATTACGAGCTTGCACCCTAGACTTCGGAGGGTCTTGGAAGAATCACCTGCACTTAGTCGAATTCTCATACAACAACAGTTATCAAGCCAGTATCCAGATGGCGCCATTCGAAGCACTATACGGTAAGAAGTGTAGGTCACCACTGGCATAGGATGATATCGGGGAGATGAAGATGTTAGGCCCAGAAATAATTGTTCAGACGGTTGAAGTGATTAAGGGAATTAGCGAGCGACTTCAAGTTGTGCAAGATCGACATCGACATTGGGCGGACCAGCATCGTAGAATGCTAGAATTTTCTGTTGGGGACCACGTGTTTTTACGGATCTCATCCATTCGTGGGATCATTAGATTCGGCGTTCGTGGGAAGTTGAGTCCGCGATACGTGGGCCCATTTGCTATCCTTGATAGGGTAGGCGATGTTGCTTATCATTTATTCCTTCGTCTTCGTTATGAGAAGTACATGATGTGTTTTATGTATCTCAGTTGCGTAAGTATGTATCGGACCCAAGCCATATCCTCGATCACTCTGAACTTGTTGTTGGTACCAACCTGTCTTACGAGGAACAGCCAGTGTCCATTTTGGACCGAAGGGAGAAGATACTCAAGAACCGAACAATTAACCTTGTCCATGTTGCTTGGGATCATCACTCCTTAAGAGAATCAACGTGGGAACGTAAGGATGATATCCGATCACGGTATCCGTACCTATTTGACTCACAAGGTTTATATTTTTTCGTGCACCTTGATTGTCTTGATTCCTCATGCTTATCACCCTCTGAGTAGAAATTGTTTGATGTCGTAGATTGATAAACATAGGTATTACTTGCTATTAGTATTGTGAAATGGCTTCTTGCTCGCTAGAATTGCCTGTACTTAGATTAGTTTAGTCCAGATATTTCTATCATGCTTGGATTTGAAATTTTGAGGACATAATTTTTCTAAGGAGGGTAGAGATGTCACTTCTTGTTCCCAGAATACATATTTTAATATGTGTACTGCTTGAATGTATTTATTTAATATTTATTATGCATTTGTTCTGTATTTAATTCCTTTAATTTTATGCTAATTATTTTTTTGTATTTTATTTTCTGCTTTAGTTTTGCTCTTGGGTTCGGTTTGGGTTGGTTTATTTCCAGATTTGGTGGTTCATCAAGAACGCAACTCCCTACCTACCATATTTTCATTTAAAGCCCTAACTCCTTTCTCTCTCTTCATTACTTCTAATTCTCTTTTACTCTTCTTCCTCCTCATAACTCTCTCCACCTACCAAGAGGTTTAGGCAAGTACATCTTGCTTCTACATAAGAACCTATTTTTATTGTTCAATTATCTTCCGCTCGTGATTCTAAGAGAGATTAGAACTTAACATTTTTGCATTTGAAAGTTTTATTTTTGTAGATCTAGAATTTGTTATTTTCGGATTTTTATGGGTTTGATCTATTAAACTTCTTTGTTTTCAAGTTTTGATCGTTCCAGGCTGTTGAGATTCGTGTGATACTCCATTCTGACCCATAGAAGTTCCATTTTTGCTTGGAATGAAGGTTCCATGGAATTTGGAGTTCGGGAGGAGTTTTATGCTCACGTTATACGTGCTCGCGTAAGTATTAACTTTACGCCCACGTTTTTACGTATCCGCGTAGTATCAGGCTTTACGCCCATGTTTTTACGTGCTCGCGTAGTATCAAGCTCTACGTCCATGATCATTTGTGTCAGCGTAGATCTGTTTTACGCAAGTCGACTTGGCTTGGCGTATTACTCTTTACGCGTATTCATTCGTGCGTAAACTTGACTCTTTACGCGTGCAACCTTTACGCATGGCTCGACCCTTTACGCATACAATATTTTACGTGTAACTCTATTCTTTTACGCGTACAGTGTTTCATGCGTGACTCTATTCTTTTACGCGTACAGCCTTACGCGTGACCCTGTTCTTTACGCGTAGCTCTGTTTTAAGCATACTCCTTGGCTTGGCATATTCCTTTACGCAATTTTGGTTTACGCGTAATATTATTCTTTTACGCGTACGAGTTTACGCGTAACATTACTTCTTTACGCATATTTTATTTATGCACGTATTTGCCCTAGCGTAAAGCTTGGCGTAAACCAGTGGCCTTAGCGTAAAGCTTGGGCGTAGACTAGTCATGATATAAATTAGCCTTGGCGTAATACAACCTTGGTATTCCTATTGCTCTATACTTTATTTACTTTATGTCGGTATGGCATCTCTTATTTATCCTTACGCATTTTTGCATGAACTCGATAAAATCATGATATGTTAATATTTTAATATATATGATTGTGTGGAATGTATCCTGTGTCTTGATTGGTTTATGGACATCTAGTTTGACTGGGACTAAACCCTGATAGTTATAGACTCGACCATACTGAATACTAGTTGACTTTCATGCCTTGTCACAATTGATAATAATTTTTACCTTGACTAATGATTGATCATGCGTTCCTAGTTGGAACTAAGAGGCTGGCTAGTCATCTTATTGAAATTGAATGAGACACGTTCATAGTAACTATGAACCATTGTGATCGACTAGCCGACCCCGAATATTGGCATATGGATACGTGCAGATTTCAACTTGTTTCTATAAAGCAGCACGTGTACTTTACAGTCAAGGCATGATTATTTCGTGGCTAGGTTTGATTGTCGTATTACGCTATATAAGACCTACAACCTAACCACAAGGGCATCGTTGTAGAGTTATGCATATCATACTCTGTACGGAAGTACTCATTCTGAATGACCATGATCCATGACATGGGATTTCAATTAACATATGGACTACTAAGTTAAATAAAATAACGATTGCATGGAGAGAAAGGATTCCCGAGTTCTTACATGACAGCCATCCTTGGGACAATTAGTGCCCCGACATGCCGGCTGGTTCCTACAGATACTGTAAATCTGCCACACGAGCAGGGTGCGATATCTGCTTATATTTACTTACTGTATATTGATGACAGGCGTCCCGTTGGGACTCGTCTAATTCATGATTGGCACAATTGATTATTGGGTAGACTAGCCTTGCTTGTGCATAGTAAGAACCGAGGAATCCTTATTTGCATATTTCCAGGATAACTTGGAACTCACAGTTAGCAAGCCGTAGCAGTTGTATTGCCGTTAAATTGATTTGTTTGCATATTGTACCTACTCTGTTAACTACTAAGATGATCAGAATGCCAGGACACGACGGGTCAACTTCTGTCCTTGTTTGGTTGGGAAGTTGGTTTGAAGTGTCATGATGTTGTGTAAATTCCAGTAGCAAGCGGAGACTTATTACTATATTCTAAACTCTTATCACTGGATTTAGTTCTCAAATCGTGCTTCCTTGTGATACTTGCTATTAGAGGTCTAACCTCTCTGGTTTTGTATGGCCAAATTTAGAGCCAGTTTCCGAGGACTCAGCTTACTTCTACCTCCAAGATGGTCAATACTAGAGGGATGATTGCAGGAGGACACGAGTCGGTTCTTTACTTCCCTGTTCGTTTTGCTACTTACCTTACATTTTGCCACTTGGCACCGACATGTTAGTCGGATTGTCTTGTACTTACTTTACATAATTGTAACTAAGTCAGACTGCAGCTGATAACGATTGTGTATACCTTGCTATACCATCTGGCTAAGTTTTGTACAGCCAGATCTCAAGAACATTTTGACTAAGCGTTTGGGACGCTTTACTTCTTTATCTTACATGTTCTTTATTATTGCTTCTTGTTTGAATGATTGAGATAATAGATGTTGAATGACCATAGCGAGACTTTCATGTAGTATGCATCCCCTCGTCTTTTAGACAGTATTGATCGTATTATACAATATTCATTTACCCGTAATACGTAGCTGGCTGAGTCACTCCCCTACTCTTCGGTATTTTGGTTCTAGGGCGTGACATCTAACTTGAATGTCATTCGAGTATGGGGGTGTCTGGCTTATTTGAATCTTCCAGATCTGAAGATTCAGAAGCTGGTGACAAGGACTACGAAAATGATCTTCTTGGGGTATGTCGAGAAGAGTGATGCTCGAAGATTTCTTGATATTGAGTCAAATCATATCATCGAATCTCGCGAAGCTGAATATTTTGAAAACAAATTTGCAAGGCACAAGAATATTGTTCTTGCGGATATACCTAGAACAAAGAGGGTGCACAAGAAACTGAAGTTTTCAATAAAAAAGTAGTCCAAGAAGATATTGTTGTTCAAACAACGGTTGAACCAGAACTCGCTGAGATGTCGGCGAAGCGTGTGAGAAGGCCGAAGGACTTCGGAAATAACTTCATCACCTATCATGTGACAGTATATCCACTTACCTATGATGAGGCGACTTCCTGACCAGAGACGCAGTTTTCTGGAAAGAGACAATAGGCAATAAAATTGAATCAATCACCTCCAATAACACTTGGGTGATGGTTGATCTACCTGAAGGAGCAAAACCTAGCGGATGCAAGTGGATATTCAAGAAAAAGATGAAAGCTGATGGAACCATTGACAAGTTCAAGTCCAGGATAGTGGCAAAGGGGTTTTCTCAGAAGCAGGGGATCAACTACTTTGACACGTATGCTCCAGTAGCCCGAATGACCACCATCAGAATGTTGATTGCTCTCGCAGCGATACATAAGATGGTGATACATCATATCGATGTGAAAACAATATTTCTGAATGGCGAGCTGACCGAAGAGATTTACCTGCAACAGCTAGAGATATTTATCATAAAGGGTCTTGAAGACAAAGTCTGTAAGTTGGTGAAATTCTTGTATGGTCTTAAACAGGCTTCCAAGATGTGGCAAGAAAAATTTGACAAGGTTAGGTCAAATGGCTACATGGTCAGCGAGACGGACAATTGTGTTTACATGAAGTTCGCTGATGGAAGAGGTGTGATCGTTTGTCTATATGTGGACGATATGCTGATCCTATGTACGGATATGGGTTTTGTCACAGAGACAAAGAAGTTCATCTCGAGCAAGTTCAGTATGAAGGACTTGGGGCCGGACCGACACTGGACTAGCGCTGTCACAGTCTCATTATGTTATGAAGATGATCACTCGTTACGGGTATCAGGATCTTCCTGGGATCGATACGTCGTACATGTGTGATATGAAGCTGAAGCCTAATTCAGGGGAAAGCTAGCATCAGGCAGCTGGATTATGCAAACGTAATCAGGAGTTTGATGTATGCTACTACTACCACAAGGCCTGACATAGTTTTTGTCGTGGGAATGCTGAGTTATTTCGTGAGCAACCCAGGAATTAAGCACTGGAAATCTGTGAAACGGGTTATGAGATATTTCAAGAAGACTCAGACATATGCACTGCACTACAGCGGAGATCTGCCATTAGTGGAAGGCTTCAGTGATGCCAGCTGGTGCTCAGAAGTAGAGAGCGAGAGGTCCACAGGTGAATATATTTTCATGAAGGATGGAGCTGCTATATCGTAGAAATCGAAGAAGCAGACTATGCTTGGAATCTGAGTTCTTTGTACTTGATACCGCAGTGGAGGAAGCAGAATGGCTTCGGAAGCTCATGTTTGATCTTCTAGTGGCTGGAACGCAAATACCGGGGATACCGATATACTGCGACAACCAGGCGACTGCGGCGGTGGCATCAAATGACCTCTTCAACGGGAAGAAGAGGACTGTGTGGTTGAAGCACAGGGCAGTACACGATCTCATCAAGAGGGGTGTTATTGCAGTGGTTGATGTTCGGAGTCAGAAGAACCTGGCGGATCCGTTCGCCAAGGGCCTCAAGCGCCAGCTGGTTGATGACACAGCTTATAAAATGGCTTAAAGGCATTCTGATATTGTGTTATTACATTCCTACCATAAAGTTTTATGCTGTTAGTTCAAAAAGAAATCTACTAGGCATCTACCTTTAGGTTCAAGGGTGGACTATTAACTGGAAGAATATCAGGAATGGTGGATACTTGTCCTCTGTGGCATGGAGAGGTTACGGACCAACAACTACTGTTGTTTACTATTATTTTCTGCGGAAAACGGATCCTGTGGGAAGGTTGGCTTAAATGCCTTAATGAGTTCTCAGGCAGAGTGAATGTCTGGAGTGCTTTACAAGAAGCACGGTAGCGCAGAACTACAAGGAGTGTAACTCCATGCTATAGTGGGGTGACTCCACAATGAGGTTCCCGGTTACGGGTAATGCATCGGCTTTGTGAGCCTAGTCACAACGGAGTAGCACCGCAAATAGGCAGGTAGCCTAATACTGTATGATAATCGTAATAAAGAGAGGTAGACAACACTACAAAGAGGACGATGTCCTCATGTTACAGTGGTATGACACCACGAAGAGGTACCGGGTAGGGTAAAGCCTCGGCTTCGTAAGCCATGTCATAGCGGCGTAACACCGGATGAAAGCGCAAGACTTCATGCTGGATAGTTTGGCACTACAAAGAGGCTTGTGACCTCATGCTACAGTAGTATGACAATATACCCAGGTGGGGTAAAGTCTCGGCTTTTGTCACTCCCCGTTCCCAGAATGCGTTTTTTTATACATGTACAACTCATGTATATTTATTTAGTATTTATCATGTATTATCCTGTATTTAAATTTCCTTAATTTTATGTTAATTATTATCTGTATTTTATTTCCTGTAATTTTATTCCTGTATTTTATTTTTTGCATTTTATTTCCTGCTGTTATTCTCTGCTTTTAGTCTTGCTTTTAGGTTCGGGTTCATGGTGGTTCTTCTCGGGTTCATGGTGGTTCACATGAACCGAACCCCCACAAACCCCCACCTACCGCCACCCTTTCTATTTAAGCCCCCATCCCCTTCTCTCTTCTCATAACTCTCCTTCACCATTACTTCTTCTTCTTCCTCACCACTCTCTCCACCAACCAACAGCAGGCAAGTACATCTTGCTTCCACTTGAGAACCATTTTTATGGTTCATTTTTCTTCCTCTCACTATTCTGAGAGAGTTTAGTACTTAGCATTTTTGATTTCTTTGGCTTGTTCCTTCTCGGTCGTCCATGGGTTTTGATCTCCCAACCTGGCATGCTTTTCGGAATAGATGGTTTATGTTGAAGAACTTCTTATTCCACACCATTCTGAACCACGGGAACTTCATTTCTGGCTTGGAACGAAGGTTCATTCACGCTCACGTTCTTACGTGCGTGCGTGAATTTTTAGTCACGCACACGTCTTTACGTGTTAGCGTGAATTTTGAGTCACGCACACGTCTTTACGTGTTAGCGTGAATTTTCAGTCATGCTCACGTCTTTACGTGCGTGCATGAATTTTCAGTCACGCACACGTTCTTACGTGTTAGACAACCTGACCATGCTGGTCAGCAACAAGGGCCAGTACTAACTCAAAAGACTACCCAAGAAGAAGTGATAGTGGAAGCAGCAGCTGGATCGCAGTATCCGGATGTTCCACCACCACCAACAGTTCCACCTACCCAAGTGGACACACCGGCTCTTCTGGAGATCATGAGAGGAATGATGGCTACTCAGCAACATCAGATGTTGGCCCAGCAGCGCATGCACACTCAGCTACAAGAGCAGAATGTGTTGCTCAACCAAGGATTGCAGACGGCTTTAGAAAGAGGGGCGGGGCCAGATTCAGGAGCATCAGCCAGGTTTTGCAAGTACAATCCCCGCCATTTCGAGGGCACGGAGGATGCCATCTCAGCAGATGCATGGCTTAAAGATATTGAGGCTATTCTGATAGCAGCTAAGGTACCGGCAGAAGAACGTGTGGATCTAGTGAAGTTGTTACTTCAGGATCTCGCACGTGATTGGTGGGAATCAGAGGAAGTGGGCATCAGACGTCCTGTGGCTTGGGATAATTTTACAGCAAGATTCAAGACCAAGTACTATGGAGTTGTGGCACAGTTTGAGCTACAACAGAAGTTTATCAACCTCAGGCAGGCCGGCAAGACTGTAGATGCTTATGCAGCGGAGTTCTGCAGATTGAGTAGATTCGCCCCAGAGATGGTAGCAACAGAGAGCCAGAGGGCTATGAGGTTCCAGCAAGGGTTTCATCTTGAGCTCTTGCAATTGATAGAGGGGCACAATTACCAGACTTTTGACGAAGTATTGACGGCAACTCGAAGGCATGAGATCACCATTCAGAGGCTTACAGCAAGGACTGGGGGTCAGAAGAGATCCCACAGTCAGATTGAAGGAGGAGGGGGAGCAGCGCCCAGAACAACAGCACCATCCACTGGCATTCGTATCCACGATGTGGCGATACGAGGACCAGCACCACCACCCAGGTAGCAGCAACAGCAACAGAGGAAGAACCAGCAACCCCCGACGGGCTGTACTTATTGTGGGAAGATGGGGCACACTAGAGATGTGTGTCGAACATTTAATGGACTGTGACTGATATGTGGAAATCCAGACCATCAGGTTACCACATGTCCCATGAATTCGAGGTCAGGAGGACCAGGGCAACAGTTTCCTGCTCTGCCAGCACCAGGGGCAAGCCAGTATCGAGGACCAGCAGTGGCAGTAAGGCCGTTGGCACAGCGTCCGCAGGCTCAGATGTTTCGGCAGCAGGGACCGCCGATGCAGCAACACCAGCATAGACCACCCCAGCATCATCAAGGAAGGGGCCAGCAACAACATCAGGCTAGGCCGCAGCATGAAAACCAGCAAGGAGGTCGAGGGCAAGAATTTACTCTGTCCTTGGAGGAGGCATTGGCATCGGGAGATGTTGTGGCAGGTAACATTCTCGTCGCCTCATATCCCGCAGTAGCATTGTTTGATTCGGGAGCATCCCATTCATTTATATCTGCACAATTTGCGACACGACTAGGAATGGAGTTCGAGGCATTGTCAGGGAGGTTGAATATACTCACTGGTGATGGGCTCGTAGGAGTTAGTAGAGTTATTTTAGCATGTAGCGTTGTAGTTTGCGGGCATTCCTTACCCGCCCGGTTGATAGAATTTTCTGTTGGAAATTTTGACGTTATCTTAGGCATGGACTGGCTGAAAGACAGTCATGCGACAATAGATTGTCGCAGAGGGAGTGTATCTTTTGATATTCCAGGCATAAAGCGGTTCACCTTAGTCAGATTAGAGGCAACTCAGCAAGAACAGGGAGTAGTAACGGCAATGGAAGAAGTTCATATTCCGAAGGTAGTTGAAGAATTTCTAGACGTGTTTTCCGAAGAACTTCCAGATCTACCACCGGTTAGAGATATTGAGTTCAGCATAGAATTGGCACCAGGAACTAAACCGATATCAGATCGAGTTTACAAAATAGCGGATTCGGAGCAGGCTAAGGTATATCAGCATATAGAGGAACTGAAGGAGAAAAAGTTCATCCAAGCTAGCGTATCGCCGTGGGAAGCACCAGTGGTACTTGTGGGGAAGAAGGATGGGTCATCTAGATTGTGCATTGACTACAGGAAGCTTAACGCGGCAACAGTGAAGAACAAGTACCCATTACCCAGGATCGACGACTTATTTGATCAGTTGAGCAAAGCTAGAGTTTTCTCCAAGATAGATCTTCGTTCAGGGTACCATCAGGTGAGGGTTCGGAAGGAAGATATTCCCAAGACAGCATTCAGGTCGAGGTATGGACATTATGAATTCTTAGTAATGCCGTTTGGTTTGACCAATGCTCCAGCAATATTCATGGATTTGATGAATCGCATCTTTATGCCATACTTAGACCAGTTTGTCATTGTGTTTCTTGACAACATTCTCGTATACTCTGCTAGTGAAGAGGAGCATGAAGACCACCTCAGGAAAGTGTTACAGGTTCTGAGAGAGAACCAGTTATATGACAAGCTCAGCAAGTGTAAGTTTTGGTCGGATCACATTTCATTTTTGGGTCACATCATATCAGGAGCTGGAGTAGCAGAAGATCCTAAGAAGATAGAAGCAGTAGAAAGTTGGCCAGTACCCAAGACCGTAGCAGATGTGCGGAGCTTCTTGGGATTGGCAGGATATTACAGAAGGTTTGTATCATACTTTGCAAGGCTTTCAGCACCCATGACCCGCTTGACCCGGAAGGATGTACCATTCGTTTGGTCGACAGAATGTCAGGCATCATTCAAGACTTTGAAGCAGAAGTTGATATCAGCACCTATTCTTACATTACCAGTTGGACCCGGAGGTTTTACAGTATATTGTGATACGTCAGGTAAAGGACTTGGACGTGTCCTTATGCAACATGGGAAGGTGATAGCATATGCATCTAGGCAGCTTCGGGACCACGAGAAGAATTATCCAACTCATGATTTGGAGTTTGCGGCAGTAGTGTTTGCTCTGAAGCTATGGAGGCATTACTTATATGGTGACCGAGTGGACATGTACACAGACCATAAAAGTCTAAAGTACATCTTTACTCAGAAGGAACTAAACATGAGGCAGAGAAGATGGCTGGAGTTGATCAAGGATTATGACGTGGAGCTTCAGTATCATCCATGCAAGGCTAATATAGTAGCAGACGCTCTTAGCAGGAGAGGCGGCACATTTATGTTGACAACACAGAGGCATATCTTAGAAGACCTTCAGGAGATGGGCATCGAAGTTATACTTTCTAGTGATGTAGGAGTTCTAACAAGTCTGCAAGTTCAATCCGACTTGGTAGACAGGATCAAGGCAGCTCAGGCACAAGACCCAAGGATTCAGAAGCTTAGGACAGAATGTGAGTCAGGACTCAGAAAGAAGATGAGAATTCATGAAGATGGTACACTTAGGTTTGGATCACGTCTATGTGTGCCTAGTGGAGATATCAGACATGAGGTTATGGCAGAAGCTCACAGTTCTCAGTATTCTATTCATCCTGGAGGGACCAAGATGTGCCAAGATATCAAGCAGTATTTCTGGTGGAACAGAATGAAGAGGGAGATAGCTAGATTTGTTTTCCGTTGCTTGGTATGTCAGCAAGTGAAGGCAGAACAGCAGAGGCCAGCTGGGTTATTGCAACCGCTTCCTATTCCGGAATGGAAATTGGAGCATATTACAATGGACTTTGTGACCGGTTTACCGAGATCACCAAGTGGTAAGGACGCTATTTGGGTAATAGTGGACTGACTTACAAAGGTAGCACACTTTCTTCCTTTCAAAGTAGGGCAATCTACAGAAAAGTTGGCAGAGTTGTATATGCAACAGATAGTCAGGCAGCATGGAGTCCCTGTTAGTATTGTGTCGGATCGAGATACCCGCTTTACATCATATTTCTGGAAGAGCTTACATCATAGTCTGGGTACCAATTTAAGGTTTAGCACAGCCTACTATCCGCAGACGGATGGGCAATCAGAAAGAACGATTCAGACTTTAGAAGATATGTTACGAGCTTGCACTCTAGATTTTGGAGGGTCTTGGGAGAGTCACCTGCACTTAGTAGAGTTCTCATACAACAATAGTTATCAAGCCAGTATCCAGATGGCGCCATTCGAAGCACTATATGGTAAGAAGTGCAGGTCACCGCTTGTATGGAATGATAACGGAGAGAGGAAGATGTTAGGCCCATAAATGATTGTTCAGACGGTTGAAGTGGTTAAGGGAATTAGAGAGCGACTTCGAGTTGCGCAGGACCGGCATCGTCATTGGGCGGACCAGCATCGTAGGCCGTTAGAGTTCTCTGTTGGGGACCACGTATTCTTGCGGGTCTCACCTACTCGTGGGGTCATTAGATTTGGCGTTCGCGGGAAATTGAGTCCGCGGTACGTGGGCCCATTTGTTATCCTTAATCGGATAGGCGATGTTGCTTATCGTTTATCTCTTCCACCTTCGTTACGAGAGGTGCATGACATGTTTCATGTATCTCAATTACGTAGGTATGTATCGGACCCAAGCCATGTCCTCGATCATTCTGAGCTGGTTGTTGGTACCAACCTGTCTTACGAGGAACAGCCTATGTCCATTTTGGACCGAAGAGAGAAGATACTTAAGAACCGAACAATTAGTCTTGTCCGTGTTGCTTGGGGTCATCACTCCTTGGGAGAGTCAACGTGGAAACGTGAGGATGATATCCGATCACGGTATCCGCACCTGTTTGACTCACAAGGTATATCTCTTTCAGTATACCTTGATTGTCCTGATTCTTCATGCTTATCACCTTATGGGTAGAGCTACTTGATATCGTGGATTGATGAATTTACATATATAGTACTTGCTTTTGATATGGTAAAAATGATTGCTTGCTCACTAGAATTGCTTGTATTAGTTTAGCTCCGATATTTCTACCTGCTTGGATTTGAAATTCCGAGGACGGAATTTTTCTAAGGTGGGTAGAGATGTCACTCTCCGTTCCCAGAATGCATATTTTTATACACGTACAACTCGTGTATATTTATTTAGTATTTATCATGTATTATCCTGTATTTAAATTCCTTTAATTTTATGTTAATTATTATCTGCATTTTATTTCCTGCAATTTTATTCCTGTATTTTATTTTTTGCATTTTATTTCCTGCTGTTATTCTCTGCTTTTAGTCTTGCTTTTAGGTTCGGGTTCATGGTGGTTCTTCTCGGGTTCATGGTGGTTCACATGAACCGAACCCCCACAAACCCCCACCTACCACCACCCTTTCTATTTAAGCTCCCATCCCCTTCTCTCTCCTTATAACTCTCCTTCACCATTACTTCTTCTTCTTCCTCACCACTCTCTCCACCAACCAACAGCAGGCAAGTACATCTTGCTTCTTGCTTCCACTTGAGAACCAATTTTATGGTTCATTTTTCTTCCTCTCACTATTCTGAGAGAGTTTAGTACTTAGCATTTTTGATTTCTTTGGCTTGTTCCTTCTCGGTCGTCCATGGGTTTTGATCTCCCAACCTGGCGTGCTTTTCGGAATAGATGGTTCATGTTGCAGAACTTCTCATTCCACACCATTCTGAACCATGGGAACTTCATTTCTGGCTTGGAACGAAGGTTCAGTCACGTTCACGTTCTTACGTGCATGCGTGAATTTTTAGTCACGCACACATCTTTACGTGTTAGCGTGAATTTTGAGTCACACACACGTCTTTACATGTTAGCGTGAATTTTCAGTCACGCTCACGTCTTTACGTGCGTGCGTGAATTTTCAGTCACGCAGACGTTCTTACGTATTAGCGTGAATTTTGAGTCACGCTCACGTCCTTACGTGTTAGCGTGAATTTTGAGTCACGCTCACGTCCTTACGTGTTAGCGTAGATTTTTAGTCACGCTCACATATTTACATACGTGCGTGGATTTTTAGTCACGCTCACGTCTGTACGTGTCAGCGCGAATTTTAGTTACGCTCACGTCCTTACGTGCCAGCGTGACATTTGAGTTACGCACACGCCTTTGCGTGCGTACGTGAATTTCTTATCACTTTTCACGCTCACGCTGTGCGTGCGTGAGTTACTTTTCACGCTCACATTATGAGTGCATGAATTTCCCTTCACGCTCACGCTGTGCGTGTCAACGTGAACCACTTTTTACGCTCACGCTGTTTACACGCTCACTCCTACCTGCTAGACTTGGCGTGACTTGTTGGCCTTAGCATAGACTTGTTGGCGTGACTTCCTGACCTGGGTGTTTTTATTTGTTCTATAATTTATTTATTTAATGATGGCATGATAATTCTTCTATTATATCATTACGCCTTTTGGCATGAACTTGATAAAATCATGATATGTTAATATTGTTAATACAAGATTGTTATGTGGAATGCGCCTTGTGTCCTGATTGATCCATGGATACCCAATATGACTGGAACTTAACCCTGAGAGTCGTAGACTCGACTCCACTGAATGCTATTTGATTATCATGCCTTGTCACCATTGATAATGATTGTGACATTGACTAATAATTGATCATGCGTTCCTAGTTGGAACTAAGAGACTGGCTAGTCGTCTTATTGAATTGAATGAATGAGACACGTTCATGTAATGAACTATTGCAATCGATTAGCCGATCTCGAATATTGGCATACAGACACATGCAGGCTTCAAATTATTTATTTATTTATTTAGTTATTTATTTATCTTACAAAAATAGTATGTGTACTTTATGGTCAAGACATGATTACTCCGTGGTTAGATTTGATTGTTGCATTACGCTATGTAAGACCTACAACCTAGCCGCACGGGTATCGTTGTAGAGTTGTGCATATCGTACCCCGTACGAAGTACTCATTTGAATGACCATGATCTACGGCATGAAACTTCATTCAACGTAGAGACTATTAAGTCAAATAAAATAATGATGGCATGGAGAGAATGGATTCCCGAGTTCTTATATGGCAGCCCTCTTGGGACTCGTAGT
Organism: Iris pallida; assembly: GCA_029216955.1. NCBI lineage: Eukaryota > Viridiplantae > Streptophyta > Magnoliopsida > Asparagales > Iridaceae > Iris > Iris pallida. The sequence continues at coordinate 9,529,371 of JANAVB010003398.1, read as the reverse complement.
ACCCGACAGGCCGGCTGGTTCCCACAGATACTGTAAGTCTGTCACACGGGCAGGGAACGGTATCTGCTTATATTATTAAATTGTACATGGTATATTAACGGCGGGCGTCCCGCTGGGACTCGTCTAATTATATGATTGGCGCAATTGATTAATTGGATAGACTAGCCTTGCTCGCACATAATGTGAACTGAGGAATCCCTATTTGCATAATTCTAAGGTAACTTGGGACTCACAATAGCAAGCCGTAGGAGTTGATTGGCCATTCAAAATGATTTGATTGTGTACTGTACCTACTCTGTTGCCTAACTGAGATGATCAGAATATCAGGACATGACGGGCCAACTTCTGTCCTTGTTTGGTTGGGAGGTTGGTTCGAAGTGTCGTGATGTTGTGTGAGTCCTAGTAGATAGCAGAGATCTATTATTATATTCTCTTACTTACTGGTTTAATCCTTCATATCGTGCTTCCTTGTGGTACTTGCTATTAGAGGTCTAACCTCTCTGGTTTTGCATGGCCAGATTTAGAGCCAGTCCTCGAGGATCCAGCTTACTTCTACCTCCAAGATGGTCAATACTAGGGGAATGATCGCAGGAGGACTCGAGTGGGTTCCTTACTTCACCGTTCGTTTTGTTATTTACTTCATACTTAGCCGTTTGGCACCGACATGTTAGTCGGATTGTCTTGCACTTACTTTTTACATAATTGTAATTAAGTTAGACTGCAGCTGATAACAATTGTGTATATATTACTATACCATCTGGCTATGTTTTGTAAAGCCAGATCTCAAGAACATTTTGACTAAGCGTTTGGGACGCCTTACTGCTTATTCTCACATGATCTCTATTTCTGTTTCTTGTTTGAATGATTGAGACAATAGATGTGAAGTGACCATAGTAAGACTTTCATGTAGTATGCACCCCCTCGTCTGGTTAGACAGCATTGATCGTATTATACGGTATTCATCTACCCGTAATACGTAGCTGGCTGAGTCATTCCTCCGCTCTCCAGTATTCTGGTTCTGGGACGTGACAAGGTTTTAGTGGTGGCCCATGCAGGTCAGATTTCAGACTTGTGGGGTATTTTAATTTATAGGATGTCTCAATCACACGTATTCCCCCCTTGATCTCATGATTCGTTATTCTCAACCCTTGCTTGACATTCCGGTATCCTTTAACTTCATTGATCCTTCATGTCCGGTTGTTTGATTGTTCTCTTGTCCCTTTTCTTAGGGGCACTTCGTCCGTATCGGTCAGAGCTGAACAACAGCAGGGACAACATGGACAACCTGACCATGCTGGTCAGCAACAAGGGCCAATACTAACTCAAGAGACTACCCAGAAAGAAGTGATAGTAGAAGCAGCAGCTGGATCGCAGTATCCGGATGTTCCACCACCACCAACAGTTCCACCTACCCAAGTGGACACACCGGCTCTTCTGGAGATCATGAGAGGAATGATGGCTACTCAGCAACATCAGATGTTGGCCCAGCAGCGCCTGCACACTCAGCTACAAGAGCAGAATGTGTTGCTCAACCAAGGATTGCAGACTGCTTTGTAAAGAGGGGCGAGGCCAGATTCAGGAGCATCAGCCAGGTTTTGCAAGTACAACCCCCGCCGTTTCGAGGGCACAGAGGATGCCATCTCAGCAGATGCATGGCTTAAGGATATTGAGGCTATTCTGACAGCAGCTAAGGTATCGGCAGAAGAACGTGTGGATCTAGTGAAGTTGTTACTTCAGGATCTCGCATGTGATTGGTGGGAATCAGAGGAAGTGGGCATCAGACGTCCTGTGGCTTGAGATGATTTTACAACAAGATTCAAGACCAAGTACTATGGAGTTGTGGCGCAGTTTGAGCTACAACAGAAGTTTATCAACCTCAGGCAGGCCGGCAAGACTGTAGATGCTAAAGCAGCGGAGAAGGAGGGAGTCTGGCTATCGATGAAAGGGAGGAAAGAGAATGGGAGGAGGAATTTTTTGTATGGATATAATCGTTATTTCATACATAATTTAGTGCAATACGCACGAGACTTTGTGTAAGCTGTATTGCATGTTTGTTGGACCCACTGTCTCCCAACTCCCACAAAATAAATAGAAGGAATAATACGCCTCCGTGACTCGATATACTAATCTTTCGTCACCCAGCCAGAATCTTATATCTCTCTTCGATAATCACATGAGTCACTCGAATTCGGTAGAGATGATATTATGTTGAAAAAGCGTCCATGCAAAGGACTTTTTTTTGGCATATTTGTTTTTCTTATTACTGCTAAAAAAAGTCACTACAAAGGGCCTTTTATACCAGAATCGTCCTTCTGATGGACCTACGCTTTGATTCATTTTTATTCTTTTTAATTTCTTGTTCTATGATTGGCGTTTTCGTTCTTTTCTTATAAATTTTCTAAAATTTGTGCTGTTGACATCATTTCAGTTAACTCTAATGCTTTGTACAAAATTTAAACTTTTGAAATCTGTCATCATTATTGTGAAATGCTACCATGTAGAAAAAAAATTAGAGCATGAACTAAAAAAAAAATTTATGAGCAAGATGCAATTATTTTTAATTATCAAATACTACTTGCACAAGTAGTTTATATCAAATAATATTTGTTTTTACAAATTAAGTAAATTTTAGGATAATATAATATATAGAAATGATTGATATGAACGGACATATTTACCACTAATTACTCTAATGTGCGTGAATTTGAACATGTCTATATTTTCTCGTCCTTTTTTTTCACACACATTATGATGCAGTGTTTGTATTTGATGTTATTGTGTATATAGTGTTGCGTGTATGTGTGTGTTTTTTTTCTTCCCTTTGATGCATATTTTCCTTTATTTCAAGTGCTTTCATAAAGTAGTTCTCAACATTTTTTATTTCGTTTAATGTGTATTTTTCTTTATTCAAAATGTGCAACGAATTTTCTTTCAAATGTGTAAAATTTCACATTGTATATTTGACGACAAAAAATGATGCGAACTTGCATGCTTCTTCCATATATTATAGGCACTAACGACATTTGAAGCAAGCCTTTGGGCAAAACTACAAGTGGATGTAGCATGTTGATGGAAAATCACTAAAACCCAACCCCCCACCCCCCACCCCCCCCCCCCCCCCCCCCCCCCCCCCCCCCCCCCCCCCGCCCAAAAAAAAAAAAAAAAAACACACACACACACACCCTCCACCTTCTCTTTCTCTCTCTCTCTCTCTCTGATCATTTACCAAATGATGGATGCCAATTTCAATTTTGAGAGTGACTTTACTTAGGGGTCAAGGTCTTGGATGGGCCGGTCTGGGCCCAGGTCAAATCGAATTAGGTCAAATCGAATTTGATCGGGCCCAGTCCGGGCCGGGCTCAGACCGTAAGTGAGAGCGGACCGAGCCGGGCTAACCCGGAGAGGTGATGGCTGGACCCAGTCCGGACCCGGGATCTGGCTTGGTCGGGCCAGGCTGAACCGGACCTGGGCTGGCCGGTTCAGCGCTGGATCGGTCGGCCCGGTTTGGGTGAGAAAACCCAGAAAAAATGATTTGCTTTCTTAAAAAAAAATTGAATGACCAAAAAAATTTGAATGACCAAATAAAATAATACATAAAATACAATTAAGTACTAATACAAAAAATGCAATTAATGACTAATACAGCATTACAAAGACTAATACAAGATTATTAGGATATAAACTATGATTAATGACTCATACAAGACTTCTAGAAGTTGATATATGATTTTAAATGTCGGCATAGCTTACCTATACCATGGTTATGATCCCATTTTATTCGTTTCCTATAATGCAAACATTCAAGAAGAACTTTAGTTGAGTATCTTCTTTCGGTACCGTCATTTGTACGACGCTCATCATAAACTCCGCTAAAATGATGCCACATTTTCGAATTTGATTCAAACTCTTCTTGCGGTGCCGGTTGAGGTTGCGATGCCGGTTGCGGTACAGGTTGCGATTACTGATCTTGCGGTTGCTACGATAGTTGATCATTATCCATGATATAAATCGTCTTCACACGAGTTTGCTTGTATGTAAGAGAAAAGAAATTGTGGTGTGATTAAGTTTGAAGATTTATGGTCTATCTATAGGATTTTTTGGGTGCAAAATGACCTATTTTACCCCCCAAAAAGAGTTGTTATAAGGGTATTTTTGGTCATTTTTAGCAAAATGATCAAAATACCCTTCCAACGGTCTAAGAACAGCAAGTAAATGGGGATAAAATGGTCATTTGGCATCCCAACATTTAAAATAAAAAAATCGGCCAAATCGCACCAATCAGGTCTGGACCGGGCACGGGTCGGCCCGGTCGGGCTAGGGGGTTTGACCGGCCCGAACCGACGTTCAAACTGGGCCGGGTTGGTCCGGGCTAGTGTGTCACGTCCCGGTCCCGTAGGACCGATCGTTCTCGCTATGGCGTGATGCCGCACGTGCCTAGATTGCACTTGTGCAAAGCAGGTTCCATAACGGCCAATTACAACAGCTTGCGACGGGTTGTCACAGAAATATTGAATAACACCAGCAGAAACTTGAAGCAAAACACAAGTCAATCAAAATCCTCTTTATTGATATTGAAACAAAGGTTACAATGTGGTGCGAGATCATGGTTACAATCATTCAGCCTCACTCTTCTCACAATACAAGTCACTCAGCTCTCTCTCATCTCTCAGTATAATTTGACGAGCTAATGGATGCTTCAGATAGGCGATGTCTATAATTATGTCCCGTATAAGTTCAGATTCCATGCGACCGCACGCCTCGAAACGTTAAGGAACTCCGTGCCTTCACGCATCTAAGCGAGTTTCGTGCCAACGAGCTTCTACCTATGCCTGCACATAAAAACTGTATGAGTGTCAGTACTCAATTGTATTGGTGGAGTGAGCTATAGTGCCCCGTCCCTACATCATGTCCCATTCTTCGTCCACGTGGTGCGCGAGAAAGAAACACTGTCGCTATCGATTCGGTCGGGACCGATAGGTCAGGATCGATCGAATCGGTCGAACGGGAACGATTGAATTAAGATCCTTTTCTCATTATGGAAAGGCTTCTTCAGAATCAAGTTCCATATTTAGTGGGTTGCGCCTTAAGGATAGACTATGCGGCTGAGTCGGGAGAGACATCCCGTTGCTCTGTTTTTTATGCCGCAGTTGCGTCGGTTTTGGCTTTGGCTTTCTGAATACGTTTTCGTGAATGTTTTCATGGCTTGCATTTCGAACTCGCATTTACATATCAAACTCCTTGAATAATACAATGTTCTAATCAGTTGCTTATACGATTGCAGGTAATCGCGTAGGCGACGTCTATCGCTACCAATTAGTCTCTCGCCTCGAACAGAAATCAAGGTGAGTGGCTGATCTCCTTCATTCGACTCTCTATCTCAAAAAAAAGAACTCGGGATAACTGTATCAAATTTGAACGATTTACTCAAAAAATACAAGTTTTACACTCAAAAAGAGAAAAGATAAGGTTCTAGAAAAGAGAAAGCATTATTTTATGATCTGCAAAACCAAAGAAATGAATCGATTATATAATTATCGCAATAACACCATAAAATGTGCCTTAAATCACTTGTTAACATAGCACGGTCATGGACAATTTTTATATAAGGGCGATTGTTTCTTCGGACGGTATTCCGGGGCCACAGGACCGATCCAGCCTAGAAAGAAACACGATAGCTATGCTGGATTGTACCGCGGGTATTCGATGCTCCTTCAACGGGGCTCGCTACCCATGTTGAATGTGCACCGTCTAAACAAAGCTATGTCCAGAATGCTTTTCATGCCAATGACCTCCACAATTATGCACTTGTTAAACTTATGTTATGCAATATGACAGAGAAGAACATGGTAAGCCTTATGTTGCACTGCATGCTCTATCGTGGGTAAGTTCTAGCGTAAATTCTCCTTATTTATGTTTCATCAAATTGCTTGCATGAAACTGACTAGGATGGCTAGGAAGATCACTAAAGCAAGTTGCATGTTTTATCTAAATTTTTGAACCAAATAAGAGCATGGAAACTAATTAGCCACTCATCAGTATACGTTGATTATACTGATCCTCGCTTTCCACAGGTGCTATAAATCAGGAGGAGCGTGTCGCATGACTGAAGGCAGCGCTCGTGTATTTTAAAGCTTCGTCTGTGCATGCGAAGCCTTGACTCAATCTCTTTTGAAGACTTCGCAATTGTCCAAGCTGAGATGTTTCGACTCTCCCCCTATCCTAGGTGTCTGCATACTTTGGTTGTATAAAGGGCTGCATTATGGAACATCTATCTCATCGACATTCATTTTGTAATGGAGTCAGTTTGTAGCCCGTGCGACACCTTATATCGAGTCTGTAATATGATGTTAATTATCAATAAAGCTCAAGTTTCTTCTATATAATGTGTTCAATTTACTCTGCGCACTCTCTTGTTGTTGTATTTCGGATAACCTTATGACTATGTCTTGTGTAACGCCTCAGTCCTAAAATACTTAGGATGATGTACGTAGACATGCCAGCTGTATACATACGAAGTATACTCCAATGTATGGAACCCTCGTATGTATACATAAGCTGTAAAATGCAGTAAACCATAATAACTAAATCTCATCCACAAAATCAAAAGAATAATGATATAAATCAACTCAAGAATTTTTTATTTATACATGCAGTTGGGCGGAGACAAATCCACTACCAACTATTTTAAATGAAAGAAAATACACAAGGAAGTGATCGATAAAATTGGCAAGACGAACCAAGAGCAATCATCTTCGAAGGAATGGAGAAGATCAAGGCCTTGGCTAGAACACATGTGAAAAGTCACAAAGCACACACCTAGAGAGATAACCAAGTCCTCAGAGGGACGTAACAAGATACATAAAGAACATGCCATATAAACTGTGATATATAATAAATAAAAGAAAGGTACATGCAATAGGGTGCTTTCCTGTTCTATAGTGATAATGCAGTTAAGAACAAACCTTCAACGCATGGGCACTCTGGCTGCAGGAAAATTAGGTATGGTCCTACATGATACCAGGAACCCAAAGCATAACATTCATCGAATGTCAGAGGCCAGCAGGAATTCAGGTATCAGGATCCAGGATCGTATCTCCAGCGGAGATAACCGACAATAATAAGAAAGTGCATACGTGGCCTATACATTAAGGAACTGTTCTTCCCACCCAATGCCTAGTAGGGTCACATCCATGAATCATAGGAACCTCTAGTAACTGCCAAGTCTACTAGCATACAAATCTATTAGCAGTTACTCCAAACCATCGCACGCCTCATACGTATCATTGGCCGACCGACTACGCGAGTACGTATCCTATATGTGACTCACATCACGTGATAATGTATGTGTCAAGGCCTATGAGATATACCAATACCTTATTATCAATGGGTGGCCACTTGACTAAGTCAATGTAAGAAAATAGAACATAAACAAATAAAACGACCGATATAGTCGCTTGCACCCAAGTGTGACTTGGACGCACAGTGATATAGAATAAACATAACATATGAAAATGAATATAAAAAACTAAAAAATAAATTAAAGTAATCACAAAGTATGGTGGCAATATGTCTTGCCAGGCAGAGCGGGAATAACAACTCCAAGCAATCAATCACATTAGCAAGAAATCTCAAAATCCATGAACGGCTCCGGATGCTGAAACAGACATCAAGAACGTTCTCGGTGTAAAAGATATATCTAGAAAATGCATGTCCAAAAGTCTAATTCTGGAATAGGGGCAAAATCATAATTTTGGGTCAAAACAATATCCGCCGTTGGACCTATTTTGCACCGAAACGTGTGCCAATGTCTATGATCTCTAAAGTCGTCAAACTATATGTCTACGGATCCGATTTGAGAAGACGAACCCAATCGTATGTCAAAAGTTGGATTTCGACGGGCTGTGCATAATTTTGCCCGTTGGAGCGGGTCACGGGCCCGCCAAAATAGCATTCCGGTCGATCTTCTCAGAATCGGACCAAACTTAGCATACAGGACCAAAAAAATGATACGGACATTTTGGGACCAGTTTCGTCTCAATTTTACAAACATTCATAAAGTAATTGGCTAATTTGCAAAGAGGCCGATACGGAGAATTTTGACGGATACACATCAAATTCGTCGCGCACACGCAACCAATTTGAATTTCGTCAAAGCCTACACATCCGCAAAGTCGATACGCACCTTTCGATGCTTTCAGTTTGCGACCATGTCGCCTGGTTTGGCGGGACGCACGTCGTATCGATAACGTTTTCCCAAAAATCTATTTTTTGAAAACAGGTTTTTCTTGGTTTTGTAAATCGAATTACTTTCTATATAGTGCATAAGAAATAAATCTACAAGAAGTGTTTTAATACCCTATATGTTGCCCATAATTCTATTCAAACAGATTTTAGGAAATGTCGATGGGTTGGCTATAAATCACCTTCCAAGTTAGGGTTTTGGGACATGATTTCTGTTCAATTTTGAACAGTTTTTTGACAACTTCGTCTAGAATTTCTAGGCATCCTATTGTGATACAAATAGTTCCATCTGAAGGGATTTGAAGGGGTTAGGGTTGGGATCATACAAGAAGAATTTGTTCGAGGAACGGGGGACTGTGGCGGAAGAACTATTGCTACAAAGTGGGTCGTTACTTGCTCTGCTGCTGCTGCTACGTGTATCTGCTGTCGGCCATCCGGCGCCTGTGGCAGTGTCTCCGGCGGACAGGGCTTGGTGCAGGCCATCGACTCGGGTCGTCTGGGATCAGGGAGGCCCTGGATCGAACGGTTTCAATTTTGGTGAAGGATCGAGGGGAAATTTCAATGCAATCCTCTCCCATCCTGATCTTATCTATATGGGATTTTAAAATTTCCATCTGAATTGGGTTCAACCCATTTATTTGCTGACTCCTAGTCTTCAATTGGAGATTGGATGTAGGATTTAAACAAAGATTTAGATTTAGCTCCAAATCTTTGAAGCAGATTTTCTCTTCATTCCTTTTCCTTGTTTTCCCTGTGTAAGGCCCGATTTTGAGGGGCTTATTCATCTCGTAAGAAATAAGCTTCTTGCAAGATATTGAGTTTAGGTTTATTTTATTTTATCTATTTTTTATTTATGTATAACACCAACTAAAACCAAATTCATATTTATACACTATAAATTTCTAAAAGCTAGATTAATATAAAACATCCAAAAATTCATTTGTTTTTAAAACTTCCCTTCCCATATAGCATGTAGTAAAATATTTACTATCTAAAATTTATTAATTACATAAATTTGAAATTTACAATTAAAATTTTAAAACTCAAGTAACTCTTAAGCAATATTTCTAGTAATAATATTTTGCCATAAAAATATTATAGAGCATTATTTACATGCAATCTATACTATATAAAAAGAAACATATACTTATTTACTAAGCTATTTAGTAATTTAAGAAACACCAAATTATTTAATAAAGTACAATAAATAAAATAAATAGTAAAAATATAAGGGGTTTATATCCTACCCAACTTATAAAAATTTTGTCCTCGAAATTAAATAAATCTTAATATCAAGGATACGAGATTTATACAAAAGGGAGAGCAAATACGCCCGATTGTTACCCGATTTTTGAAAAGATAGAGAAGTTAGTTATAAGAGAATCCATATTGACATTATATTCTATAAGATGAGGTATTCTTAGTTCAAAACTCTACCCAACTTATAGAAGTTGGCTAACCTTGAAAATTGTCGTTACAAGACTCCTGAAAAAGGACAGTTTCTAAAGAGTGGCACGAGTATATTGGACACTTTTGGCCGCAGTCACGGATTCTAAGGGAGCCTAGATATTGCTATAATGATCTTAATTACTCAATAACTTCCATAGGAGAATTATTATCATTTAACATTATTCCTATGAGGTCATACTTCAACAAGATAATAAACATCTCTTGTTTGAATATAACTAAAACGTGTCGGTTCAATAGGAATTCGTTCTTTAACTATAACCTGGGAAACTAAGAGGTAAGATCGAAGAAATTAAGGAAATAAGAGTCTGTAGCCAAGTGCTAAGAATCTTATATTGAGTACAGAAACCTCGCTACATGTCATGATTAGGTAAGTATTTGGAATTTTTAAGTCATAAGGGCTTGGTTTTGTGGGTTGGTGTTTTGTACTGTGTAGAAGACATGTGCTTGCCATGGGAATGTGCATTCGTCATAGGTGTGATATGTATTGCATGGGTCATGGGTGTTTAGTTTAGTTAAGGGAGTGGGTCGATATTGCATTGTTGAAACCAATTGGAACAACATAGACATCTATAGTTTGTTCTACGGGAAGGATGTGTCATACCTGTTGTATAGTTGATATGGAGCACAGTAAGGTGTGTTAAGCAGGATATGTATGTCATGTGTTTAGAGTGGCTCTTCTAGTTTATGAGGGTAACATTTGTTGGAAGGAAAAAGGCTAGTGTTATGCTTCAAATATCAAAGTCACGGTAAAGGTTATCAATTGGTATGGATAGAAATGGACGTTACAATCCACTAGATTTTTAGCCTAAGTGGAGTCGATCTACCTCAATCATCTACTAATTCAAGAATCCTGCGTTCTAGAGGCTTGCCTGTACCCTAAGGAAATTCCTTTCTCGAAATTGAAACTAAGACACGATTATATAATAGAACAAAATTTGAATCAAGGTTTCTATCTTTCGTTGCGGTTATCTAAACGTACGAGCAAGGAATATAAAATGCAGTAGAAGGATCACATCGTAATCTCCAAACAGATGGTGCAACGATTACAAATGTCATCCTATATCTAAGAGAGAGAGAGGGTATCCTAAGTTCAAGGTACTAGCTAACTTATAGAAATTGGTTAAACATAGAAAGCACGGTAACATGACTTCTAAGAAGATCAATTTCAATGAGATGTTGAGGATATGAGGTTCATCTGATCGTAGCCATGGACTCTATTAGGAAGCCTAGGTATTACTTATTTAACATTGCTCCTATATTGACTATGTTTGCTCCAGACAGTAGGAAAGGTCTTGGTCAAGTATGTTCGAAAGCAAGTTGGTACGGAAGGATGCATAATATAGGCTACAAAGAGATATGGTTACAGGATTTATAGAGGCGGGGACCAACGGATCAGGACTACATAATAGGTGGCAAGATCTATGTCATCAGATTGGTTTTTCTTATAGCCCGAATATGACGATGTGCAAGGATGGATTTAACTGGGTCTTAATGGATTCCCTAATTGAACATCAATCTTTGATTAAATGAGTCATTTGTTTTAATCTATATTGACTAGACGAGATGCTATGAATTTAATCTAAGCCATTCCTAGTAGGTTAGGGTAGTCTTATATAGGTTCCAAGTCAAGTTGTCGGGCAAAAGTTTTTCAGCCGGGTTGGTTAACTAGGCTCCTTACGACCAACAATGTGCCTTCTGTGACTTTTGTGTTTAAGTGGCACAAGAAGACTCAATCGAGGGGCACACTAGTGGCTTGTGTATAGTGGGCTTTGAGTAGGCCACAACCGTATATCGGGCCAAAAGATTTGAGTCAATGTTGGATTTTTAACTGCAGTCGAAAAGTATATCGGTTTCGACACTAAGGGTTCTTGTTAGTCGTTTTGACCTGAAAGTCGTATCATAAAAATAGAGTACAAGGGGACGTATTTTCGTGGGACATGATATGTCTACATGAAGGTGGAGTCGTCTATGTCTTGTATGTAAAATTTGTTGGAAGGTATCAACTGGTCTCATGCTCCGAATAATAATGTCATGGTTGGGGACACCAAATGATCTAAATGGAAAGTGGGAGTTCATGGGGCACTAATTATCATCCTAATGGAAATCGACTTATCCTGATCAATTGGTAATCTTTCATAAAATTTAGAAGGCTTACATTCTACTCATTTTTAGAAGCTAAGGAGTGGTTTTAGGATTAATGAGGTTCGAAGGAATTTTTAAAGTCATAATATTGTACCTTAACTTTTGATAATAAGAATTAAGGTATGGTGTAACGTGATATGGTAGATATGAATCAAATTCAAGGACCGCACTCCGATTTATAATAACTAGAAAATGATTGCGTACAACAATACATGAGTCGATAAAATAGAATGATCCACTTGTCCATAGTATACGAGATTCTATTGATGGGGTAACGACTCTAAAGCACGTCATATGAAAGATCGTTAACTACTATGCCATAAATTTTCTATTTATGTCAAGCCTGTCAGACTATAGTCACAAGGGTTCTAGTGGTTTCGAATGTAGTGCTCATACATTGCTATTGATAACTAGGGTATCAACATGATGGAGTATCATGCTACAAAAATTGGCCAAGCTGGTGAAGGTGTTGTTCTAAGACAAAGTCACATCTTTAATAATAAAATTTTATACCTAGAATATCACCTGCTGAATCTCTAACCTCGGAATGGTGTACATCATAGTCATGGTAAATGCTTGTCCTTGTTTATCTCTATTCCTTTCATGTCTAAACTGTGGGCTTGGTAGAGTAAGGGTTAGGTTATGGCATAAGGGTTGGTAGTTAGATCAAGAGTCAAAAATTTTTTTAGAGAACCATAATATTTTGTTCCTCGAGAATAGATAGTAGCCTAGGTTGATTTTTGATCAAGGGTATGATTCTAATCATCATCAAATTCAAGTGACTAGAAGATTAGGATAGTAGTTTTAGGGTTGAGGGAAGAACGAGTAAATAACTTGTGTATACAACTATCATGGCCATGGGGGATACTCTGTATCCATCTATCAAATACAAGTGTTTGTCTTTTCAATCAGTGAAAGACAAAAGCAATAAAGAGTTCAAGAAAGATGTCATTGAATACAATTATGCGATTCAAAGGCGAATGTATAATTCAAAAGGAATTGTCAATGCAGTCGCGGATGAGATCCTAGATACCACGATATCTCAATCCATGTGGGATAATCATATGAAGGGCGAACCAAGTGCACCACGATTGATCAGACCGTAATACATTGATTCTAATTAGACAATATGCTAGTGGGCGTCCCCAGTTTACATATGTCCTGAACAAGCTCGATAAGGAATAGGCTTGCAAAACTAAGCTATAAATAGCAATATTATTCATGGTAGTGCAAAGTATAAGTACGGGAGATAATGAATAAAACAGTTATAAATAGTTCAAGTTTTATAAGGATCTAAGTCTTGTCCGGTGTTCCTTCTTATATAGTCGTCCTACTGTCTCTTGTATCATGTCGTGGTTGACCAATGGAGTATGGGCTACTAAAACTCTGTATTCTAGGTTAACATATCTTCCTGCACTAGCATATATTCAGTTGCCACCCTGTTACACTTCGTTACTAGGTTATAAGGATACGGGTGGTGGGCTGTGAGGCACACTACCCAACTAAAAAGTTAACTAATAGAGTGATTGAGCAATAAAATATGTACACCTAGTATGAGTCATCTTCCTAACCTTTATCAAGCACAGAAGGAAGGATACAAATTACAGTAGAAAGGGATAATAAGAGGCAAATCAAGGCTGTCAAACGAGAGTTCAAAAATGAATTCAAGGGAGGAGATCAAGTATGTAGATGAGATTCTAGACTCTAATCCAATATACAGGCTCACATCGGTACAGTAACGTAACTGAAGTGATAAATTTGACCTGCATGGGCCACCACAAAAATATGTAACGCTCCATTCCCAAAATACTTAGGACAAAGTACGTAGACATGCCAGCTGTATACATAGGAAGTATACTCCAATGTATGGAACCCTCGTATGTATACATAAGCTGTAAAATACAGTAAACCATAATAACTAAATCTCATCCACAAAATCAAAAGAATAATGATATAAATTAACTCAAGAATTTATCATTTATACATGTAGTTGGGCGGAGACAAATCGACTACCAACTATTTTAAATGAAAGAAAATACACAAGAAAATGATCGATAAAAATGGCAAGACGAACCAAGAGCAATTATCTTCGAAGGAATGGAGAAGATCACGGCCTTGGCTAGAACACCTACGAAAAGTCACAAAGCACACACCAGGAGAGATAACTAGGTCCTCAAAGGGACGTAACAAGATACATAAAGAACATGCCATATAAACTGTAATATATAATAAATAAAAGAAAGGTACATGCAATAGGGTGCCTACCTATTCTACAGTGATAATGTAGTTAAGAACAAACCTTCAACGCATGGGCACTCTGGCTGTAGAAAAATTAGGTATGGTCCCACAGTGTCATGCCCCAGAACCAGAATACTGGAGAGCGGGGGAATGACTCAGCCAGCTACGTATTACGGGTAGATGAATACCGTATAATACGATCAATGCTGTCTAACCAGACGAGGGGGTGCATACTACATAAAAGTCTTACTATGGTCACTTCATATCTATTGTCTCAATCATTCAAAACAAGAAACAGAAATAGAGAACATGTAAGATAAAGCAGTAAGGTATCCTAAATGCTCAGTCAAAATGTTCTAGAGATCTGGCTTTACAAAACATAGCCAGATGGTATAGTAACATATACACAATTGTTATCAGCTGCAGTCTGACTTTAGTTACAATCATGCAAAAGTAAGTGCAAGACTATCCGACTAACATGTCGGTGCCAAACGGCTAAGTATAAAGTAAATAACAAAACGAGCGGTGAAGTAAGGAACCCACTCGAGTCCTCCTACGATCATTCCCCTAGTATTGACCATCTTGGAGGTAGAAGTAGGCAGGATCCTCGGGGACCGGCTCTAAATCTGGCCATGCAAAACCAGAGAGGTTAGACCTCTAATAGCAAGTACCACAAGAGAGCACGATATGAAGGACTAAAACAGTAAGTAAGAGAATATAATAGTAGATCTCTGCTTTCTACTAGGATTCACATAACATTACGACACTTCGAACCAACCTTCCAACCAAACAAGGACAGAAGTTAGCCCGTCATGTCCTGACATTCTGATTATCTCAGTTAGGCAACATTGTAGGTACAGTACACAAACAAATCATCTTGAATGGCCAATCAACTACTACGGCTTGCTATTGTGAGTCCCAAGTTATCCTGGAATTATGCAAATAGGGATTCCTCAGTTCTTACTATATGCAAGCAAGGCTAGTCTATCCAATCAATCAATTGCGCCAATCATGTAGTTAGACGAGTCCCAGCGGGACGCCCGCCGTTATAGCATGTACAATAATATAAGCAGATACCGTTCCCTGCCCGTGTGACAGATTTACAGTATCTGTGGGAACCAGCCGGCCCGTCGGGCACTTAATAGTCCCAAGGGGGCTGCCATGTAAGAACTCGGGAATCTATTCTCTCCATGCCATCATTATTTTATTTAACTTAATAGTCCCTACGTTGAGTGAAGTTCCATGCCGTGGATCATGGTCATTCAAATGGGTACTTTCGTACGGGGTACGATATGCGCAACTCTACAATGATACCCGTGCGGCTAGGTTGTAGGTTTTACATAGCGTGATGCAACAATCAAGTCTAACCACGGAGTAATCATGCCTTGACCATAGAGTACACATGCTATTTTTGTAAAATAAATAAATAAATAAATAAATAAATAAATAAATAAATAAATAAATAATTTAAAGCCTATATGTGCCTGCATGTCAATATTCGGGATCAGCCAGTCGATTGCAATAGTTCATTACATGAACGTGTCTCATTCATTCAATTCAATAAGACGACTAGTCAGTCTCTTAGTTCCAACTAGGAATACATGATCAATATTTAGTCCAGATAACCATTCTTATCAATGATATCAAGGCATGAAAGTCAATTAGTATTACATGGGGTCGAGTCTATAACTCTCAAGGTTAAGTTCTAGTCATACTGGGTATCCATGGATCAATCAGGACACAAGGCGCATTCCACATAACAATCCATTTTAACAAATTTAACATGTCATGATTTTATCAAGTTCATACCAAAAGGCGTAAGGATTTAATAGAAGAATTATCATGCCATCATTAAATGAATAAGTTATAGCACAAATAAAAACACCCAGGTCAAGAAGTCACACCAAAAAGTCTAAGCTAAGGCCAAAAGTCACGCCAAGTCTAGCAGGTTGGAGTGAGCGTATAAACAGCGTGAGCGTAAAAAGTGGTTCATGTTGGCACGCACAGTATAAACGTGAAGGAAAATTCACGCACTCATAAGTAAGCGTAAAGAATGATAAGAAATTCACGCACGCCCAAGTGAGCATGAAAAGTGTGGCAAGAAATCCACGCACGCACAAGTGAGCGTAACTCAAAATTCACGCTGGCATGTGAGGGCGTGAGCGTGACTAAAAATCCACGCAGATACGTAGAGACGTGTGCGTGACTAAAATCCACGCAGACACATACAGACGTGTGCGTGACTAAAAATCCACGCAAACACGTACAGACGTGTGCGTGACTAAAAATCCACGCACTCATGGATGTGTGCATGACTGAAAATACACGCACTCATGGATGTGTGCGTGACTGAAAATACACGCACGCTCATGAGAACGTTAGCGTGACTAAAAATACATGTACGCTCATGACAATGTGAGCGTGACTAAAAATGTACGCACGCTCATGAGAACGTGAGCGTGACTAAAAATACACGCTAACATGTAAAGACGTGTGCGTGACTGAAAATACACGCCAATACGTAAAGACGTGTACGTGACTGAAAATACATGCAGCCACGTAGGAACGTGTGCGTGACTGAAAATACACGCAGACACGTAAGAACGTGTGCGTGACTCAGCCTTCGTCCCAGCCAGAAAATGAAGTTCCCAGCCAGAAGACACGCTAAGTTGGGAGATCAAAACCCATGAATAACTGAAATACAACAACTTAGATCTAGAGAAAACATGCCATAGAAATCAAAAATGCCAAGAACTAAACTCTCTCAGGATCGTGAGAGGAAGAGAAATGAACCATAAAATGGTTCTCCAAGCAAGAAGCAAGATTGCACTTGCCTGCTGTGGTTGGTGGAGAGAGTAATGAGAGGAAGAAGAAGAAGTAATGGTGAAGAGAAGTAATAAGGAGAGAGAAGGAGAAGGAAGCCTTAAATAGGAAGGGTAGTGGTAGGTGGGAGTTATGGGCCGGGTTTGTCCACCATGAACCCGAAAACCCTCCATGGCCGAACCCAATAAGACCAAAGCAGAGAATAAAAGCAGGAAGAAAATACAGAAAATAGAATACAGAAATAAAATGCAGGAAATAATTAACATGAAAATTAAAGAGCATATAATTAATTAACATGAAATTAAAGGAATTTAAATACAGGATAATACATGATAAATACTAAATAAATATACATGAGTTGCACATGTATATAAAAATATGCATTTCGGGAACGGGAAGTGACACACAAGATACTAGGGACCTCAACGCATAACATTCATCGAATGTCAGAGGCCAGCAGGAAATCAGGTATCAGGATCTAGGACCGTATCTCAAGCGGAGATAACCGACAATAATAGGAAAGTACATACGTGGCCCATACGTTAAGGAACTGTTCTCCCCACCCAATGCCTAGTACGGTTATATCCATGACTCATAGAAACCTCTAGTAACTGCCAAGTCCACCAGCATGCAAATCTATTGGCAGTTACTCCAAACCGTCGCACGCCTCATACGTATCGGTGGTCGACCGACTACGCGAGTACGTGTCCTACATGTGAATCATATCACGTGATAATATATGTGTCAATGCCTATGAGATATACCAATACCTCATCATCAATGGGTGGTCACTAGACTAAGTCAATGTAAGAAAATAGAACAAAAATAAATAAAACGACCGATATGGTCACTTGCACCCAAGTATGACTTGGACACACAGTGATATAGAATAAACTGAATATATGAAACTGAATATAAATAACTAAAAAGTAAAGTAAAGTAATCACAGAGTATGGTGGCAAGTTATCTTGCCTGGCAGAGCGAAAATAGCAACTCCAAGCAATTAATCACGTCAGCAAGAAATCTCAAAATTCACGAACGACTCCGGATGCTGAAACAGACAACAAGAACATTTCTGGTGTAAAAAATATATCTAGGAAATGCTTACCAAAAGTCTAATTCTTGAACAAGGGCAAAATCATAATTTTGGGTCAAAACGATGTCCGTCGTTAGACCCGTTTTGCACCAAAATACGTGCTAATGTCTATGGTCTCTAAAGTCATCAAACTATATTTCTACGGATTCGGTTTGAGGAGAAGAACCTAACCGTATGTCCAAAGTTAAATTCCGACGAGCTGTGCATAATTTCGCACGTTGGAGCGGGTTGCGGGCCCACCAAAATAGTATTTCGGTCGACCTTCTCAGAATCGTACCAAACTTGGCATACAAGACCAAAAAAAGAATACGGTTTTGTTCGTGCAAGTTTTATTTTGATTTGACGAACGTGCACAAAGTAATTGACTAATTTACAAAGATGTTGATACGAAAATTTTTGACGGATACGCATCAAATTTGCCGCACACACGCAACCAATTTGAATTCCGTCAAAGCCCACACATCCGCGAAGTCGATACGCACCTTTCAAAGCTTTCGGTTTACGACCATGTTGCCCAGTTTGGCAGAACGAACATCGTATCGGTAACGTTATCCCAAAAATCTAATTTTTAAAAACAGGTTTTTCTTGGTTTTGTAAATCGAATTACTTTCTGTACAGTGCATACGAAATAAATCTACAAGAAGTGTTTTAATACCCTGTATGTTGCCTATAATTCTATTCAAACAGATTTTAGGAAATGTCGATGGGTTGGCTATAAATCACCTTCCAAGTTAGGGTTTTGGGACTTGATTTCTGTTCAATTTTGAACAGTTTTCCGCCAACTTTGTCTCGAATTTCTTGGCATCCTATTGTGATACAAATAGTTCCATCTAAAGGAATTCGAAGGGGTTTGGGTTGGGATCATACCAGAAGAATTTGCTCGAGGAACGGGGGACTGTGGCGGAAGAACTATTGCTGCAAAGTGGGTCGTTACTTGCCCTGCTGCTGCTGCTACATGTATCTGCTGTCGGCCGTCCGACGCCTATGGCAGTGTCTCCGGCGGCCAAGGCTTGGTGCAGGACGTCGACTAGGGTCGTCTGGGATCAGGGAGGCCCTGGGTCGAAGGGTTTCGGTTTTGGTGAAGGATCGAGGGAAAATTTTAATACAATCCTCTCCCGTCCCGATCCTATCTATATAGGATTTTAAAATTTCCATCTGAATTGGATTCAACCCATTTATTTGCTGACTCCTAGTCTTCAGTTGGAGATTGGATGTAGGATTTAAACAAATATTTAGATTTAGCTCCAAATCTTTGAAGCAGATTTTCTCTTCATTCCTTTTCCTTGTTTTCCCTGTGTAAGGCTTGGTTTTGAGGGGCTTATTCATCTCGTGAGAAATAAGCTTCTCGTGGGATATTGAGTTTAGGTTTATTTTATCTAGTTTCTATTTAAGCATAACACCAACTAAAACCAATTTTTTATTAATACACTATAAATTTCTAAAAGCTAGATTAAAATTAAACATGCAAAAATTTATTTGTTTTTAAAACTTTCCTTCCCATATAACATGTAGCAAAATATTTATTACCTAATATCTATTAATTACATAAATTTCAAATTTACAGTTAAATTTCTAAAACTCAAGTAACTCGTAAGCAATATTTCAAGTAATAATATTTTGCCATAAAAATATTATAGAGCATTATTTACTTGCAATCTATACTATATAAAAAGAAACATATATACTTATTTACTAAGCTATTTAGTAATTTGAGTAACACCAAATTATTTAATAAAGTACAAGAAATAAAATAAATAAATAAATAGTAAAAATATAGGGGGTTTACATTCTACCCAACTTATAAAAATTTTGTCCTCGAAATTAAGTAAATCTTAATATCAAGGATACGAGATTTATACAAAGGGAGAGTAAATACGTCCGATCGTAACCCAGTTTTCGAAAAGATAGATGAGTTAGTTATAAGAGAATCCATATTGACATTATATTATGCAAGATGAGGTATTCTTAGTTCAAGACTCTACCCAACTTATAGAAGTTGGCTAACATTAAAAATTGTCGTTACAAGACTCCTGAAAAAGGACAGTTTCTAAAGAGTGGCACGAGTATATTGGACACTTTTGGCCGCAGTCACAGATTCTAAGGGATCCTAGATATTGCTATAATGATCTTACTCAATAACTTCCATAGGAGAATTATTATCATTTAACATTATTCCTATGGGGTCATACTTCAACAAGATAATAAACATCTCATGTACGAATATAACTAAAACGTGTCGGTTCGATAGGAATTCGTTCTTTGACTATCACCTGGGAAACTAAGAAGTAAGATCGAAGAACTTAGGGAAATAAGAGTCTGTGGCCAAGTGCTAAGAATCTTATAATAAGTACAGAAACCATGCTACAGATCATGATTAGGTAAGTATTTAGAATTTTTAAGTCATAAGGGCTAGGGTTTGTAGGTTGGTGTTTGGTACCGTGTAGGAGGAATGTGCTTGCTTGAAAGAAGCTGATCTTCAATTAGTGCCCCATGAAGACAATTAGTGCTTCAAATGATCATAAGGGAAAGCTGGTCTTCAACATGATCATAAGGCTAGGGTTATAGCAGAAACATGATCATAAAGGCTAGGGTTATAGAAGAAACAATTTGTAAGCCCACTTCCCATTTTTTTTAATTTTATTTGTTTATGATTAATTTTATGGTCATTGTGAGTCATGCCAAAGCTTGTAGGTGGGCTATGACCATATTAGGGTCATATGACCTCTAGATAGCCTATATATGTATTATTTAGCTATTTTATATTTTTCTACAATTTTTGGATATTTTTAGGTATTTAATATTTAAGGTTTTATTATTTTTAAGGACTTTCAGGATTTACTGTAAGGTCATACGGGGGGTATTTCTGGACCAAATATTTTTATTTGGGCTCTAAATGACTAAACATATTTTCTAGAATAAGTTAGAAATGTTCCGGATTTTTAGAATTTTTGGGATTTTTTTAAATAATTAAAACATATAGAATTTATATTTTATAGGTTTTTAGAATTTACTACGAGGTCACACGATGATATTTTATGTTAAAATATTTTATTTATATTCTAGACACTTAGAAATATTTTCTAAAATTTTCTAGAATTTTTCTGGATTTTTTTGCAATTTATTTTGATTTATTTGGACTTAAAACGATTTTTAAATAATTTTCTGAATTAAATAAATAAATACCCAGAAATCCACCCAGGGGGGCCCACCTGTCGGCGCCAACTGCTACAGTGACCGCCTCTCTCTCTCTCTCTCCTGTATATATATTATTCTATTCGTCCACCCTAATTAAATTCCAGCAGCCTTTTGTGGTAGAACTCATCTATGGTTTCCGACATCCCAAAGCGATTCCCGCCAACCCCGACGTCCCGAAGCGATTTCCGCCAACCCCGATGTGCCTTTTATGTGCCATTTTTTGTTGGAAGCGTATTGAGGTATAGTTACTGAATATGTAATTTATTTTCATAATTTCGGAACCTAAATTTCTGGAAAATTTGTAGAGTGCTAGTTGTCCGAAACTTGACACGTTTCGGTGTTTTCGAGATTCTGGGAGGACCGGAGATCGAAATCATGAACCATTTGAAGTTTCGGAAAGCTGACACAGAGCTCTACGACATATTTTGTTTCCAGAAATTATTTCAGTCAACTAGTATTTTAGTTATACTGTTGAACTCAGAATTGATCGGTTGATCACTGTTTTGGTCACGATTAGCCATAATGGCGATATCTTTTGACCAAAGTATGATTTTGCGGCACGGTTGATTCCAGCGCACTCGTGGCGCTGAAATCTACTAAGGTACACTTTCAAAATCTAGAGTTCATAGTGTTTGACCAGATAATTAATGGTACGCCTCGATTTGCGTGTTAAGGTTTCAAAAATTGGAAACATGACCTTTGATGGCCAAACTTGCATGTTTAGATTATTATTAGGTTAAATAATATTTTTAAGTAATTTATTCTAGAATTAACTATTATTAGTTTAGTAATCCAACAAGCCACTATTCCATGAATTTAGAACTAGAACATTAGAATTGATTTGTAGTTTTCGTGCACGGTTCGTGGTGCGATATGTGTTATAGGTTGACAGCTTCTAGATTGGCAATCTCCTCATCATCTACTTTGGACATACGATTGGGTTTATGTCATCAAAACAAATCCGTAGACAAGTAGTTGACGACTTTAGAGACCATTGACTCTGGAACGCTTTTCGGTGCAAAGCGGATCCAACGGCAGACATCATTTTTGCCCAAAATTACCGTTTTGCCCTGTATCCAGAATTGGACTTAAGGACAGACAATCCTAGCTAATTTGACTATTCTGAGAATATTGGCGATGTCTGTTTCAGCTTTCGGAGACAGTTGTGATGATGTGGATTTTATGGCTTATCAGTTGATGACATTTTTTGGATCTACGTGCAACCACCAGGCAAGTTATCTTGCCTCCCTCTACAGTTTAATTTCATGTTTATAGTTTTTATGTTATTTTTGCATTATCATAGATACTCTATTTTGTTATAGATTTTATATGAGTCATTAGCTTTCTAGTTGACTTGATTTATCTAGATTTTATATACCGTGTTCACCAGTTTATAGTCTTGCTTGACTTGACAGTATAGTTATACTGGACTTGACTGTGTCTTGACTAAGTTGTACCTTGGCTCACCTGTACCCTGACTGAGTCGTGTCTTGGAATGAGTACGTATGATTGAACTGCTATAGCCTTGATTACCATTTTTTCTCAACCAGAGAGTCCACACTCGGGGCGAGGGTTGATCAGTTGCACCAGAGAGTCCACACTCGGGACGAGGGTGTTTGTTCCTTGGCACCAGAGAGTCCACTCGGGACGAGGATGTTGACTTGTTATTTGTGCCAGAGAGTCCACACTCGAGATGACGGTGCCTTGCCGTAAACTAACCAGAGAGTCCACGCTCGGGATGAGGGTTAGTGATTAGAACTAACTAGAGAGTCCACGCTCGGGACGAGAGTTAGTGATTAGAACTAACCAGAGAGTCCACTCTCGGGACGAGGGTTAGTGATTAGAACTAACCAGAGAGTCCATACTCGGGACGAGGGTTAGTGATTAGAACTAACCAGAGAGTCCACACTCGGGACGAGGGTTAGTGATTAGTTCAAACATGCGAGTCCACTCGGGGTAAAGGTTTGGTATTTCCATTGATCTCGTGTTCACTTGTTCATCCAACAGTTCAGTTACGCGTAGTTGTTCTTGTATTTCAGTTTATAGTCACCCGTTAGTTTGGTCATAGTCTCTTGCCATGTTAAGTATCGTTCCTTGTTTATAGCCTATTTATATTATCATGCATGATTAAACTGCTAGATATGCATGTTTTTATGTATCTTGTTATGTCCTCTGAGGACCTGATGGTCTCTTCAGTTTTAGCGATTGCATGGGGTTAGTTAGCAGAATGGGATGGTAGATGATTGCGATGCATGATTCAGGTATTTGTCAGTAATATTTTATTGTTATCCTTTCGTGCTTTACATTCCTTATCTTGTGATATCCTGCTTATTGATTCAGTTTAGAGACTCTTATTATATTCTTTGAGTCTTATCGGACATATATGCTAGTGGGCTGCAGACCACGACCCATAGTGTTCATTCATGTTTTGTACACTTATTGCGAATTTGAGATATAGATTTGTTTTGCCATGATTTGGCAGTATAATATAGTCTTGATAGCTTTTACGCATTCGAGTTGGGCTGGAGTCCGCTTGATGCGTAGCTAGCTTGCTCACGTGCTCGCGTCTGAAAAGCTGGTACGGGTCGTGACAAGTTTTTTTGGTGGCCTATGCAGGTCAGAGCATATCGTATCGGTTACGTAAATGTACTGATACGAGCCTGCGACTATGACTAAACCTTAGAAATCTCAATCCACACTGCCTTGAAAATTCTCGTAGAAATTTCTTTACGTCCTTGAAATTTTATATTTGTTTTCGATTATTCTTCCTTGCCTTCCTAACCATTAATTTTTGTCTCTTCCTATTTCTGAGTGACGAACGATCGTGCTGTCTAGAATTCATCCGAAATTATTAAATTATAGTATAATATTGCATGATTATTAAGTTTTGGTTATTTATAGATATGAAGGATTATAGTTGCTATATGCCTAGATATCTGTCGGTAGAATTGTTAGCAACTAGTTAGAAGATTATAAGATTTTAGTGACAGTATTTGGAGGAGTAGTGTGACCAAAGGTGGGTAGAAGTCCTCAAGTATTCAGAGTTATAAAATGACTAGAGAAGGTTATAAAATATTTTTGAGAAACTAAATTTTAGGAGATTAAGGACTTTAAATTTTAAGGAATAGTTATGAATTAGAATTTCGACGACGAAATTTTTCTAAGGTGGGTAGATTTGTAGGTGGGATATGACCATATTAAGGTCATATGACCTCTAGATAGCCTATATATGTATTATTTAGCTATTTTATATTTTTTTACAATTTTTGGATATTTTTAGGTATTTAATATTTAATATTTTATTATTTTAAAGGACTTTTAGGATTTACTGTAAAGTCATACGGGGGTATTTCTGGACCAAATATTTTTATTTGGGATCTAAATGACTAAACATATTTTCTAGAATATGTTAGAATTTTTTTTGGATTTTTTTTTTAGAATTTTTGGAATTTTTTTATATAATTAAAACATATAGAATTTATATTTTATAGGTTTTTGGAATTTACTGCGAGGTCACACGATGATATTTTGTGTTAAAATATTTTATTTATATTCTAGACACTTAGAAATATTTTCTAGATTTTTCTAGAATTTTTCTGGATTTTGTGCAATTTATTTTGATTTATTTGGACTTAAAATAATTTTTAAATATTTTTTTGAATTAAATAAATAAATACCCAGAAATCCACCTATGGGGGGCCCACCTGTCGGCGCCAACTGCTACAGTGACCGCCTCTCTCTCTCCTATATATATTATTATATTCACCCACCCTAATTAAATTCCAGCAGCCTTTTGTGGAAGAACTCATCTAGGATTTCCGACTTCACGAAGCGATTTTTGTCAACCCCGACGTGGTTTTTTCGCATTGTTTTTTTGTTGGAAGCATATTGAGGTATAGTTTATGAATATGTAATTTATTTTTGTAATTTCTGAACCTAAATTTCTGGAAAATTCGTAGAGTGCTAGTTGTCCGAAACTTGACACGTTTCAGTGTTTTAGAGATTCCGGGAGGACCGGTGATCGAAATCACAAACTGTTTGAAGTTTCGAAAAGATAACACAGAGCTCTACGACATATGTCTTTTCCAGAAATTATTTCATTTATCTAGTATTTTAGTTATTCTGTTGAACTCAGAATTGATTGGTTGATCACCGTTTTGGTCACGATTAGCTATAACGGCAATATCTCTTTACTAAAGCGTGATTTTGTGGAAGGTCCAGCACACTCGTGGCACTAAAATCTATGAAGGTGCACTTTCAAATCTAGAGTTCATAGTGTTTGACCAGATAGTCAATGGCACGCCTCGATTTGCGTGTTATGGTTTCCAAAATTGGAAACATGACTTTTGATGGCCAAACTTGCATGTTTAGATTATATTTAGATTATTATTAGGTTAAATAATGTTTTTAAGTAATTTATTTCAGAATTAACTATTATTAGATTAGTAATCCAACTAGCCACTATTCCATGAATTTAGAACTAGACATTAGAATTGATTTGTGGTTTTCGTGCACGGTTCATGGTGCGATATGTGTTATAGGTTGACAGCTTCTAGATTGGCAATCCCGTCATCATCTACTTTGGACATACGGTTGGGTTCATATCATCAAAACAAATCCGTAGACAAGTAGTTGACGACTTTAGAGACCATTGACTCTGGTACGCTTTTCGGTGCAAAGCGGGTCCAACGACGGACATCGTTTTTTCCCGAAATTACCATTTTGTCTTGTGTCCAGAATTGGACTTAAGGACAGGCAATCCTAGCTACTTTGACTATTATGAGAATGTTGGGGATGTCTGTTTTAGCTTTCGAAGACAGTTGTGATGATATAGGTTTTATGGCTTATCAGTTGATGATATTTTGTGGATCTACGTACAACCACCAGACAAGATACCTTGCCTCCCTCTACAATTTAATTTCATGTTTATAGTTTTTATGTTATTTTTTGCATTATCATAGATACTCTATTTTGTTATAGATTTTATATGATTCATTAGCTTTCTAGTTGACTTGATTTATCTAGATTCTATATACCGTGTTCACCAGTTTATGGTCTTGCTTGACTTGACAGTGTAGTTATACTGGACTTGACTGTGTCTTAACCGAGTTATACCTTGGCTCACCTATACCCTGACTGTGTCGTGTCTTGGAACGATTACGTGTGATTGAACTGCTATAGCCTTGATTATCATTTTTCCTCAATCAGAGAGTCTACACTCGGGACGAGGGTTGATCAGTTGCACAAGAGAGGCCACATTTGGGACGAGGGTGTTTGTTCCTTGGTACCAGAGAGTCCACTCGGGACGAGGGTGTTTGGCTTGATCTGTTTACATCCGGGAGTCTACACTCGGGACGAGGATGTTGACTTGTTATTTGCACCAGAGAGTCCACACTCAGGACGAGGGTACCTTGCCGTGAACTAACTAGAGAGTCCACGCTCGGGACGAGGGTTAGTGATTAGAACTAACCAGAGAGTCCACACTCGAAATGAGGGTTAGTGATTAGTTCAAACCTGCGAGTCCACTCGGGGCGTGGGTTTGGTATTTCCATTGATCTCGTGTTCACTTGTTCATCCAGCAGTTCAGTTACGTGTAGTTGTTCTAGTATTCCAGTTCATAGTCATCCGTCAGTAGCCACTTGTCGTTAGTCACTTGTTAGCAGTTTGGTCATAGTCTCTTGCCATGTTAAGTATCGTTCCTTGTTTATAGCCTATTTATATTATCATGCATGATTAAACTGCTAGATAGGCATGTTTTTGTGTATCTTGCTATGTCCTCTGAGAACCTGATGATCTCTTCAGGTTTAGGGATTGCATGGAGTTAGTTAGCAGAACGGGATCATAGATGATTGTGATGCATGATTCAGGTATTTGTCAGTGATATTACATTGTTATCCTTTCGTGCTTTACATTCCTTATCATAAGATATTCTGCTTATTGATTCACTTTAGAGACTCTTGTTATATTCTTTGAGTCTTATCGGACATATATGCTAGTGGACTGCAGACCACGACCTATAGTGTTCATTCATGTTTCATACATTTATTGTGGATTTGAGATATAGATTTTTTTGCCATGATTTGGTAGTATATCATAGCCTTGACAGCGTTTACATATTCGAGTTGGGCTGGAGTCCGCTTGACACGTAGCTGGCTTGCTCACGTGCTCGCGTCCGAAAAGCGGGTGCGGGTCGTGACACAATTAGTGCTCCAAATGATCATATGGGAAAGCTGGTCTTCAACCCTAGCCCTAAATAGAAAGCTGGTCTTCGACATGATCGACGACACGTTGAAGACCATCGGAGACAAGCTGAGGCACGATATACTCGACTTGAGGCCCGATTTGATATATAATTCAAGTTATAGCAGAAATAGATTGATACTCTTCAGAAAATCGTCCAGACAGTTACGGCCAACGGCAACTCTGGAACGACTCATACCGTAACCGAGCCTGCGATCCGACCGATCGAAATTGAGCCGGAGGTACCCAAACGGCTACCTGCAATACCAAGGAGTTCCAACTATGAGGTGTCAAAATTTATTAAATATTGTCGCATGTCCTTCTACAGTACTGAAGACCCTTCTTTGGCGATCAATTGGATGGAGGAGTTGGAAAATCAGTTCGAGCTTCTAGGCGTTGATGTGTCCAAAAAAGTTGTATGTGCTCTGCTTCTACTCCGATTGAACGTATATGACTGGTGGGCCGTACAAAAGCGATCGATCCGGTATAACGACGAGACAACGGCAATCTCTTGGGCCACCTTTGACAGGCGTTCAAAATTAAGTACCTCCCTGCAGCCGTTCGACAAGAAGAGGAGAATGAATTTATGCAGTTAAAATAAGAGAATATGACGGTGCGACAGTACGCAGCAGAGTTCAGTAAACTGGCCAAATTTGCTAGATTATTTTTACCTACAATGGAGAGTCACGTTCGGCGGTTCGAAGTGGGTCTGCGGCCCTCTATCTCTGCTCATATATTAGTTTCGAAATACAAGACAATGGACAAGTTCCTGAATCACGCTCTCCGCCTTGAGCGCCAATATTCCCCAGCTGCTGCCGGTACTATGCATACATACAATCATAAGCGTCCTAGCCATACAGGAGGAAATAATGTGACCGAGCATCCGAACAATGGGCACCAAAGCGGATACCAAGGGCAGAACACAGGACCTCGCTGTAATAGATGGCACCGATTCGGATAGCTAGCCGTCGATTGCGAAGTTCTTGAAGGAGTATGCTGGAACCGTGGTAAAAGGGGACACTTCAATTCAAATTTCCCGGCAAAGAGACTGAACCCAATGGCGCCTTAGCAGCAGCAACATGTCCAGGGGACCAGTACCTCGAGCCCAACAACCCATGCCACAAAATGGTCAGGATCGTCAATCCAATGTTCCGGGTCGCGTCTATGCCATGACTCGAGATGTGGCATTTGCCTCTGATACAGTCATGACAGGTAGACTACTTTTCAATAATAAACCTGCTCGTGTACGGTTCGATTCGGGTGCTACCCATTATTCTATAGAGGCAGATTTCATTAATGAACACAAATTCCCCTTGGCACCATTAGGCCATAACCTTAGCATTAGCACCCCGTCGGGCACACAAATCCCTGTAAACACTATCTGTAGAGACGGCTGCATATTTATAGGTGGAAGGAAATTGACTCTTGATGCGATAGTTCTGGACCTTAAGGACTACGACGTCATTTTGGGATGGATTGACTTGGCGCTTGCTCGGCCACTATTGACTGTACAGGAAAGAAGGTCACCTTCTACCTACCG
Source organism: Iris pallida (assembly GCA_029216955.1). Lineage (NCBI taxonomy): Eukaryota > Viridiplantae > Streptophyta > Magnoliopsida > Asparagales > Iridaceae > Iris > Iris pallida. Next base: position 9,500,386 of record JANAVB010003398.1, on the reverse strand, counting down.
GGGGAGTCCGAATTTTGCCATTCGTGTGGCGAAGCGTCGATAACCTGCATGGTTATCTCGACGATCTCTGCTCGACGGATGCTACATTTCGGATGCGAAGGCTACTTGGCGTCCGTTCGAGACACGCGACATGATAGTACAAACACGGATCAAACCGATATTATGGCAGAATTTCTAGACATGTTCCTGGATGAGCTACCCAGCATACCACCCGATCGAGAAATTGAGTTCACTATTGACACCTTCCCCAACACTCGACTGATTTCCAAGGCCCCGTACAGAATAGCCCATGTAGAACTAAAATAACTTAAAGTACAATTACAGGAATTACTCGACAAAGGGTTCATTCATCCTAGTGTCTCGCCATGGGGTGCGCCTGTGCTGTTTGTTAAGAAGAAAGATGGGTCGATGCGACTCTGCGTCGACTATCAGGATTTGAATAAAGCCACTGTCCGGAACAAATACCCCTGTCCCGTATCGACGATTTGTTTGATCAGCTCCAAGGTGCCACGGTGTTTTCGAAGATTGATCTTCGATCAGGTTATCACCTGCTCAAGGTCAAGCTAGAGGATGTACCGAAGTCTGCCTTCCACACTCGTTACGACCATTACGAGTTCTTGGTGATACCATTCGGCCTGACAAATGCTCCTACCGCCTTTATAGATCTAATGAATCGGGTATTCCGTCCATTTCTTGATAAATTTGTAGTAGTCTTCATAGACGATATCCTCGTCTACTCGAAGGATCAAACGCAACATGCAGAACATCTGCGGACAGTAATCCAGACCCTCCGAGGTAATCAGTTGTTTGCGAAGGGGAGCAAATATGAGTTCTAGCTGAACAGTGTATCTTTTCTTGGGTATATCATCTCCGCTGAAGGCATTTCAGTTGATCCGAAGAAAGTTGTGGCAGTTGTTGATTGGAAATGGCCCGCGTCTATCAGTGAAATTTGAAGCTTCCTCGATTTGGTTGGATACTATAGACGCTTCATGAAGGACTTCATGAAGATCGCATCGCCCTTGACTCGCCTCACCCAAAATGGGAGTCGCGTTCGTGTGGTCAGACGATTATAAGGCTTCATTCTAAGAGCTAAAGACGCGGCTTGTTTCGGCCCCGATACCCTCTCTTCTGAAAGGGACTGAGGGATTTCAAATCTTCAGCGATGCTTCTGGCCTAGGTTTGGGGCGTGTGCTCATACAGCAGGATAAGGTGATATTTTTTGCTTTCAGACAGCTCAAGCTGCATAAGAAGAATTATCCAACCCAGAATTAGCAGCAATTGTGTTCGCGTTGAAGTTGTGGCGCCACTATCTTTATGGCGTGGCGTTGTCACTACCACTTTTCTGGGATAAGGGTATTTTAATAATTGTGTAATTTTTTAAATTATTCTATTAATATTTTTAATTGTTTTTTTTGTGATAGTGGTTCTTTTGGTTTAACCTTAGATAACCATGTTTAGAGACTTACCATGATTAGAAGACTTAATTATCAGTTAAATTTAAATTTTGAGATTAAATCCTAATTAGGAAACCATTTTGAATTCATTTTAGGTTTTTTAGTTATTTTGGCTTGTGGGCTATTTGCTAAAAGGCTTTTAAAATAGCTTAAGTTGTAGTTGGGCCTTATGACTAAACCCTAAATCCCAGCATATGGCCCGCCAACACAAGCCCCCCATATAAACACATCATGTAGTCACCAAGCCACTTTTGCAAAATCCTAATTTTCACCTTCTTCAAAGTAGCCTCTATTCTCCAATTTTCATCCAAATTAGACCAAAAAACTTGTGTTACGATCCTTGGAAGGAGAAGAAGTTGCTGGAGTCTTGCAAGCAAAGAATTGGAGGCATTTGACAATAGGATTTTGGGTATCGAGGCATTTTGGAGACTTTTGTATTGGGATTCCAACTCTCAATAGGTAAATGTTTCTAAACTCATTTAAATTTTAATTTTTCTTCATAGAAGCATGCATCTAGGTACCATGGACCTGTAGACGAAGTTTGGTAGGATTTTCTGTCTGTTTGATATGTGTATCGGATGCGTGTCGGTGTATTGTAACATATTTTTGATGAAATGACTCAAAGAATTAAAAGTTATTATTTTTCAAAACTAATTTCATATATTTGTAGCCCTATACGAGGGAATTCCAAAACCCTATTCTGAGTTTATTTTGACACAATTTTTGTGTCCAAATCGGACATGAAGACGTAGCACGAGGCCCCGTGCACTATCTCGTGCAGTCCTGCTGTCTGAGTGTCATAATTTGATGGAAATGACACATTTTGGGATAAAATTTGGTGGACATGTGGGGGCAACCTCCATCCACGTCCTCGTAAAATTTTACGAGGTTTCGTTGAGTGTGCACAAAGTTATCGAGGCCGCATGGATTTCGGTCTATTATGCACACACACGAAAATCGGCCCTGACACGCACTCATAACAAGGAAACGAGGACACGTGGACTCGAGACAGGGTGTCCTACACCTAGCCCTATACCTAGGCTACTCTTGGACACGAGCACGGGATGCGTGGACGTGTGTGTCGTATCCTAGGTGGGCCAACACGTGTGCACGAGGCCGAGCGCACGCGCGCGTGCAGCCCACTCTGATACGGAGTCCAAACGTGGACACGATGACTTTTGGACACGATGCAGGACTTTGGACACGTATATCTAGACCTACCCTAACTCTGGACACGAGCACGAGGCTTCTTGTTGGACGCAACGAGTCCTACAGTGTTCGACACACGTGCACGAGCACGTTTACACTATTTTCTGATACGTTGTATATTTTGAGTTTTTAACACCTTTGTGTCCAGTTATTGGACAAGTTTGGGTTCGTTTGGACACGTGGGGTTTGTCCCTACCACTGTGCACTTGTTTCACTAATTTATTTCGATTTTTGTAGCATTAATTAGGTTTTCAAGTTGATGTTTTATAGATTAACAATATGTTCTCAGGTTTTGGGGGTTTGATGAATTTTGGATTTTGAGTTATATTATTTCCTAGGTTGTAAACTAAGGTTTATGTTGTGTAGTGTGTGGTTTACACTACATGACTGTGATTCATTTCCTCCTACATATACAACCTATATGTATATATACTTCCTATATATATATATATTCTCTATTTATACTTAGTAGTGTATATACATATACATATATATATATATATATATATATATATATATATATATATATATTTATATATATATATATATATATATATATATATATATATATATATATATATATATATATACATATATATATACAACCAATGATGCAGCTGCTCTGCCTCTTCGATCCCAAGCCATGCCCCCCCGGATCTTCCCCGGCAGGCCTCTCCTAGGCCGGCGGCAGTTTCCCCTGGCTTCTTCCCCCTTTCCATCCCCGGATGGCGTTCTCGGCCGGCCATCCGTCGGATCTCCTCGCCATTTTTGGCCATCCGTCTCCTCCCCCTCCTCGCCCCTCCCAACCTTCTCCGGCTTGCCCATTCTCCGTCGCCCTCCTGCCGCCTCCTCCATCTGTTCAGCCTTCCCTTCCGATTCTGCCTGGCCCACCCCCTGGTGATCGAATGCCACCACCCATCGCCCCACCAATTCCTCTCCTCCTCCTGGTGGTCTCCAGCCCCCCACACCTTCTTCCCCATGTCCCCTCTGCTGTGGGTCGCCTCCTGCCTGCCCTTCCTCCCACCACTGACCTTCTTCGACCTCCTGTGCCGGCTCCTTCCTCCACCGCCACCCCCCATTCATTCCCCGCCCGGCTCTGTTTTAACGGGAACTTCCCCCCATGTTGATTTCGAATTTTGGATCGCCCGTCCTTCCTCCGTATGGCACTATTGAGCCTTACGGATCGGAACAACTATACGGCCCCCATCCCGGGGCGTATACTCCTTTTGCAGCCCTCTGGGCGCATATGGCTTTTCACCTGTGGGTGCATACGATCTCCATCTAGCGGGCGAATATGGCGGCCTGCCATCGGGCGTTCTCGGCACTCGGGCGCATGCTGGTCCCCCGGTCGCGGGCACATGCGGGCCTCCCGACTCTGGAGTTGAGCCCATCCCACCTGCGGATCTCCCACCCATTTTAGCCACGTGTAGGCCTTCCACTTCTTCAGCCGCCCCTTTAGGCGCATGCCTCAGAGTTGCTGGAGGTGCATACTTCCTCCCGGCCGCAGAGCCCATGCCGTCGGGCGCATATGTCGCATCTTCTGGCGATTTTAGTTTCGCCCCTTCTGGGCGCATACCTCTCCTCTCCCATCCAGCTTCAGGTGCCAACCCCAATCCTTGTGTAGACGGCACTACGACTCCTCCGGCATCGTCACGGATGGACTCCACGGTGACCGTCGCGGTTGGCGCTCGTGCCACCCCCCAGTCGTCGATGGGGTCCCTCCCCCGACTCCCGTCACCTCTCTTTTGCCTTTGGAGGCATCCCCATCGAGATCCTCTCCATCGGCTGATCCTCTCACTATTTCCCCCTGTCGGCAGCAGGATCCCAAGTCCACTCTCCCTCCCAACTTCTCGACCACAACAGATCGGAACTCCCCTACTATTGTCCCAGCCCAGGCACCTACCTTTGCTGACATCCTTCGTCCAGACAGAGCTACTAAAGGAGGTATCCTGTTCAAAGATGTTTATCTCAGTGAAGTGGCCTATCCGGAGCCATTCCCCATGTCCACCGTCCCCTTCTCAAGCCTGGATATTGAATCCTTGGCCACCTCCTTCCCCTACTCCTTTGTCCTCAAATTTTCCTTAGGATGCCCCAAACTCTCCAGGGTCCAGGAGGTCATCGTAAGTTGGCGGCTGTCAGCAGAATATAGGGTGGTACCTCTTGATCCCAGACATATCCTGCTCCACCTTTTTTCGGATGCAGACCACAGGATTGTGTGGTCTAAAGGTACCAGCAGAGTGGATACGCATCAGATAAAGATTATTAAATGGCCCAAGAATTTTAGCACCAAGGATGATTCTGCTACGGTAGCCGCTTGGGTGACTCTCCCCAACCTCCCCTTCATCTGCTTTGTTCCATCTGCCCTAAGGCGTATAGCCAATTCCTTTGGGACTTACGTGGCCACTACTCCAGAAACCAGCAATCTAACCAAAGCCCACTATGCGAAAATCTGCGTGGAACTAGATCTCTCCACCGAGCTTTCCAATCATATTTTCATCGAACTGGGCATCCAGTCCCACACCCAACAAATTCTATACGATAACCACATCATCTTCTATTCCCATTGTCACCTGCGCGGTCATCAATCCAAGTTTTGTTATCGACTCCACCCTGAACTCAAAAAGAAACCTGTCCGGACAGCAGCCCACGCAGAGAAGTTCAGATTCAGTCTCCTTCCATATCCCCCATCCTTTCCCCTCCAAACTCCCATATCAGGTTTCAATCTAGCGAAAGAGAAACTGAACAAGGATCCCCAACGATCTCATTGGAGACCCCAACAACGGCTACAGCGGTGGTCATCCACAACCCACCAATTCTGAACCTCTCCAACAAGTTTAGTGCCCTAGAAGAGGATATGTCGAAGCCAGGGGATCCCCATAACCCACTGGACGTCAGTTGCTCCATTCAGGAAGCCGAGGAGGAGGTCCTTCCCGAGCCCCAGCATCTGCAGGATATCGACGTCGTAGAAGCCTTGGCCATCCTGGGTCCAGACCAAGCTTCGAGAGGACTACAGGCTATCGCAGTCGAATTTCCTCTCCACTTGGAAGGCAATATGATGGGCAACCTGGACGACTCTATACCTATTCTTGCCTAAGACCCCGTGTCCGACTCAGTAGGAGATCTGATTGATCAGCAATAAGACCACCCGACCACCCACATCGATCCCACCTCCAGTTCATCCACTACCATGTCGAAGAAGGCTTCGAACTCTATAAAGAAATCCAAACAGAATAGCTCCGATAAATCATCTACCGCTCGAACCAGGTCTGCTACTAAGTGGGCCAAACAACCTCCCAACAAACTCCATTAATGCTGAATATCCTCTCGTAGAATGTCTATGGTCTGGCGAACAAACCCACCAAGAGGAGAATCACCAGCCTCAAGAAACCCCATAAGATTGACGTCCTGATCATCCTTGAACCCAAAATTTGCCACAAGAAACTCAAATCCATACAGCTGCAGCTTGGCTTTCCCATAGCTATCGCTGGCATACACAACATTTGGATCCTTTGCTCAAAGGATGTCAAGATCGGTGTCATCAATGACTCGAAGCAGGCCCTCTCATGCTGGATGGAGTACCCGTTATTTCCTACGAGGGTCATCCTATCCGCTGTCTATGGCAGCTGTGACATTTCTGAGCGCAAAAGCCTGTGGAGCAACCTGCCGGATTGAGATCGCTGACAATACTTCCGCCTGGACAGGGCCCTGACGAATGTTTACTGGCACGGTATGGGGACCACCTCCAAGCTTTCCTACCTCAATGCCACCGAGTCCGATCATTCTCCTCTGTTAGTTTGTATCTCCAGCAAACTGGGTCCAAACAAAAGGAGCTTCCGCTTATTCGATTTCTGGAGCACTCACCCGCAGTTCTTGGAGGTCGTCTCGAAAGCCTAGAACAGCGCGAACAATGCCGAGCCCCTTACTAGGGTGGCTATCAAGCTCAAAGCTACTAGGAAAGCTTTGGCGGACTGGAGAAAGCAGGCCTATGGGGACATTTTTCAAGCCATCCGGGTGGCAGAGGATGATGTCCTCCGCGCTAAGATCAAATTTATGACTGATAGATCTTCTGTGGCCAGGAGTACCCTCAACCTCACCAAAGCTATCCTTAAATTCTGGCTCAAAGTGGAAACAGATTTTTGGAAGCAGAAAGCTAGACTTAAATGGGATAGCGAAGGAGACAAAAACTCTAGTTTCTTTCACGCTTGCGTCAATGGGTGTAGGCAGAAACTCACCGTTCATCAGATTATGGACAGCAATAGCAACATCATCAAAGACCAGAAAGGCATCCAAGAGGCAGCGGCCGACTACTACTCCAATTTATTCTCTAAAGAAATAGTCACCAGGGATCCTTCCTTCTTGGAGGTTATTCCCCATCTCATCAACGAAGGAGACAACACCCTGCTTGAGAATTCCTCCGTCTGAACAGGAAGTGAAAGACGCTGTCTGGGCCCTAGATGAGCACAGCGCCCCGGGCCCAGACAGTTTTTTCGGAGGGATTCTTTCATTCCTGCTGGAACTTTATTAGGACCGACATGCACAAGGCGGTCGTCGTCTTCTTCCAAGGTACGACGTACCGAGAGCCGTCTCGAGCACCAATCTCATCCTCATTCCAAAAAAAGATCATCCAGAATCCTTTCGTGACTTCCGTCCTATTAGCATGTGCACTTTCACCAACAAAATTATATCCAAGATCGTCGCTTCCTCTATGTCAGATATCCTCCCCAAGATTATCTCTGAAGAGCAAAGTAGCTTCATTCGCGGGAGAAATATCCAGTATAACATCATGCTAGCTCAAGAACTAATCACCTGCATGAAGTTCTCGGCAAGAGGGAGCAATATTGCCATCAAACTTAACATGGAGAAAGCTTACGACAGGGTCAATTGGCAATTCATGATATGGGTGTTTTCAGAGCCTTCGGCTTCTCTGAAACCTGGACCAATATAGTGTGGAGATCTATCAGCAACTCCTGGTTCTCTCTGGTGATCAATGGTCAGGCCGACGGATTTTTCAAATCGGCCTGCGGGATGAGGCAGGGTGATCCCCTTTCGTCCACCATCTTCATCATCACGGCAGACACCCTAAGGAGGAACCTTAACATGATACCTTATACCACCAGCTTCCACCACTATCATACGGCTAGCGACTGCCCCATCATCACCCACCTTGCCTTTGCTGACGACATCCTCATCTTCTCTTCCGGGGATATCGGGTCGATCGAGGTGGTCCACAACACTCTCTAGAATTATGCTACCTGCTCGGGACAGAAGATCAACTAGGACAAAAGCGTCATCTACACCAACCACACTATCACTACAGAGCAAGTCGGAGCACTCTCCAATACCATCCCCTTCCCTATCAAGCACCCTCCATTCAATTATCTGGGTTGTCCCCTGGTCTACGGGAAATCAAACGCGGGCATCTTCAAGGATTTGATCAGCCGCATCAGGACTAAGCTTGGAGGATGGCACAACACGACACTATCTCCGGACGACAAAATGATCCTCATTAACCACGTGCTCACTTTTATTCCCATATACACCCTCGCGGCGTGCTCCCCCCAAGATTGTCCTTAACCCCATCGAGAACATCTTCAGCAATTTTTTTTGGGGCCACAGCGAAGGCATCACCAAGCACCACTGGGCCAGTTGGGACTCTATGGCTAGGCCGACTGAGGAAGGGGGTTAGGATTCACCAAACCCTTCCACATTTCCAATGCATTCTCGATGAAACTGTGGTGGTAGCTTCGTACCTCTCAGAACTTATGGGTCAGATTCATGAAGGCCAAATATTTTAAGACCATCCACCCATCGATGGCTATCTCCAACTACAGATCTTCTGTAGTGTGGCATCGTATGCTCATTGGTCGATCCCTTGCTGAACCACTGATGCGTCTCAAGGTGGGCGACGGAGAATCTCGGGCATTCCAGGAAAGATGGGTCGGAGATACCTTAATTCCATATTACTCCAACTCTCACAGGAGTAGCAAGATCAATGACATATGGGACCCCATTAGGAACGATTGGGGCTGGAACAAAGTGCAAGATTGGGCTTGTCCCGAGACGGTGGAACTCATTCGTCGTGAAGGCTTGCAGATCGGGCCAGACGCTAACGAGTTTCGGTGGAAGGAGGGCGTGTCAGGCTGCTTCTCAGTCAGATCGTCCAGGAAAGTCATCCAAGGCTCGGGATCGCCGCCTTCTACCAGTGCGCCATTCTAGCAGACTTGCATCCCTAAGAAGTGGTCGTTCATTATTTTGAGAGCCCTGTGCAAAATCCTTCCCACCGATGACACCCTCTGCACTATCAAATTCAGCCTTGCATCCGCTTGTACATACTGTACGGACCAAAATTTGGAAATAGTTAACCACATCTTTTGTCAGGGAGAACTCCCGAACCAGGTTTGGAGCTATCACTCTCGTAGATGCAGAATGAACACTGGAGATAGGCATTTCGAAGACCTTATCAAGGCTTGGAGCTCAGGGTCCCAGGACCATCTGATCGTTGTAGCGACTGCGACATGGGTTCTTTGGAAGAACCGCAACAAGGCCAGATATGAAGGCCATACGTTCTCCGCAGACCAACTGATTATGGAAACAATTAGGCAATGCTTCAAGCGAACCATTCATCGTAACCGCAACCAGACCTCTTTCTGGAACTCCTTCCTATCCTCAGTCTAGTTCTTTTGGGCTTCCTTCCTCTTCCCCTCTTTTGCTAGTATACGTATATAGGCTTCGACATTTTGCGCCTTCTGGTATACTTGTATAGCTTTGACTTTTCTTATTATGGAATAATATAGGGGGTTTTGGTTATATATATATATATATATATATATATATATATATATATATATATATATTTATATATATATATATATATATATATATATATATATATATATATATATATATATATATATATATATATATATATTGATGGTTACTTTGTACTCAGTTTCTTAGGCTTGTGTGGGTTGTTTTGGTTGTATTCCCACGTTCCTGGGAACGTGAACTTTGTAATGTATTAGTCTAGTTGTTGTTTCCTTAATATATATATATATATTTTTTTTTCCTTAATATACATATATATATATATATATATATATATATATATATATATATATATATATATATATATATATATATATATATAAGGAAAGGAAATGAAAAGCATGTGTGTGTGTATGAAGTGCTGGTGTGAAAGGACAGAGGGGCTGCTGTTGAGTGAAGGGGACAGATTCAAACCTGGACATAACTCAGAAAACCCAACATTATATATATATATATATATATATATATATATATATATATATATATATATATATATATATATAAATATATATATATATATATATATATATATTTTTATTTATATATATATATATATATAAATATATATATATATATTTATTTTATATATATATATATATATATATATATATATATATATATATATATATATATATATATATATATATATATATATATATATAAATATATATATATATATATATATATATATATATAGAAAAAAAAAAATATATATATATATATATATATAACTATATATGTAAAATATATATATATATATATATATATATATATATATATATATATATATATATATATATATATATATATATAATTGTTATTGGTATATGTAGCACCCAGTTTTCCAAATGAGGGTAATTTTGAAATTTTGTGTTTATAATTATTTTAATAATAATATTTAATTCATGATATGATTTTTGGTGATTTTAAATTATTTTAAAATTATTTAAATCAACGACTTGTGGTTTTTGACGTTTTGCTAGTGAAACCCTAGAGACTGTTTGACCTAGAGCCTAACCATGTGATTATGATATTTTAATGTCATTTCTGGCCTAAGAATATTTTGCATTTGACCTCTTTGAATTATTTTGATATTTATTTTATTATTTATGATATTGTTTTGGGGTTATTTGAGTCGGGTTCGAATTTCATCTCAATCCGACTTGTAACGGGGACCCGGGGTAACTTAGCCTCTAGTTGGACCCATGCATTAGTTAGCTATGGCCCACATTTTAATTAGTCATGTTAGAAAGATTAGTCATAATCCTAATTATTAGGTTAACCATTTAGAGTTTTTATTTTGACCCTTTTACCCCCAAACCCTAACCAAAATTATTTTAAACACTTGTAACTAAGGGAGGGGCAAACTTATAATATTCAATGAAGGGGGGATATAACCATTGTGGCCGGCCCTAATAGGACTCCCATCTCATTTCCTTTCTTTGAGAAGTCTTCTTCCCCAAGTGCTCTCAAGCTCTCCCAAGGAAGAAGCCTTTCTCCTTGGATTTTCTCTCCTTTAGGTAATATTTCCTTCTCTTTTATTTCTCTATTTTGCATTTAGGAAAGTTTTAACCATAGGAATGACCCCCATTGTTGTGTCCCTATTTTGTGTCCTCTTGTGTCCATTATGTGTCCTTTAGGGATTTCTATTGTATTATTGTTGTGTCTTGTGTTCATGGGAAAAACCCCCAAACTTGGACACACTTTATATTTAAAATATTGATTAAATGAATTAATTCATATTAAATCTCAGATTTGAATATGTAGAGATGTGTTCTTGAGTACTTTACATTTCATTCATGTATCTCTTATAGATGTGTTCATGTTACATATATAGATTTGTGTAAAATATATTATAATAAGAGTGTACCTATATTTATATATGTAATAAATGGTTCATGATGATTATATAATCAAGTTTGTGAGTGTGGTTCCTCATATTATTATTGTCATTATTGTTGTGAATAATTAGGATATATATTGTGTATTCTTTTGGCTCAAACTATCTAAATCCGTCATAATTTTTATCCACGTTTTTAATTTCAGCCCTAACTTAGAAATGTCATTACTTCTAGTTCAAAGCTCAGTTTAATCTTCCGTTTTTTTTAAAAGAAGTATATTGAAGTTAGCTTTCCAAAAACATGTATTAATAGGCCTAATTCTTTCTGTAACTTTCTGAAGAATTATTTGAGTGTTAGCTGTACGAAAGACAAATGCGTTCTCGGTGTTTTCGCGATTCCGGGAGCTTCGGGAAACGAAAACGCGATCCGTTTGAAGTTTCGGAAAGCTAACACATAGATATATAAAATACTTTAATCCTAGATTTTAATTCATGCTGAGATGGTACAGTATTGATTATTAGTAGGAGTTACTATTCGGCATATGCATTTTGTGCACCATTGTGTGTAATATAATGTTCTATTTGATTTTAACCCATGTTAATGTATATACATTATGTAATTAAATAGAGAATGCAAGCATGAGTAAATGGTTAAATAAATGATGTATGAGGTGTAAGTATCATATCTAATGTAAGCATGTATAAGTATGGCGTGTAATGAATATGTAGGTTCTATAGTATGTAATGTATGGTGCATATAGTAGTGCAAGAGAATAAATGAATGATGAATGAATGCAAGCATGAATGTAATGTAATAATAGATGTAATGTATGCAATATACAAGTTAATGAGATGTAAAGTTCTATGTTAACACAAATCCTATATTACCTCATGTACCCCCTTACACTATGTTGACACTCTCACACTTGACACTTTGTTCACTTATACTTTGACACTCTTTGATATGTTTACACTATGTATGCCCATTTAACCCTCACTTGCCCCTTTGCCATGTTCACATACACACACATAGCCTCTTAAATAAGTATTTATGAATATAGTTAACCTAGCTATGTATGTATATTATATATATGTTAGCATATTGTGTTGTAATATATAAGTTTATATAACCATTTGAAATGCCATGATTATAGACCTAATGTTGAATACCAATATATGAATGTGTATATATGTGTAGACATATATAGCTTAAAGTAATAGATTACCTAGTGTATATCTAATGTGAATTCTTGCCTATTTGAGTATTGAATAATTGCATGCTATATAGAGTTGGGTGTATGTTGGCTTGTATAGCCTTGTATTGATGTGTGCTTGCTAGGATAGTCTTGGTTAGGCCTAGTGAGACTTGCTGTGTTAGGACATGACTTAGTTTGACTAGTGCAGTTGACCAGAGTTGACCAAGGGTTGACTTTGGCCTAGTTTGACCTAGATTCATGTAGAATGCATTGTAGTGCTTATATTACCCTTCTGGACATGTTGTGACTTGTGCTGTTCTGATTAGGAGCCAGACACCTCTCCTCGGACAGTATCTTTACCTTGGACATTCAGATATCAGGCGAGTACATTCTCTGATCATTTCATATCTTGTTAGGATTATATTTCCTCTTTAGATTACTTTACATGATGCTGACACGTTGAAAACACGGATTAGTACTATATGGATCTTGTTGTGCGATGTTATCCCCTTAGCAGATACATCGGGTATTCGTGTTCGTGTACTTTATCGTGAGCATCGTGTACTCCTTGTATTCGTGACATTCATGTACAAATCGTATGAAATCGTGTATATTCATGTATTCACATGATCTCGTGTGCGACTATACTTCGTGTGCAATAACATAACTTAGCTTGATCCTTGTGTATTGATTGGGGCGGGGGAGTAGAAGTGGTTATGTAATCAATCCAGTAGATTACTCGTGTACAACCTCTGTAGATTACTCGTGTACAACATCGTACCGTTTACATAACCATCTTGTGCTCTGAATCACTAGTCCCTGATAGTTCTCTATATATTGTAGCTATTTACTTACAGTCTCTCTTTTTCATCATGTTATTTCTTCAGATCCTGTATCTTACTCTCTAGCATATTTATATTTCCTAACCTGTTATGATATTGTTGAGATGTACTGTACTCGCTCCTGTCCTGACTGGACCCGTTGATAAATTTTACAGATAGCTTGGAGATTGCCTGCTAGCCTAGAGGAGACACATTAGAGGTTGTTTAGATAGTTATTTCAATTGTCCGGAGTTGTATTTACTTTATGGATTACTATATCTGAGTTTGGAGATTTGAGATGTATTTCTGGATTTGTATATCTTAGACACTTAAATTTCTCTCTGTTGTACCTCTTTTGGATTTCATGTTTTATCTATCCTTATCATGCTCTACCTTAGATGTGATTGAGTCTGTACCTGCTATGTCACCCCCATTCGGGGAGTATAAACTGTTTAGCCGTATATTGTTAGATACATGAGACCTAGGACAGCGTTCTACCGCCGACACTGCGGCGTAGGCTGGACGTACCCACTTCTCGTGCCCTAACTCTAGGGTGCGGGTCGTGACAGTATAAGATATTAGCCTACCGTTAGTGAGTTAGTTTAGAATTGACCCTATAGGCCTAACTAGGCGTAGTTGACCAAATTGTTGGCCAAGTTGACCAAAGTCAATTATGGGTCAAACTAGACCTGGAATTGACTCTAATATGCCTAAGTTGACATGTTAAATTAAATTTGACTAAACCCTGGACTAACTAACTTTAGGTTTGACCTAGATTAACTTGAATGGTTGACCAGAGTTGATCAAGAGTTGACTTTAGCCTAGAATGACCTAGAATCATATAGATTGCATTGTAAACTTTATTTATTATATATTAAACACATTTTAACCTATATTGATCTAAATAGGACTCAGTTACTCCAGTTTAGATATATGTATTCATCAGTCGCACATGGTATCAGGCGAGTACATTCTTTGATAGTTCTTTTATTTTTTTGATGATTATTGTATTTCAGTTCTAGTTAGTTTTATTGATTCTTTGTCAACATGGATTGATATTTCTGGATCCACTACATGTGACACTCACCTTTTTACATGTCTGGCCTTTATTTCTGGAATCACCCCACTGGACTCACTACTGGCATCATCATGTTCTGGCTGGACTTGTACTTTATTTTCGTGTCGTTTTTTGGATTCACTTGTACTTGTTAGGCGGAGAAATATTCGAGTAGACATGTAAATAGCCCCAAAAATACTGGAATCACCCCCCATCTGGTCTAATCTGGAATGATAGCAGTCGTACACTTGCCAAGTGTACGATGAGCTGTATTTACCCCCTATCGTTTACATGTCGATCTCGGTATTTAAAAACACACTGCTCAATATCATGTTTAGGACTCACATGGATTACACTTGTCTTTGCTATATTATCTGGACTTATATCACCTCTATTTTAGTTCAGTTAGTTTTAAATTTACAGTCTCCATTGCCATGCTCTCCTGACTTGTTTAAACTGTTGTTCTACTTTACTACCTGTCTAAACTTACCATGTTCATCAATATAACTGTCTGTAACTGCTTTATAGTCTTTTTCATTTACTTGAGATTTCTGATGAGTTGTGCTCATTCCTTTCCTGACTTGATCGTTGACAAAATATTATAGATGTTTGCCCCGAGGACACTTACCCAACTTACTATGGACCAGGAGATGGCTCAGCTACTTTGGGCCCCGACTCTCAGGAGTGATCGGGAGACTAGTTAGTAGACTTGGTTTAGTTTTCTTGTTTAGAACTTGAATTGTAATAATTTGATATATTGACTTGTTTGAGATTTGTTGGAGATATTATTATTTAGTAGTTTATATTTTATTGTTATTTAATCTTTTAGTTATAGACTTCTGTGTTATCTTATTTTGCTTAGATTGTGATTGAGTTTTACTATATCTATACTTGTCCTCCTTTCGAAGTTGAGATTATGACAAGTATATTATATATTTGTGTGAATTGTTAGATAGCGACCTAGTACAGCGTTCTACCGTCGATTCTGTGGCGTAGGCTGGGTGTTGTTACGCACTTGTACCCTTACACTGGGTGCGGATCATGACAGGCGTACAGGATTTATATGGACCACAAAAGCCTCAAGTATCTCTTGAAAAAACTAAATTTGCGGCAGAGGCGATGGATGGAACTGATTAAAGACTACGACTTGTCGATCGACTATACGTCGGGCAAGGGAAATATTATGACAGATACACTGAGTCAGAAGTACATAGCTTCACTATCCATCAACAGTTGACTGCTGCGTTACTTGAAAGAAATGGACATAGAACTCCGAGTTCCATTTGTGGGCGCACAGCTGGCACAACTGCGGCTAGAACCAAGCATATTGGAAAAGATCAAGTCTGTTCAGAAGGATGATCCATACCTGGA
Source organism: Iris pallida (assembly GCA_029216955.1). Taxonomy (NCBI): domain Eukaryota; kingdom Viridiplantae; phylum Streptophyta; class Magnoliopsida; order Asparagales; family Iridaceae; genus Iris; species Iris pallida. The sequence goes on along the minus strand of JANAVB010003398.1, from coordinate 9,484,613 downwards.
GAAGATGCAGAAGCTGATATCAATAGAGAAGGCGTCTGACTTTGCAGAGAACGAGTCGGGAACATTGCGAGTGAAGGGCAGGATATGTGTACCGGATAACCCAGAACTCAGAAAGGAGATAATGTCGGAAGCGCATTATGCAAAATACTCCTTGCATCTTGGTAGTACCAAGATGTATAAGGACCTTCACATTATCTTTTGGTGGCCCGGCATGAAGAAAGATGTTGTACTCTTCGTGTCACAATGTATGGCCTATTAGTAGGTAAAAGCTGAACACCAGTGACCGAGATGGGAGATGCAGAACAATGCCATTCCAGAATAGAAATGGGATCACATCACTATGGACTTTGTTGTTAGCCTGCCTAAGACGCCGCTAGGGAACGATGCCATCTGGTTCATCGTCGATCGATTAACCAAGTCAGTGTACTATATTGCCATTAAAGTTACTTGGAGCGTCGATCGCCTTGCTCAGATCTATCTTGATGAAATAGTTCGGCTGTACGGGATTCCAGTATCAATTGTCTCAGATCAAGATGGGGATTCGTGTCACGCTTCTGGTACAGTCTTCAGTCAGCAATGGGGACCAAGTTGAAGTTTAGCTCAGTATATCATCCTCAGACCAACGACCAAACAAAGTAGGTGAATTAGATTCTTGAAGACATGTTACGCCTCTGTGCAATCGACTTGAAGTCAAGCTGGAATATTTATCTACCGTTAGCCGAATTTGCATATAACAATAGCTGTCAGTCCAGCATCCAAATGGAGCCGTATGAAGCTTTGTACGGCCGGTAGTACAGATCGCCCATTTGCTGGGATGAAGTTGAAAAATGGAAGATACTCGGTCCGGAACTGGTAGAGCAGAATGTACAAAAAGTTAAGTTGATATGAGAGAGATTGAAGATAGCACAAAGTTGACAGAAAAGCTACGTCAACATACACCGACGGGATCTTGAATTCCTGGAGGGAGATCACATATTTCTGAAAGTCACGCTGTCACGCCCCAGAACCAGAATACTGGAGAGCGGGGGCAGACATAGCCAGCTACGTATATTAAAATGGAACCACCTCGATATACGGTCACGACTGTCTAGATATGTGAGGGTTTTCTACAAGCCAACAGTCTCTTATGGTCATGAACAAGCCTAGTGTCTCAATCACCACAAGTAAGTAAAGTCGCAAGATGTATGATCATTAAATATACAATAATAAGGCGTCCCAAATATTACATATTCAGCTGATCATGAAGCTAGTTGTTACAAAATGTTAGGACTAGCAAGAGTTTAGTCATACATGATCAACCCTAGGATTTGTCAATCATGTTTACAGCCCGTAGGCAGACAGTAAGTAAAAGTGCTTCGAGCTAACAGGTGCTCGTCGGCTAAACACCTCAAAAGAATATTTTTACAATAAAGTGGGCAAGACAAAAAGGAAAACCCACTCTTGGCCCGGGTTCCGTCTAGTGTTCACCATTGGACTGGAAGCTTGGCAGATCCTCGGGAGCTGCTCCGAAATCTGGCCACACAAAACCAGCTGGGTCAAACCCCAGAAAGAGTAAGTGCCACAAGGGGGCCACGAAATAAGAACAAAAGCCAGCAATCAGCACAGAAAATCTAATATTAAAACTAAAATTACGAAAACAAGTCAAGATAATATATGACGAAATAACCATGGAACTATTCCGATAGCCAGGTTACAACCCGTAAACCAAACAAGGACCGGGGTTGTAACCCTTCATCTGAACAGAGCTTGTTTTCCCACCATTTATCGGCAAGATAAGTAATGTAAGTAATCAAGACAGGAAGCAATCTTGCATGGGATCAAGACATGACTAGACTGGTTATACCTCATTCAATCAATCACGGCCAAGCAGATCCTACGGCTTACTACTTTAACTAACTAGGGTTATCACAGGCCTAATTACTAACAAGATGCAGTGAGATTGTTCCACAGCCACAAGCCCTGCAGACCATCCAGGTTACCCAGGACGAAAGATTAGGGTTGAATTCAGGTGGGTACATCGTCCAGGAGACAAATGTACCCTTAGGTGACTTAGAGGGTGCAACACCTGACAGTGTGCTGGAAATGCGCCCTACTCGACGGCATGCTACAAATCCCTGGAGCGCCCAGGTAACGGGATTGCCTGTAGCTGTGTCATCTCTTCATGACTACTGTATTATTCTAGTTATTAGCCTTAATCCATTTTAGTAGGTACTCCTGACCGTGGTACTCAGGAGTCCCATACTAGACATGATGCGAGACTGGACAAGTGGATTTAACAAGCAAGCAAGAAAGAACCACCCACGGTGTCAAGACAGGTCAAGCTAAGTTATCAGGTCATGTCAAGTCAGTAGTGCGCCGTCACGGGCCACTATCAAGTTATCAAGATAAATCATGTCAGGGTACTTGTCAGGAGTGCGCCACGACGGGCCACTATCATGTCAGGTTGGTCAGATCAAGAGTGCACCACTACGGGTCACTGTCGTGTTATGCAAGTTCCTTGCCATACCAAGCTATGTACAATAGTCATTCCAAATATATTAAGTGAAATCAAGTTCATGACAAAAGGCGTAAGGATATAAAATGGGCGTAAAATATCTAATAAAATATCAATAAACAGGACTATAGAAGAGCCAAGCTTAAAGAAATAAGACCAAAACTCTAAGAGTCAAGGGTTTAAGCAAAGGGTCAAAAGAGCTGCGTACGCTCAAAAGTCACGCACGCATGAGGGCTGCGCACGCACAAAAGTCACGCACGCATGAGCTGCGTACGAACAAAAGTCACGTACGCTACAGAGAGCAGCGTAGATGAAAGTCACGCACGCTACAGAGAGCAGCGTAGGTGAAAGTCACGCACGCTATAGGGAGCAGCATAGGTGAAAAGTCACGCACGCTGAGAGAGCAGCGTAGGTGAAAAGTCACGCACGCTTCAGAGAGCAGCATAGGTGAAAAGTCACGCACGCTACAGGGAGCAGCATAGGTGAAAAGTCACGCACGCTACAGGGAGCAGCGTAGGTGAAAAGTCACGCACGCTCAAGGAGACACGCTTCCAACAAGAAGCGTACTCAAGTCTGCGTACGCAGCGCTAAAGAGCGCGCGTAGCTCAAGGTGCGTAAGCTAAACAGCTCTGCACACACTGCTCACTGTCTTCTCCAGACAGCAAGAACACCATGGCTGAACCCAAAGCTTCAAAAGCTCACAACTTGGCCATCCGAACTCCAAATCCGGATTTCCAAAGCTCAAACTCGGGTGAAACTGAATGCTCTTCCTCATGGAAGCATCAAAAACCCATAAAATCCAACTAAAGTAGATCAAACCATGCAAAATCCGAAAATAGCTAAACCTAGATCTAGAACAAAGGAAGCTCCAAATCACAAAATAGCAAGTCCTAATGTTGATCACCATGTCCTAAACTAGCAAATGGACAAATCAAAGAGGGTTCTCATGTGGTGGCAAGATGCACTTGCCTAGGGTTGGAAGAGTTGTGTAGAGGAAGGAGAAGAAGAAGAAGAAAATTAATGGTGGTGGTAATGAAGAGAGAGAGTGGTAGGTAGGGGTTATAAAGAGGGTGAGTTGTGGTGCGTTGAGGGGTAGCATAGGTTAAGGTGATCCAATGCTCATAATAAACCAAACCAAACCAATTAAAACCGAGCCATGTCAAAACCCAAAATACGAGAAATACCAAAATTCCATAAGTTGAGAAAAATAAAATAAATAAAAAAAATACATGCCAATTCCAGATACGAGTATAAATACGAAATACGGGAAATACGAGAAATGAGGGTGAGAACTCTACCCACCTTAAAAGAATTCCGTCCTCGAAATTTAATCAAGGAGCTAGAGATTGTCACGACAAGCTACATTAAGCACATGCAAGTTATACTAAGCAGTTCAATCATACAATCATACAATGCAAGCAAGGAAGGGAAAACGTAAGGCATAAGAAAAACATTATACCTCACGAGTCAAACAGGTAGGGATATCGCGATCGGATGTCGTCCTCACGCTCCCATGTTGACTCACCCAGAGAGTGATGACCCCAAGCAACGCGGACTAATTTAATAGTCTTGTTCTTGAGTATCTTTTCCCTCCGGTCCAAAATAGACACGGGCCTCTCCTCATACGAAAGGTTGGTACCAACAACCAATTTCGAATGGTCTAGGATGTGGTTCGGGTCCGAAATATACCGTCGTAATTGGGACACATGGAATACATCATGTACCTCACTTAGCGATGGCGAAAGAGCGAGACGATAGGATACATCTCCTACTCTCTCTAGAATATCGAACGGCCCTATATACCTAGGACTAAGCTTTCCCCGCATGCCAAAGCGAATGACGCCGCGGTTAGGCGAGATCCTAAGGAATACATGGTCGCCGACAGCAAATTCTAAGGGACACCGATGAGCATCGGCCCAATGGCGCTGGCGGTCCTGGGCAACTCGGAGGTGATCTCTGACCTTCCTGACCACTTCAACCGTCTGGGAAATCAATTCGGGTCCGAGCATCTGCCTCTCTCCGACATCGTCCCATGCTAGCGGGGATCTGTACTTCCTGCCATAGAGAGCCTCGAAGGGTGCCATCTGGATACTGGCCTGATAACTGCTGTTGTACGAGAATTCCACCAGGTGCAGATGATTATCCTATGAACCACCGAAGTCAAGGTGCAAGATCTCAACATATCTTCAAGAGTCTGGATTGTGCTCTCTGATTGACCATCCGTCTGTGGGTGATAAGCTGAGCTGAACTGATGACGAGTCCCCAAATTCTTCTGCAAGCTGTACCAAATGTGTGATGTGAATCTTGAATCCCTGTCCGAGGTGATGCTGACTGGCACACCGTGAAGCCTGACGATTTGCCTGAGATAAATCTCTGCTAGCTGCGCCGTCGATTGTCCAACTCTGAATGGGAGAAAGTGTTCCACCTTGGTAAGCCTGTCCACAATTACCCAAATAGCATCTCTGCCGGCCGGAGATCTGGGCAACCCGGTCACAAAATCTATGGTTATATGCTCCCATTTTCATTCTGGGATCGGTAAGGGTTGAAGAAGTCTAGCGGGCCTCTGATGTTCAGCTTTAACCTGTTGGCAAACCAAACACCGAGAGACAAACCGGGCTATCTCCCTCTTCATGCCATCCACCAAAAATGCTGACGAATATTACGGTACATCTTCGTACCACCTGGATGAATAGAATACTGTGAACTGTGGGCTTATGCCATGACTTCCTGTCTGATATCTCCACTAGGTACACAAAGACGAGTGCCGTGCCGAAGGGTACCGTCTTCATGGATACATAACTCTGGCCTTCTTCCTGCTTCACACTCTGCTCTGAGTCGCTGGATCTTGGAATCTGTTGACTGCGCCACCCAGATTCTCTCAACTATGCTGGACTGAACCTGTAGGCTGGCCATCAATGCTACGCTGGTAGGAAGAACCACTTCAATTCCCATCTTCTGAAGATCTGCCAATAATTCTGGTTGCGCCGTCAGGAAATAAACTCCGGCTCTCCTGCTCAATGCATCTGCTACAACGTTGGCCTTCCCGGGATGATACTGCAAATCTACATCATAATCCACCAATGGCTCGAGCCATCTTCTCTGCCGCATATTAAGGTCCTTCTGGGTGAAAAAATACTTCAGGCTCTTATGATCAGTAAAGATCTCCACTCTATCTCCGTACAAGTAGTGCCTCCACAACTTCAAAGCAAACACTACCGTCGCCAATTCCAAGTCGTGGGTCGGGTAATTTTTCTCATGATCACGAAGTTGGCATGACGCATAAGATATTACCTTCCCATGCTGCATCAAGACACACCCCAATCCTCTGTCTGAAGTGTCGTAATAAACTGTGAATCCTCCGGTCCCATCTGGAAGGGTGAGAATGGGAGCCGTTATCAAACCTCGCTTCAACTTCTCAAATGATTCCTGACACTCTGCTGTCCAAACAAACGGCATATCCTTGCGGGTCAACTGGGTCATCGGCGTCGAAATCCTTGCGAAGTCTGAAATGAACCGCCGGTAGTAGCCGACCAATCCAAGGAAGCTGCAAACCTCTGCCACTGAGCTGGGCACCGGCCATGACTCGATAGCCACAATCTTCTAGGGATCCACTTCCACTCCTCCTCGGGTAATGATATGACCCAAGTACGAAATGCGATCGAGCCAGAACACGCATTTACTGAACTTGGCGTACAACTGATGCTCCCTAAGCGTCTGAAGGACGACTCTGAGATGCTGCTCATGCTCTGCTTCACTCTTGCTGTAGACCAGGATGTCATCTAGGAACACGATCACAAATTGATCCAAGTAAGGCATAAAAATACGATTCATGAGGTCCATGAATACGGCCGGCGCATTGGTCGCTCCAAAGGGCATAACAAGGAACTCCCAATGTCTATACCTCGATCTGAATGCTGTCTTCGGGATGTCCTGCTCTCTGACTCTGATCTGGTGGTATCCTGACCGCAAGTCGATCTTCGAGAATACTGAAGCCCCTCTGAGCTGATCAAACAAGTCATCTATCCTCGGAAGAGGGTATCTGTTCTTGATTGTCACCGAATTCAAGGTACGATAATCAACACATAGCCTGGACGTACCATCCTTCTTTTTCACAAGAAGCATCGGGGCTCCCCAAGGCGATCCACTTGTACGGATGAATCCCTTGGTCCTCAGTTCTTCAATTATCTTGTACAAAATCTCCAATTCTGAAGGCGCCATCCTGTAGACTCGTTCTGACACTGGTGCTGTCCCGGGAATCAAGTCTATAGTGAACTCAATCTCCCGCTCTGGCGGCATCCCTGGAAGCTCCTCTGGAAAAACATCTGGAAACTCTTCAACTATCCTGGGTAACTGCACTGCTGCTACTGCCATACGCAATGCTGGAGAAGATGGCTCCACTGCGCCTCTGGAAAAGGAAAACTCTGGCTCGCCAAGGATACTAAAGACAACTCTGCCAATATGGCAGTCTATCCTAGCATACTGGTTCCTCAACCAATCCATGCCTAGGACTACATTATAGTCTGCCATAGGAAACTCTATGAATCTAGCGGGAAACTCTCTACCGCTAACTACGATCCGACACGAGGAAAACACTCGATCTACTCCCACAAGACCATTACCAGTAAGTATATTGAGCCTTACTGATAACGACTCGGGCTCCAATCCTATCCGTGTCGTAAATTGTGCAGACATGAATGAATATGATGCACCAGAATCAAACAATACCGAAGCTGGAAAGGAGTTGACGAGAATAGTACCTGCCACTACCTCACCTGGTACAACTTTTTCTTCCATAGCCATCATCATGGCCTGACCTTGTCCTCTGACTGCTGGTCCCCTCTCCTGGAAACCTCTCTGCCTATTCTGGGTTTGAGCTTGGGCTTGTGCATACTACTGGGGGTGCTGTTGCTGGAATGCCTGAGACTGAGGCGGCAAGGGCCTCGAAGACAGATACTGCTGCTGCTGAACTGGTACTGGGGCCGATCCTCTCCCTGAAGAGCTAGAAGGGTTGGATGCTGATGAACCACCCCTATTCGGACAAGCCCCTATCCTATGATCTGCTGCACCACAAGCCAGGCACAATCCTTGCGCCCTACGACAATCTGCCACCACATGGCCTGGCTTACCGCAATGAGAACATCCCATCATTGAAGTCTGCTTCTGCTTCTGCTGTTGCGGGTACATCGGGGTCGAATGCTGAACCGACGTTACTGAGGCCGCCTGCCTCGGAGTTCCAATAGTTAATCCCCTAGCTGCCGGGACTGGAGCTGATGATTGGTGCATCTGACTGTGGGACCGCTTCCTGCCTCCGGTCCTATCCACGATCCTCTGGGAGGTGTACTCATGCCTCCTAGCTGATCTCAAGACTGTATAGAATGTCTGGTGCTCGAACTGCTCAACCGCTAACAAGATCTCCAAATGCAGCCCCTGCTGGAACCGCTGGGCTCTATCGAGCTCGGTTGCCACCAAGGTAGGGGCAAACCTACTCAGCCTAGAAAACTCGGTCGCATAACCATCGACCGTCCTGCCTCCTTGCTTCAAGTTGGTAAATCTGGTCTTCAAGTCGTACCGAGCCACAGCATCGAAATACTTCGTCCGGAATCTCTCCCTAAACACTGCCCAAGCAATAGGTGCCACTAATCCCATGGCCTGTGCCGCCCACCAATTGCGAGCTAAATCCAACAACTGCAGGCGTACCACCGCCACCTTCTTATTCTCAGGTGTCCTGGCTGCTTCCAGAATCACCTCGGTATCCTGAAACCATGCATCCACGGCAATTGCATCCTCGCTGCCGTCGAAGAAAGGAGGGTTCAATCGCTTGAAACTGTTGGCCGCCTGGTTCCCTGGATGTCCACCTCGGGTCAAAGCATCTTGAACTGTCTGGTGCAGGGCGTCGCTTCGACGATCCTGGGAAGCTATCAAGGTTCTGATGAGGCCTACTAAGGTACCATCATCTGGCTCTGCGGGCTGGACGGGCCGAACTGGTGACTCTCCTCCCATAGGCACAACTCTGGAGGCTACCCCGGAATGCTGGGCTTGATCTCCGGGTTGTTGCTGGTCTGCGGGAAGTGCTCTACCTCGTCGATCGGTAGGACCAGGTACAGTGCCGCTGAAGAAAACGACACAGGGAACAATAAGGAAAGGACCAGGACAGATCAACGATATAAGCACAGGATCAGGCAAGAATCCAGGGATTCAGAGGATACGAACAGAGATCAAGGACGAGTACTGATTGAGACATCTATCTGGTAAACCCCCACACATCTTGATTTACAAGACCTGCATGGGCCACCACTTAAACCATGTCACGCCCCAGAACCAGAATACTGGAGAGCGGGGGCAGACATAGCCAGCTACGTATATTGAAATGGAACCACCTCGATATACGGTCACGGCTGTCTAGATATGTGAGGGTTTTCTACAAGCCAACAGTCTCTTATGGTCATGAACAAGCCTAGTGTCTCAATCACCACAAGTAAGTAAAGTCGCAAGATGTATGATCATTAAATATACAATAATAAGGCGTCCCAAATATTACATATTCAGCTGATCATGAAGCTAGTCGTTACAAAATGTTAGGACTAGCAAGAGTTTAGTCATAGATGATCAACCCTAGGATTTGTCAATCATGTTTACAGTCCGTAGGCAGACAGTAAGTAAAAGTGCTTCGAGCTAACAGGTGCTCGTCGGCTAAACGCCTCAAAAGAATATTTTTACAATAAAGTGGGTAAGACAAAAAGGAAAACCCACTCCTGGCCCGGGTTCCATCTAGTGTTCACCATTGGGCTGGAAGCTTGGTAGATCCTCGGGAGCTGCTCCGAAATCTGGCCACACAAAACCAGCTGGGTCAAACCCCAGAAAGAGCAAGTGCCACAAGGGGGCCACGAAATAAGAACAAAAGCCAGCAATCAGCACAGAAAATCTAATATTAAAACTAAAATTATGAAAACAAGTCAGGATGATATATGACGAAATAACTATGGAACTATTCTGATAGCCAGGTTACAACCCGTAAACCAAACAAGGACCGGGGTTGTAACCCTTCATCTGAACAGAGCTTGGTTTTCTACCATTTATCGGCAAGCTAAGTAATGTAAGTAATCAAGACAGGAAGCAATCTTGCTTGGGATCAAGACATGACTAGACTGGTTATACCTTATTCAATCAATCACGGCCAAGCAGATCCTACGGCTTACTACTTTAACTAACTAGGGTTATCACAGGCCTAATTACTAACAAGATGCAGTGAGATTGTTCCACAGCCACAAGCCCTGCAGACCATCCAGGTTACCCAGGACGAAAGATTAGGGTTGAATTCAGGTGGGTACATCGTCCAGGAGACAAATGTACCCTTAGGTGACTTAGAGGGTGCAACACCTGACAGTGTGCTGGAAATGCGCCCTACTCGACGGCAGGCTACAAATCCCTGGAGCGCCCAGGTAACGGGATTGCCTGTAGCTGTGTCATCTCTTCATGACTACTGTATTATTCTAGTTATTAGCCTTAATCCATTTTAGTAGGTACTCCTGACCGTGGTACTCAGGAGTTCCATCCTAGACATGATGCGAGACTGGACAAGTGGATTTAACAAGCAAGCAAGAAAGAACCACCCACGGTGTCAAGACAGGTCAAGCTAAGTTATCAGGTCATGTCAAGTTAGTAGTACGCCGTCACGGGCCACTATCAAGTTATCAAGATAAATCATGTCAGGGTACTTGTCAGGAGTGCGCCACGACGGGCCACTATCATGTCAGGTTGGTCAGATCAAGAGTGCACCACGATGGGTCACTGTCGTGTTATGCAAGTTCCTTGCCATACCAAGCCATGTACAATAGTCATTCCAAACATATTAAGTAAAATCAAGTTCATGACAAAAGGCGTAAGGATATAAAATGGGCGTAAAATATCTAATAAAATATCAATAAACAGGACTATAGAAGAGCCAAGCTTAAAGAAATAAGACCAAAACTCCAAGAGTCGAGGGTTTAAGCAAAGGGTCAAGAGAGCTGCGTACGCTCAAAAGTCACGCACGCATGAGGGCTGCGCACGTACAAAAGTCACGCACGCATGAGCTGCGTATGAACAAAAGTCACGCATGCTACAGAGAGCAGCGTAGGTGAAAGTCACGTACGCTACAGAGAGCAGCGTAGGTGAAAGTCACGCACGCTACAGGGAGCAGCGTAGGTAAAAAGTCACGCACGTTGAAAGAGCAGCGTAGGTGAAAAGTCACGCACGCTGAGAGAGCAGCATAGGTGAAAGTTACACACGCTGAGAGAGCAGCGTAGGTGAAAAGTCATGCACGCTTCAGAGAGCAGCGTAGGTGAAAGGTCATGCACGCTACAGGGAGCAGCGTAAGTGAAAAGTCACGCACGCTACAGGGAGCAGCGTAGGTGAAAAGTCACGCACGCTACAGGGAGCAGCGTAGGTGAAAAGTCACGCACGCTACATGGAGCAGCGTAGGTGAAAAGTCACGCACGCTCAAGGAGACACGCTTCCAACAGGAAGCATACTCAAGTCTGCGTACGCAGCGCTAAAGAGTGCACGTAGCTCAGGGTGCGTAAGCTAAACAGCTCTGCACACACTGCTCACTGTCTTCTCCAGACAGCAAGAACACATTGACTGGACCCAAAGCTTCAAAAGCTCACAACTTGGCCATCCGAACTCCAAATCCAGATTTCCAAAGCTCAAACTCGGGTGAAACTGAATGCTCTTCCTCATGGAAGCATCAAAAACCTATAAAATCCAACTAAAGTAGATCAAACCATGCAAAATCTAAAAATAGCTAAACCTAGATCTAGAACAAAGGAAGCTCCAAATCACAAAATAGCAAGTCCTAATGTTGATCACCATGTCCTAAACTAGTAAATGGACAAATCAAAGAGGGTTTTCATGTGGTGGCAAGATGCACTTGCCTAGGGTTGGGAGAGTTGTGTAGAGGAAGGAGAAGAAGAAAAAGAAAATTAATGGTGGTGGTAATGAAGAGAGAGTGGTAGGTGGGGGTTATAAAGAGGGTGAGTTGTGGTGGGTTGAGGGGTAGCATAGGTTAAGGTGATCCAATGCTCATAATAAACCAAACCAAACCAATTAAAACCGAGCCATGTCAAAATCCAAAATACGAGAAATACCAAAATTCTACAAGTTGAGAAAAATAAAATAAATAAAATATATGCCAATTCCAGATACGAGTATAAATACGAAATACGGGAAATACGAGAAATGAGGGTGACACACGCCTATGCGAGAAGTTACGAGATTTGGAGCTAAAGGAAAGTTGTGTCCACGATTTGCGTCCTTTCAAAATATTGAAGCGAGTCGCCCTAGTAGCTTACCAGATTGCATTGCCGTCAGCACTGTCGGATGGGCCCAATGTCTTCTACGTCTCACAGTTGCCGAAGTACGTGCACGTTCCGAGCCATGTGGTAGATTTTGGTCAGTTGAATCTACAGGCAGACTTATCGTATATTAAAGATCCTGTACAAATCTTAGAGTACAAGGATAAATTTCTTCGAAACCGTGCTATCCCTCTCGTTTGCATGCTCTGGAAGAACCATACGGTCGAAGAGTCGAACTGGGAACTGGATTCTAAGATGAGAAAAAAGTTCCCTTTTCTATTTTTTTTCTAGCGGTAGGTTCTTTTCTTAAGTTTCAAGGATGAAACTTTTTTAGTTGGTTATGGTGCAGTGCCCCGTCCCTATATTGTATCCCGTTCTCTATCCATAGGGTGTACGAGAAAGGAACATTGTCGCTATCGACTTGGTCGGGACCGATAGGTCAGGATCGATGAATCGGTCGAACGAGAACGATTGAATTAAGATCCCTTTCTCATTATGGAAAGGATTCTTCGGAATCAAGTCCCATATTTAGTGGGTTGTGACTCGATGATAGACTCTACGGCTGAGTCGGGAGAGACCTCCCGTTGCTCTATTTTTCACGTGGCTCTTGCGTTGGTTTTGGCTTTGTTTTTATGAATACGTTTTTGTGAATATTTTCATGGCTTGTATTTCGAGCTCGTATTTACATATCTAACTCCTTAAATAATATAGTATTTTAATCATTTACTTGTGCAATTTTAGGTAATCACGTAGGCGATGTCTAGTACGACCAAGAAGTCTCTCTCCTAGAACAAATATCAAGGTGAGTGGCTGACCTCCTTCACCTTGACCCTCTATCTCAAAAATAAGAACTCAGGATAACTGTATCAAATTTGAATGATTTACTCGAAAAATACAAGTTTCACGCTAAAAAAGGGAAAAGATAAGGTTCTAGAAAAGAGATAGCATTATTTTATGATCTACAAAACCAAAAAAATGAATCGTTTAGATAATTGTCGTAATGACACCATAAAACGTGCCTTAAATCACATGTTAACATATCACGGTCATGGACAACTTGTATATAAAGGAGATTGTTTCTTCAGACTGTATTTCGGGGCCACGGGACCGATCCAGCCTAGGAAGAAATATGATATCTATGCTGGATTGTATCGCGGGTATTCGATGCTCTTTCAACGGGGCTCGCTACCCTCGTTGAACGTGTACCGTCTAAACCAAGCTATGTCCAGAATGGTTTTCATGCCAATGGCCTCCGTAATTATGCACTAGTTAAACTTATGTCATGCAATATGACAAAGAAGAACATAGTAAGCCTTATGTTGCACGACACGCTCTGCCGTAGGTAAGTTCTAGCGTAAATTCTCCTTATTTATGTTACATTAAACTGCTTGCATGAAACTGACTAGGATGGCTAGGAAGATCACTAAAACAAGTTGCATGTTTTATCTAAATTCTTGAACCAAATGAGAGTATGGAAAATAATTAGCCACTCGCCAGTACACGTTGATTGTACTGATCCTCGCTCTCCACAGGTGCTATAAATCAGGAGGAGCATGTTATGTGACAGAAGGCAGCGCTCGTGTGTTTTGAAGCTTCGTTCGTGCATGCGAAGCCTTGATTCAATCTCTTTTGAAGAGTCCGCAACTGTCCAAGCTGAGATGTCTCGCCTCTCCCATATCCCAGGTGTCTGTATACTTTGGTTGTATGAAGGGGTATGACGTATGGAACGGCTATCTCATTGACGTTCATTTTGTAATAAAGTCAGTTTGTAGCCCGTACGGTACCTTGTATTTAGTCTATTGTATGATGTTCATTATTAATAAACCTCAAGTTTCTTCTATATAATATATTCAATTTACTCTGTGCAGTCTCTTGTTAATGTGTTTCGGATAATCTTATGACTATGTCTTGTTCAATCGTAACTTAGATTCGTACGGCATCATGCCCGGGGGACGACTATCGATTCTACGGAATCGGGGCGTGACATGAGCTCATCGCCCACCCATAACAAACCAACACATTCATTTACTTTGTGCAACATAGCCTTTTACAATTGTCTTTCCATTCTTGCCTTAAGATCAATTTTAGGTCATAAACTTTTGGCTTATTTTGTGTCTCTAGACTATAACCGTGCCTTTCACCAACAACTTACTTATACTTTGCCTCTAGACCTTCTCGTGCCAACAACGTCATCTCATCGACTCGTGCTTAATTGTCTTTCGGCCCATATTTGGTACGCAACAACTTGATCATGCCATAAATCCCTTCGTATAACATAATTGAGGCAGCGCCTCGCCACTTAGTAACTTTCCTATACTTGTGTCGTAACAACATGGTCGTGCCATAACATATCGAGGCCATGCCTCGTAATTCAAAATGACTTAACCGAACTTTCCCTATAGCCCTTCTTGACTTTACTCGAAAGTACTCAATTCCAACTTATGCAACTCTATGTCGACGACTTATTACTCGACGCCACATATCGTGCCGAAGTACGCGTTTGTACTATAGCCAAATCTTAGGCCCATGATGGTATTACAATCGTACACAACTTCTTAACTCAATTCATGCTGTGCTTGTACTATCTTTTTATTTGACCGACATCGTGCATGCAGATTGCCGCTTAGCAAACCAACTATCTATATAAAAGTTACTGGCAATTCATGCCATCATGGATATAGCTCAGGTAGGCGGAGGGTCTTTCGATGCAAGGTAGCTAGTCCCATAGAAAGCTTCCGACTACCCATACGGTACAATCCAGCGCTGCTATAACGTCTTCCACCTAGGTAGACCCGGCCCCGGCGTAATACCAGTCGAGGAAAAAAAATCTTTGTGCACAAGTTGTCCATGACCATGCACCTACGAGAACATATAAACTCACGTAAATACATGACCTAATTTGCGAGACAACTTGAACCATACTTAGCAAAACGTGCTTTGGAACCATACTATAAAAATGTACATTGGAACCATACTATGCAAAACGAGCATAGGAACCATATTATGCAAAACGTGCAACTCTGGAGACTCTCAAACGAGGGACCGTTTCGGCGACAAACGGTCGCATGAACTTTCCATTCTTTGAATTCCAAGGAATGACTATTATATAGGCTTCCTACTTAACTTGAACAAAATGTGTTCCTTAAGTGCCATAGACTGTGGCGAACTTTTCATCGAGCCAGCCGTGGCTCGTGCCTTAAACCAACTCGTCTTCTATGCGATACTATCGTCCAAGTCATACTTTATATGACGAGCCTTGAGATCGTGGGACTATGTGACTTAACAACTGTAGAAAGCAAGGGATAGTGCTTAGAATGACTTCGACAGCCCAACATAACTTTTGCCTAACTCAATCGTACAACAACTTAATTCGTAGGATGGGCAAAGGACAGGCCAAGCCTTGGACGATGAGACCGTGCATGCTTTATCAAGCATTTATACGTACGACGCCTATGACTTAGGCTAAGTTCACAGCTGTGTTGCAATTTAAATAAACTCCCTTCTCTCAAGCCACGGGACGAAGCACTGAGTGTCATTTAGAAAGCACAATGTGTAAAACTTCTAAGCCGACCGTGGGACCTTTCCATATTCTTAACTCAATCGACCCGACTTAGGATTATTCTCTTAGCTACGTGGATTCGTTTCTTTTATTATCAAGCCTACTTGTGTAGTTGAAAATTTTCATTTTATTAGTGCGAAGGCCAAGCTGAGGCAAGTTAACCAAAGCCACCCACCTTAATGAGGAGTCGCCTCGATCGAGCGGGACTTCGAGCAAGCCGTTGTATGGCTAAGTTCGAACGCCGTTGGCATTTCGATTCTTCCGTTTGAACTGAGCGAGCCAGGGGATTACATTATACACCACTCAGAAAAAGTTGTCCTCGAAACATACTAAGTATACTTATGGACTTATAATCTTTTGATTCAACATCCAACGATTCTCGCACACATACTCTACCTATGTGTTTCTACTATATCTTGACTTGGGTAACTTACACTCATGCGCACATAGGTACCTCAGTTCTAGGCAAACCATCCGATCAATAAACATGCTAGTTCATTTGAATCCAACGATCACACTACCATCAATACTTTATTTGTAACTCACGATTTCAAAATCCTCGATACTCTTCTGTTCCTTTAGTCTCACTTGAATTCAACGTATCACTTAGTTGGATCGTGCACATATTTAAGGTGTTCCCAAAATAGACGCATTTTAGCCAAGCCTTGTGATAGTGAATCCAATCTCACCTATTCGATTCATCCTATAAATCCTAAAAATCAATCATACCGATGCTATCTCTCAAAATAGGGACGTCTGCCCAACTGCTAGGCTATCTTACTAGGCTAAAGTCAATCGTCAGTATTGGAATCATAGTTCCCAAACAATAATATCAACGCTGACCCCGATCTTAAAGTCAAACCAAAGTTGATAATACGAAATTTTCTACCCAAGCTCGCATTACTCCGATTAACTTAAACTTCAATCATAGATTCCTCCTATTCGTACTTGCAACACTTAGTCGAAGGGGTCCTAGTTCAGCAAAGTCATCCTACGGTAAGTCCTACTTAACTAATTCCTCGACCTATCCATATCGCTCGTCCAACGAGCAATTTGCGTAGTCTATCCCTTCGAATACGATCGATATAATCACCTATACATTCTATCCCAATCAAGTACACCACAAGACGATTTGTCTCTAAACCATAATTCTCTTTCCCTATTTCCTAAGTCGCTGACCATAATTTATGTGTTCGATCACAATGTCGCTAGCATAACAATATGTCATACCCCAATTTCACGCAAGTCTAATTACCCACGACAGACATAAAATCACCATACCAACAATCGCAGGATAATCGTCCACATCGGGGCATAACTCTTGCATTGAGTCTAGATTAATCCATTTTCGATACGCATATTGGATCTACTTAATTCTCAAGTGTACTTAATCGTCAAACATAAGTCCGAATAATCCTCGAATTCACTTTCATATCAAATCACAAGTCGAAGCGGATCCAAATTGCCATGCCCTGATCTTCCAAGTATGATAATTTCTGCTGGACATGAATTACCATGTCGACGCTCACGCGAAATGATTGCCCCAATTCTGACGTGCCGTATGTACGAGGCTGGAGTTGCGCTCGTACGAGACAAGATCATCGATGTTGTGGTCATGATCGAAGAAATCAAGACACGATCATTTTCATCCAAACATTTATTTCAATCAAAATCCCATGTATAGCATCTACCGAAATGATAACACTTAACACGATCGTCATTCCTCAAATTAGAGTACCCCTGAGTTATTATATATCGATCATTGATATGTCTCAATACCATCGATGATATGTATAACCTGACGATCTTCATTTGCAATGAATTTCAAGTCATGCAACTGATGCTACCATCCGAATTGGACATTCTAAAATCTCCTCGACATTCAAGATCAAATTCGATCATTATCCCCGAACTAGTTGCATGATCAATTCGTTCAAACCCATAATCATATATGTTCATCTGTCTATCTTAAGTCATCGAGCAACTTTTTTTTCAGATCATAAAGTTATCGAGCGATTTAAGCCAAATCCTTAGAGTCATTTTCGTAACTTTAAATTCAAACTTTTATATGCACGCTATCTTCCAATCGCACTAACTTTTCATATACGATGCATATCAATTTCCTCTATCGAGTCATTCATTCATTACACCTTAGTTCTTCCTTGATTCAATTTACCTTCTCGATCATTTTGCATTTCATACTCGACACAATCATGTCGATGTGCATCGTCTACTCTTTTGTTCGTATTATCTCGTGCTAGCCATCTAGAATCACAATTACTCTGAAACGCTCTTTCTAAGGCTTTGCATACTTGTTATTTGCTGATAGACTCATTGGCACCCCGCATCCTCAATCGATCAACATCTCCGAAACTATTCCATACACCACTCAGGGATAAAGTCATTCGACAAATCCTTAAAACTATCATTCAATTCACAATTGATTTCTTCGAATCTCCGTTCGAACCATTCATCAATTTCAAGCATGTTCCATATATATCACATTGACGATATCATCTTACGATAGCACCTCTATCGCAACTAACCAATACTTTTATGAATCAAGTCTAATTCATTCTTGTCCGACACATTTTGAATTTCATACTCGACTTTACGAAGGTTTACGTAATTCTTGGTGTATATGTCGAGCCCGACTTAGCCAATCGTGCTTTACGTGAACCATCTTTTATTTTTATCGAAAACTATTATTATACGATTTGTAAAATATATAAACTTATTTTATGGACATCCCGCGAAACATTGAGATAGAGCGCACCAACGATATCAATTTGCGGAAGCAACACATCAGAGTTAAAGAATTCAATCAAAAGTCCAAGGATGTAAAGCCATGCTCTGATACCATTATGTCATGCCCCGGTCCTGTAGAACTGATTGTCCTCGCTAAGGCACGATAACGTACGAGCCTAGATTGTGCTCGTGCACAGCAGATTCCGTAACGGTCGATTACAACAGCTTGTGACCTGGTCGTCGCACAGAAGTCCCAAGAAAATAATTAAATAGCACCAGCAAAAATTTGAAGTAAAATACAAGTCATTCAAAATACACTTTATTGATATTGAAACAAAGGTTACAATGTGGCACGAGGCCATGATTACAATTACTCAGTCTTACTCTTCTCACAATACAAGTCAGTCTACTCTCTCTCATCTCTTGGTACAATTTGACGAGCCAGCGGATGCTTCAGATAGGCGATGTCTATACATTATGTCCCGTATAAGTCCAAACTTCATGCGGCCGCATGCCTCCAAATGCCAAGGAACTCCGTGCCTCGATGCATCCAAGCGAGCTCCATGCCAACGAGCTTCTACCTGTGCCTGCACATGAAAACTATGTGGGTGGCAGTACTCAAATGTACTGGTAGAATGAGCTCCTCGCCCACCCATACAAAACCAACACATTCATTTACTTTGTGCAACATATCCTTTTAGGATTGTCTTTCTATTCTTGCCTTAGGATCAATTTTAGGACAAACCCTTGGCCTATTTTGTGTCTATAGACCATCATTGTGCTTTGCACTAACAACTTGCTTATACTTTGCCTCTAGACCTTCTTGTGCCAACAACGTCATCTTATTGACTCGTGCTTAATTGTCTTTCGGCCCATATTTGGTACGCAACAACTTGGTCGTGCCACAATATAACGTCCCAGTCCCAAAATACGTTGGACTATGATACCTATACATGCCAGCTATGCATCGAGAGGACTCCAGTCCAGCTCGAATACATATAAGCTGTCTGGTTATTCTAGACCAACTATATCTCAATCCACTAATTTATATCTGTAACAATAACGAATCAAGTGGAGTAAGGATGATCAGACCATAATACACTGACTCCAGAATAGATAAATATGTTAGAGTGGATCCCCAATAACACATTTATCATAAATAAGCTAGAGAAAAGTAGAAGCTTTTACAAGATAAGGCTATAATGCAGCAAGAATCAAATATAGGACAAAATCTAATTACGGAAGAGAAAGATAAAAAATCAACTAAATATACCTGCAGTCTTGGTGTAGCAATCATCCTCCCTCAGTGTACCATACCTTCATCTAATACCTGGAGAGATCACCAGGTCCTCAGAGGACTAGCAAGACACATAATATACATGCCTCTGTAGAAGCATGGAAAAGGAACATGATTGCTCATGCGGCTCAGAACAGGAAAACCCATGCGATTCAAAAATAGACGAACTTCATGCGGCTCAAGAGAGTCATGCGGTTCAAAAGTCACTAGCTTGGACATGCGGCTCAAGCAACACCACGCGGCCTTCTGCAGTTCGCCTCTACAATTGGCCATTAAGCAAAGGCCCTATTTAACGCTCTGACGTAAAGGAGAACTGACGGCTCTGACATAAAGCTGCAATAATGACTTTGTCATAATGGTAGATTCCTAGGGAAACGAAGGAAATCTCTGATACGATCCATCAAACCCCAAAATCCTTCATGGGGCCTTGACACGTGGACAGTCGTATGCGGCTCAGGCAGAGGCCACCCCATGCGGCTCAGGCAGAGGCCACCCCATGCGGCTCAGAGAGAGGCCACCCCATGCGACTCAGGAAGAGGCTACCCTATGCGGCTCAGAGAGAGGCTACCTCATGCGGCTCAGGCAGAGTCTACCCTATGCGGCTCACGAAGACTATCTTTATGCGGCTTACTGAGAAGCCACCCATCATGCGATCGCCTACACTCATGCGGCTCAGAACATTTCCATACGTGACTAGTCTTATGCAGCTCAGTAGAGAACGATCCTCATGCGGCTCGTGGTTAAGACACGTGACATAAGATTAGTTTTTTTCGCGTCCCTACAGCTAGCAGCATAATAATAATGGGACACGTGGCATCAAATCGATCAAGATTCATCAACAAATCCTAACAACCAGGTTTAGTGTCATTCTCATAATTACTGGGATCAAATCAGATCATTTGCAATCATGTAAATTGAACACGTGGCGGGAGATCCGAGCTTGGCATAACAAATCATGAAGATTTATGGCAATCATCATTAATTGCCAACGGAGATTTGATGCAATCCACATTAATTGCCTAGATTCGCTACAATCAGAATTAATGGCCCAGATTAATTAATCTCTAACCGCCGACTTCTCAAGGAGGCAATCATTGCAAACCCTAATGATCTCATCCCACTCCTATAAATAGCAAGGTGCCATTCCCTTGCGAAAGAGGACTTTTTTGCTAGAGCAGAGCACCTAGAAAGACTTGAAGAGAGGGTGCAGAGAGACAAAGGCACACACAGAGGGCATCCTGAGAGCATTTCTTCTCCGGAGCCAAGGCTGCATCCGATCATCCAAGGAGTAAGGCAGAGCTGCCGTCGCTTTCCCGAGCCTCTACCGTCATCCTCCAGAATCTAAAATAAATAATTGTACTTAGATTGCTGTACCTAGGTTTTCGTCCCTAGGCTTTCTTTGTACAAGGGAGTTTGTATTGTGAAGTAAAAGTCCAGTCCTCCGATATAATTGTTCTGTTCTTTTATAATTCATGGCAAACACGATGGCAACTCTGCTGGAGACAAACTTCTCTACGGCTGAGGAATTGGTAACGCAATTGGATGCAGCCAAACTTGGCTCCACACAACAGAAGATGGTCGTCCGCTTCGACCAACAAGCGTTTGAAGAAATGCTCTCCGACGGGAGCGCTGGCCCGGTCCAAAAAAGAACCCGCATGAAAAAAGCTAGCAGAGAGTGGAGGCCAAAGTCATTCGCTCCTTTCTAAGCTCTGGACGGAGTACTCTCTGCTGCCCAAGAAGGCGAAGGCAAGTCTCATATGGCTCCACTTCAAACCACAGAGGACTATGCTGTCCCCAAGTCCGGCAAAGGAAAGCACTACGATGCTGGACTTACAGGGGCAAAGAGTGATTATATGTACTCCAGGAAGAAGCCGAACAAAGGCACTAATCGCAGAACAAAGATTCATGCGATCGAGATTGCCAGCCGCATGCATGATGTCCATGCGGCCGAAACTGCCAGCCGAATGCATAACACTCATACGGCTAGGATTTCCAGCCGCATGGAGAAGACTTATGCGGCTGAGACTTCCATCCGCATGAAGAAAGCCCATGCGGCCACGACTGCCAGCCGCATGAAGACTGTTGATTCCAGCCGCATGTCGCTTGCTCCACGCAGCTCAGTCTTCGATCGCCTCTCCTATGGTCCTGATCTCTCGTGCTCCCGAGAAAACATGTCTGACTCTCTCCAGCACCACTTAGACTCTTCCTATTATATGCCCTCACGCACAAGAATGAAGAAGTCTAGGGCAGCACGAGCTTGGCAAGCTCAGTCCGCTGTCCCGACCTCTGACCATCCGAGCATTCCATATACTATTATGCGGGCCTCTTATGGGAAGTTGTACAGAACCACTCGAGTCCAGCCCCCGGCGGCAAACGGACAGAATGGTTCCCAAAAGTCTTCCAAATCCAAGGAACAAACATGGTCATTTCGGACCCACTGACTTGCATGAGGCTATCCTCCACAAGCGCAAGGAAAAATAAGGGGCCTCGGGGTGCAAAGAGTCCTCCCACGGACGTCACTGCACCCAAGTCATCGTCAACTGCTGTTGCAATAACACGACGGTACGAGAAGACCGGCAGTCCGTCTTCCAAAGACTGCAACAACCATGTTCAGAGAATGAGGCACTTTTCGTCGTCTCCTGCAACTCTGCTCAGAAAATCTTCGCCGATGGGAGAGGGAAGAAGATAAACGTTTCCAGCCCGAAGATTTCAACCACTATGACTAAGAGACTGTCGTCTAAGCGGATGCCTACCACCGAAGTTTTCCAAGGTACCCGTTCAAAGACAAAATCTGCTACAGTGGGAGATTCATCGTCCACATCACTAGGGGTTGCTGGAACTGGGGGTAGCACTCCCCCGAACCTCCACGACAATCCGATGTTCCAAGGAGACGAGCTGGGGGAAACAACTCTTCCATTAGATGCATCAAATCCTGACGTCCCCGAGGACGTCCACAACTCCCAAGATGAGGCAAACTCGGAAGCTGGGGGTACTGTTCCTTCTGAGTCCGAAGCAGAGAAGAACATTCCCACATACCCCGATGACTTCTCGGTACAGGGGTATGATTCATAGTGTACGTCATCCACTATCCCTTCCACTTCTACTAATGTCAGGACGGCATTCATGACAAACGACAAACATGATGGTCCTAGTGATCGCCAACGCATCGACACGCTGGAGGCCATACTGCACACTTTGGTCAAATCCGTGGACGAGATCAAAGCAGCCCTCCCTACTCTGCAAGGAGGGACGCCTTATAACGCCCCAGTCCCAATATACTTAGGACTAGAAAATACGTACATGCCAGCTGTATGTGTACGCAGACTACTCCAATATATGGAATCTACGTGTACACACATAAGCTGTAATAAAAGAGCTCCAGCTCATAACAATATAACATGGTCACAGGCAGTAACTATATCTCATCCATAATGATAAATAAGAGAAATAACAAACCAAATGTCTCAACTCAAAATAAAGAGAAATATCTGTCGGGCGAAAATAAATCCACTACCGAGCTACTGAAAAGAAATCAAATGAAATGAATATGAAAAAGAGTATCAACTACATAAGTCCATCAACTAAGAATAGGATCAAATAGGCTCCGAAGGCGAGACCTCCTCGGCTGCAAATGGAGACTCTAGTCCAGAACTGTACTCCTCAGGATACTGCTCGTCGTCTATACCTGGAGAGATCACCAGGTCCTCAGAGGGACGTAACAATATACAGGAAGAACATGCTAATATGAACTGTCAGAATAATAATAATAATATGCAAGACTCTCCTAGACACCAATATGTAAAGGGAATTCTAACCATCTATTGTGCAATTTAGAGGACAACTTTTATGCGCATGGGTGGGATTTAGGCTATGTGTACGTAACTGGCATCCAGTCATCTGTATCCGTCCGTGACGTCTAAAACGTCAGAGGACATCTGCAAATATAATCGCCACAGTTCCATCCGGAGACTGTGGTTTACCTGTTTGGATTCCCATACGCACTAGCGACTGTCCTCCCCCAATGTTTCTACTGTCCAAGTCATGCCTATGGCTCGTCCAGTTTTGCAACTGCTTGAGTCTCTAAAACCCTAGTCATAGCAGTTACGATCATCTATCCGTCACACGACTTCTTACATAAAGATGGCCAATCAATATGCAAGCCGTGCCCCTAGAAACATGTATCAAACCATGTAGTGTAGGTGTCATGGCCAACGGAGATATAAGAATATCCTACAATAGGAAGGTAGTCTACTACAACTAAGTCGACATGCAAAAAATAAAATAAAACAAGAAACGACTGATAAAGTCGCTTGCACCCAAGTGTGGCTTGGACGCACAGTTTATAAAAAATATGAAATAAAGTAAATAAATGCTAAAAATAAATAATGTGACAGTAAATATAGCAAGGTATACTTGCCTGGTGATTGGAAGGTGTTTTGACGACGTCTAGTAGATGAAATCGGCAAGTGAGAATAAGCTACAAGAGTGGAACCACCGCAAATGTTCCCGGATGATGAAACAAATATCAAAAACGTTCTCGGTGAAGAAGATATACCTAAGAAATGCCTGTCCAAAAGTCTAATTCTGAAACAGGAGCAAAATCATAATTTTGGGTCAAAACGATGTCCGTCGTTGTACCCACTTTGCACCGAAATGCGTGCCAGAACCTATAGTCTCTAAAGTCGTCAAACTACATATTTACGAATTTGGTTGGAGGAGACGAACCCAATGTTATGTCCAATTTTGGATTTCGATGAGCTGTGCACAAAATCGCCCGTTTGCGTGGGTCGCGGGCCCGCCAATTTTGGCGTTTCGATCAACTTTCTCAAAATCGGACCAAACTTGGCATACAGGACTAGAATTTTGATTCAGACCTGTTGGCGCAATTTTTGTCTAGATTTGACGACTGTACACGAATTTATGGACAAGTTTGCAAAACGCCGATACGGGGGTATCTCGACGGATACAGACTGATTTCGTCGCGCACACACGATGAAACTGAGTTCCGTCAGTTCCCACACGTCGACAACGCCCATACGCGCCTTTCTATGCATATAGCGCACGACCACGTCGCCCAGTTTGGCGGGACGCACGTCGTATCGGGCAGTTTTATTAAAATTTTTAGTTTTCGAAAACGGGTTTTTCTAGGATTTAG
This sequence comes from Iris pallida, assembly GCA_029216955.1. Classification (NCBI taxonomy): domain Eukaryota; kingdom Viridiplantae; phylum Streptophyta; class Magnoliopsida; order Asparagales; family Iridaceae; genus Iris; species Iris pallida. The sequence goes on along the minus strand of JANAVB010003398.1, from coordinate 9,460,028 downwards.
AAATCAAATATCTTTCCATATATTAGATGAAAAATAAATCTACAAGAAGGATCTTTATCTCCTATATGTTGTCTAAAGGTCTGTTCAAAAAGTTTTGAAAATATCTTACATGGTTGGTCAGAATACGACTTCCAATATAGGTGGTTGGGCTGTTTCATTGTTCCCAGTTTGAACAGTTTTCTCGGGATTTTTACATCAATTTTTAGGATCGATGGATCGACTAACCCCAGAACTTAGTTGTGGGGAATTCAAGAGGGTTATGAAGGCTCTAAGCAGGAATTTTTAGTTTGCAATTTTGTTAAGCGAGGAAGGAGAAACATAGAAGGAAAGTTGGGTACCTGATGCGTTGCGAAACAGAGGAACTTCTCTGTTCCGGTGGTTCCCCGGCAATCACCAGAGACGACAGGCGGCTGAGGATGACTCGAGGGGGTGCACAAGTATCTCAGGTTTCAACTGGGGTCGGGAGTTTTCGAGTTTTGGAAGAAATAACCAAGAATTTGATGATTTTATATATATATATATATATATATATATATATATATATATATATATATATATATATATATATACCAACGCAGTTCCTATGTTCAAATCTGATTTCTAGCAAAATTTGGATTTGATTCTAGCTTGGATTCATTGCTATCTAGAGGAGAACTTGATTAGGGATTATAAGGAAAAGATTTGGGAAGATTTGGTTAAGGATTTTATTGGGTTTTAAAATTTGAAAGTTTAAAAAAAATTTGCTACTAACGCAGAAGGGGGGCGCTCGGGTTCAGCTCCTTGGGGAAGAGCTATAGTGCCGCAAGGCACTGTTCACATAATTGATATATATATATATATATATATATATATATATATATATATATATATATATATATATATATATATATATATATATATATATATATATATTCCTAACAACTAAGGGCTGAGGGGTTTGCGGCTAAGTCGGTTATGGGGTGCTGTGGTCGGTCCTTGGGCCGACCACCACAGCCCTATACTTTTTTCTTTTTAATTCTTATATATATATATATATATATATATATATAAACTAATAAAAGCCCAAAGTAGCTAAAAAATATTTTTAAAAATATATAAAAATATCTACATTTACTAGCTATATTTGATATATGCTTATATCTACATATCTAAAATATGAGTCAACATTTAAAAATATTCCTATTAAAACATTAATACACTTCTATATTGATATTAATCATAATCATTCTAGTATAAAAATATTGAAATAATTTAAGAAAAAAAATTATAGTATATACCAAGGAAAAATTTATTTATTATATAGAAATATTCTTTATTTTTAATCAATAAAAACTTTTGACAAAATAATCTCTAACCCTCATAATATATACATAAATGAATATCTCAAATATTTGGAGGAAAATTTTCTTGTAAGAATCTATCATTAATATTATTCAAAAAAAATAAAAACAATAAACAAATAAATTTACATTTCAAAAAAATAGAAAAATTCAATTTAAGCCAAAATAATAATAAATTTTTTTTACAAAATTTGGGGTTTTACATCCTACCCAACTTATAAGAATTTCGTCCTCGAAATAAAGATAACGCACGATCTGTGGAAACGAAGTGCAGACGGAGGAAGAATAGAGCGCGAAAATTGTGTCACGATTTTCGTGCAAAAGAGGCAAACGGTTGTGTATGTCGCCTTCATGCCTCCGCATTTTAGCAGGACATTACGTTGACATGCGATCCGAGAAAGTGGAACAATTCATGGTAGGATCGCGGTAGTGGTTTCTAACTAGATAGGATACTCTCGTGTTTCTATATCTAGCAAGGTTTATATCATAGAATTTCTAAGTCACTCTATGATCTTGGTCATGCAATGGTAAATTTAACTAAGACATCATACCTGTCTCTATGGCTCCTTGGGTTGGTGGCCCCGCGGCGATCATACTGAAGACTTGTCCCAAGTTTTGGTTGCCCCTAGGATATGGCGGGCGTGGTGCTCCTCCTCCTAGTGCTGGTAATGCTACTCCCTGCATCTGCTGTCGTCCAAAAGGACAATCTCGAGCTTGGTGTTGATTTGACCCGCAAGCCATACACAATCCCAACCTACGACGACAATCCCTTTGGAAATGCCCCTTCCTACCGCAATAATAACATGTGGGAAATTCCCTCACTGGTTGTGGGGAAGCTCTAGTCTGTTGCTGCATCACTAGATGTCGATTGGGCCCTGCTGGTGTCATCTTCGCTGATGCAACGGTCGAAACAGATCGTCGTTGTTGTGCCTTCTTATTTATGGCCTCTTGGGTCCTTGCTTCGGCCAATACTGCTGCCTGTGAGACTCGGGACTCAGAACTAGTATATCGTTGAAGCTCTATGCTCAATCCCTTATGGAATCTCTTGGCTTTCTCCAACTCTGTCGAAACTAATCCGGGAGCAAAATGACTCAATCGACTGAACTCGACGTCGTATTCATCAACTGTCATGCTTCCTTGCTCTAGATGTAGGAACTGGTCATAAAGTGCATCCTTGGCAGTGTCGGAGAAAAACTTCTTATTGAACAACTCTTTAAATTCTTCCCATCTCTGATCAACTCCTAGCCGTCTTTCCTCTGTGGCCCACCAATCATAAGCATTTCCTTCTAACTGTAATTTAACTACCGTCATCCATAGGTTTGCAGACAACTCGGAAGCCTTCAAAAGATTTTCCGTCTTCACCAGCCAATTGGTAATTTTAATGATGTCTTCAGTGCCTTTGAAGTGTGGAGGATTCATGTTGCGGAACCCTTCGATAGTACCCACGGAGGCTTGGGGTGCTCGGGTCAGTGCTGTCTCCAAATCCTCCTAATAGCCTCGTTCTGCTGCATCTGAGCCTGTACTGAGCTTTGTAGGATCTGATCTGTAGTAGTCCCACCAGCCTGAGGCGTGGACTGCTGCGGAAGCATGTAGGGCATTTGGGGCATAAACTGTGGGATACCCTGAGGCCCGTACTGTGGTGGATATAAAGGATATGGAAATGGATACTGTGGTGGGTATGAGGGAGGATACTGAGGTGGATACTGTGGAGGATACTAGGGTGGATATGGTGGTGGATACTGTGGAGGCTGCTGGGGTGGATATGATGGTGGAGATTGGAGAGGCTGCTGAGGTGGATACTGTGGGGGCTGATGTGGTGGATATGATGGTGGATACTGTAGAGGCTGGTGGGGTGGGTATGATGGTGGATATTATGGAGGCTGCTGGGGTGGATACCGTGGAGGCTGGTGTGGTGGATATGATGGTGGATATGGAGGTGGAATATGTGGTAGAAACTGAGGTGGATAGGTTGGTGGGAGTGGCACGTACTCTTCTTGAGATGCATGATTTTTGGGGCCTATCTGTCCCACTTAGGGTGTCGGGGCTTGCTGCTGAGTAGTGGGTGGCGTCATCACAGGCTGTAGTCCGGATGGTGCTGGAGTGGTAGGGGACATGGGTGGCTGACCTACTGGTCCTTCTTGAGCAGTGGTGTTCCCATCAGCGATGGCGAGAGGAGTAGAGCGACCACTACGAAGATTCATCCTATTGGCACGAAAATAGAGATTACGTTAGGACAAGATCAAGTTAGATGCAAGACAAGCAGTCAAACGAGAATCTAAAATTTGAAATGAAGGAAGGTGATTAAGCATGTGGATGAGATTCCTAAATTCTATTCCTATATGCAGGCTTGCTTGGTACGGTAAAGTAGCCAAACAATTTATCTCGACCTGCATGGGCCACCACAAAAACATGTAACGCCCCAGTCCCAATATACTTAGGACTAGGAAATACGTACATGCCAGCTGTATGCATACGCAGACTACTCTAATATATAAAATCTACGTGTACACACATAAGCTGTAATAAAAGAGCTCCAGCTCATAACAATATAACATGGTCACAGGCAATAACTATATCTCATCCACAATGATAAATAAGAGAAATAACAAACCAAATGTTTCAACTCAAAATAAAGAGAAATATCTGTCGGGCGGAAACAAATCCACTACCGAGCTACTGAAAAGAAATCACCTGAAATGAATATAAAAAAGAGTATCAACTACATAAGTCCATCAACTAAGAATAGGATCAAATAGGCTCCAAAGGCGAGACCTCCTCGGCTGCAAATGGAGACTCTAGTCCAGAACCGTACTCCTCAGGATACTGCTTGTTGTCTATACCTGGAGAGATCACCAGGTCCTCAGAAGGACGTAACAAGATACAGGAAGAACATGCTAATATGAACTGTCAGAATAATAATAATAATATGCAAGACTCTCCTAGACACCAATATGTAAAGGGAATTCTAACCATCTATTGTGCAATTTAGAGGACAACTTTCATGCGCATGGGTGCGATTTAGGCTATGTGTACGTAACTGGCATCCAGTCATCTGTATCCGTCCATAACGTCTAAAACGTCAGAGGGCATCTGCAAATATAATCGCTACAGTTCCATCCGGAGACTGTGGTTTACCTGTTTGGATTCCCATATGCACTAGCGACTGTCCTCCCCCAATGTTCCCTATTGTCCAAGTCATGCCTATGGCTCGTCTAGTTTTGTAACTGCTTGAGTCTCTAAAACCCTAGTCATAGCAGTTACGATCATCTATCCATCACACGACTTCTTACATAAAGATGGCCAGTCAATATGCAAGTCGTGCCCCTAGAAACATGTATCAAACCATGTAGTGTAGGTGTCATGGCCAACGAAGATATAAGAATATCCCACAATAGGAAGGTAGTCCACTACAACTAAGTCGACATACAACAAATAAAATAAAACAAGAAACGACTGATAAAGTCGCTTGCACCCAAGTGTGGCTTGGATGCACAGTTTAGAAAAATATGAAACAAAGTAAATAAATGCTGAAAATAAATAATATGACAGTAAATAAAGCAAGGTATACTTGCCTGGTGATTGGAAGGTGTTTTGACGACGTCCAGTAGATGAAATCGGCAAGTGAGAATAAGCTACAAGAGTGAAACCTCTGCAAACGTTCCCGGACGCTGAAACAAACATCAAAAACATTCTCGGTGAAGAAGATATACCTAGGAAACGCCTATCCAAAAGTCTAATTCCGGAACAGGAGCAAAATCGTAATTTCGGATCAAAACGATGTCCGTCGTTGTACCCGCTTTGCACCGAAATGCGTGCCAGAACCTACGGTCTCTAAAGTCATCAAACTACATGTCTACGGATTTAGTTTGAGGAGACGAACCCAACGGTATGTCCAATTTTGGATTCCGATGAGCTGTGCACAAAATCGCCCGTTTGAGTGGGTCGCGTTCCGATCAACTTTCTCAGAATCAGACCAAAATTGGCATGCAGGACCAAAATTTCGATTCGGACCTGTTGGCGTAAGTTTTGTCTCGATTTGACGACTATACACGAATTTATGGGCAAGTTTACAAAACGTCGATACGGGAGTATCTCGACGGATACGGACTGATTTCGTCGCGCACACACGACGAAACTGAGTTTCGTCAGTTCCCACACGTTGACAACGCCTATACGCGCCTTTCGATGCATATAGCACGCGACCACGTCGCCCGGTTTGGCGGCACGCACGTCGTATCGGGCAGTTTTATTGAAATTTTTAGTTTTCAAAAACGGGTTTTTCTAGGATTTGGAAATCAAATATCTTTCTTTATATTAGATGAAAAATAAATCTACAAGAAGGATCTCTATCTCCTATATGTTGTCTAAAGGTCTGTTCAAAAAGTTTTGAAAATATCTTACATGGTTGGTCAGAATACGACTTCCAATATAGGTGGTTGGGCTGTTTCACTGTTCCCAGTTTGAACAGTTTTCTCAGGATTTTTACATCAATTTTTAGGATCGATGGATCGACTAACCCCAGAACTTAGTAGTGGGGAATTCGAGAGGGTTATGAAGGCTCTAAGCAGGAATTTTTAGTTCATAATTTCGTTAAGCGAGGAAGGAGAAACATAGAAGGAAAGTCGGGTACCTGATGCGCTGTGAAACAGAGGAGCTTCTCTGCTCCGGTGGTTCCCCGGCGATCACCAGCGACGACAGGCGGCTGAGGATGACTCAAGGGGGTGCACATGTATCTCAGGTTTCAACTGGGGTCGGGAGTTTTCGAGTTTTGGAAGAAATAACCAAGAATTCGATGATTTCATATATATAGATATACCTACGCCGTTCCTATGTTCAAATCCGATTTCTAGCAAAATTTGGATTTGATTCTAGCTTGGATTCATTGCTATCTAGAGGACAACTTAATTAGGGATTATAAGGAAAAGATTTGGGAAGATTTGGTCAAGGATTTTATTGGGTTTTAAAATCCGTAAGTTTAAAAAAATTTGCTGCTAACGCAAGAGGGGGGCGCTCGGGTTCAGCTCCTTGGGGAAGAGCTACAGTGCCGCAAGGCACTGTTCACATAATTGATATATATATATATATATTCCTAACAACTAAGGGCTGAGGGGTTTGCGGCTAAGTCGGTTATGGGGTGCTGTGGTCGGTCCTTGGGCCGACCACCACAGCCCTATACTTTTTTTTTCATTCTTACATATATATATATATATATATATATATATATATATATATATATATATTTTATATATATATATATATATATATATATATATATATATATATAAACTAATAAAAGCCCAAAGTAGCTAAAAAATATTTTTAAAAATATATAAAAATATCTACATTTACTAGCTATATTTGATATATGCTAATATCTACATATATAAAATATGAGTCAACATATAAAAATATTCCTATTAAAACATTAATACACTTCTATATTGATATTAATCATAATCATTCTAGTATAAAAATATTGAAATAATTTAAGAAAAAAATTATAGTATATACCAAGGAAAAATTTATTTATTATATAGAAATATTCTTTATTTTTAATCAATAAAAACTTTTGACAAAATAATCTCTAACCCTCATAATATATACATAAATGAATATCTCAAATATTTGTAGGAGGAAAATTTTCATGTAAGAATCTATCATTAATATTATTCAAAAAAAATAAAAACAATAAAAAAATAAATTTACATTTAAAAAAAATAGAAAAATTAAATTTAAGCCAAAATAATAATAAATATTTTTTTACAAAATTTGGGGGTTTTACACGCTTGGCCAAACAAACTTGGGTCCCGCAGTCAATGCAGACTCGAACTCAGCGGCACCGAACTCGGGCAATAATCTTCTTGAAATGTTGCCTCCTACCGCTGCAGACGAGGCCAGGGAGGCAATAAGAGAGGTCCAGGAGCTCCGGACCATGTTTCACGCCCGAGAAAATTGCCAAGTCCTCAGGATACGACAACCATATCCCGCTGAATGGAGAGATGTTCCCTTCCTACCAAAGTATAAACCATTCCACATCAATCCATATGATGGGAAGACCTCCGCAAGTCGGTACATCACTTACTTCGAGGTCACCACCGACCATCTACCCCATGACGATGCCATCCTTACACGTTTATTCATCGGGGCATTGGAAGGGGTAGTCTTCGACTGGTACCGTAACCTGCCAGACAACTGCATCCACTCCTTCGCCAGCTTCAAGCGCATGTTTTTGGAGAGATTCTACGAAGTAGGACAGGACATCACAATGTCCACCCTCATGGACGTCGTTCAAGGGAAGAAAGAGCTGACAAGGAACTATATTGAGCGGTTCCGCCAAACCGTCATGAAGTTGCCGTCCGGTAATCCGGATTCCTCCTTAATTGAGATTTGCCAAAAGTGAATGCTTCCAACAATCAGCCTCTGGATGGGTGAAAGTCAATTTAAGGACTGGAAGATGTTTATCATCAGTGCCACTAGCGCTGAAGACAGGTTGAAGAATGCTCGCCAACTGGGATTGCACATCTCGGAGGGAGAGGACAAGGGCAAGCGCCCTAATACCAACAACAACAATGGGGGTAGCTCCTCCAACAATCAGGACAACAAGGGCAAGTAGGCTATGGTGGCCGACACAGCCCAGAAACCTGAGTCAAAACCGGTAGACAAGCAATGGCCGCAAATGAACTACTCCTTCGAAGACGGCCATGTCATGTCCATCTTGGATATGCTCATACAAGGAGATAGAATTCAGCTCCCTCCACCAAGACGGGAACCTCGGCCGGCAGAAATGGAGAGCCCAAAGTTCTGTCATTACCACCGCTACGTCCACCATGCTACACATGACTGCTACCAACTGAAGCGATATATCCAACATCTCATCGATTCGAAGGCTCTGGCCATTGATTTCGAGGAGGTGACTGTGGCAGCCAATATGGTGTTAGTATAATTCGGCTACTTTCCTCCAACAGAGACTCAAGACGGCGTAGTACCCATCCCTCGGGCGATAATAGAGATTGCTAATCTTCTACCTCCTCGAGATCAGGCTACTGGTCTGGTACCACTCACCACTTCACGAGGGGAGGTCATGTGGGTCCATCAAGATTTGGTACCAGAAGTTACTCAGTCCACACCACCCTCCATTGGCAAAAAGGGGAGTAGAAAGGTCAGATCATGCCGCACAATCTCGGCAGACGTCGAAACAGCCGCAGCTGTCATTACTCGGTCTGGTGCTCAATCCCAACCTACACCAGATTACTCGACTAAAGAACATCAACCGGCTTCTACTGACGCTCCGGGACCTTTCCAACCTCCAACGACCGACAAGCCTAGGCCGAAGGAGACTCGCTTTGACAAATCCCTCCGAAAAGAGGGACCTCATGGGCTGGAAAGGCCCTAAAACTTTGACATCTTGGCGCAATTGGCCAACACACCGGCTAAATTGTCATCATACGAGCTCCTGAGACTCACCAAGGATGTTCGTGCGACTTTGAGTGACGTACTCCAGAACGCCGATGTATATCTAGCTCAGGTCAACCTCACGGGAGATAGCCCGCTTGCAGATCTCCAAGACAGCGCCTACACGGGAGCGATGCCCAACATTGTCTTCACTCCACAGGATATGCTCATCAAAACCAACCTGCACGATCGACCGTTATATTACACTGGATACATCGGCGACGTAAAGGTGGATCGGATGCACATTGATCCTGGTTCTTCCATAAGCATCATCCCGAAGGGTCTGTTATATCATCTTCGCATTCCTATGCATCGCCTGACACCAACAAGCACCGCCATCAGTGGTTTCAATTCGGGCAGGAGCTACCCGATTGGAAAGATTCGCTTGAAGTGCCAAATCGGCGGTCTTCAGTCAGAAGTAACCTGTTACATCATAGATGCGGACACTTCCAACAATATCCTCTTCGGGCGCCCTTGGATACATGATCGTGCCTTCCACGCTGTACCAGTGCTTCAAGTATATCGACAAACACGGCTTCATGAGGACAGAATTTGCCGACATCGATCCCTTCAAAGGGGTCGAATCCTACTACTCAGACTCCTGTCTATACGAAAAGTCAAAGAGGCACCTTGGTGAAGGAGATGTGCAAGCTCGTATTGAGACGGTCAAAGGATCAGAAGAACATCTGATGATCCACCTCTAAGCTCGCAAACCTGGCAAGTCTGCACCCCTTACGGCCCCTCTGCGGAAGGACGCAATCAGCCTCTCGGCACAAGAAGGGCAAATGATAATCCGATTGCCAAGGTCCGACCAAGCGCCAAGATCCATAATAGAGCCACTAACAATCAGACTGCCTAGAGTCGGCCAGCCACAAACAGAGAAGCTAAATCCATCTGACAAGCCAATGATGATACAAAGTCGGGGGCTTCCAGCGAGCCAACCACTCCCTGCCTAGCATCGAGTACCAAACTGGGGGTTGCTAGTTTGCCAACAACTCCATGTTCTGCTCTACTAGCAGAACCCCTAATGATCAAGTTGTCCAAGTCATCCTCTCAGTCTTCATTTATACAAGGGGTGGCCGAAGAAGAACCAAAACTGGCCAAGTATGTGGCTGCTCACACCGATGTTCCATCCGCAGATGATGTAATTCCGCTAGAAAAGATACCTTACTTCATCAATAAAGGGCTATCTTTGAACTACACCGAGCTTAATAAGCTTTGTACAATGTATGCTATGGAACACGGTATAGGCACTCACCTACATATACAGGTGACAAATGTTTACACCGTAAATCAGCTCACTTCCGCGGAAGATGCGTACCGCATAATCGAGGGAGGGGATCATCCAATCATCTTCGGTCGGAAAAATGATCCACAGCCCTTCACCATAAAAGAAGTCGATCTCGAATCGGACACCCGGAGAGTGCCACTCTATCTATATAGCCCCCAATCCAAATATCTCGTGCAAAAATAGGGGTATGATTCGGAGACTACGCCAAGTTTGAAGTACGGCACTGGTCGACGATTACCTTTAAAATCGTCGGTCCCGGTTGGCAAACCACATGACTACTACAACAAGACCTGATGTGAACTGGGGTATGTTACGCCTACAACGACCCATGAAAGCTCAGATAAAGAATGCGACTGGCATTCACACTCAACCGGATCACCAACTTCTGATTCAGATATCAACATCGGGATGTATTCAGGCAGGTCCTGTCTGTCAATATGGTATTTGCTGATGCTTACGAAGAAGGTGAAGACTTTCCTGAACTCCTCGAATTAGAGCCGTGGGCCCAACAACTGGATGCACAATGGGAGAGGCGGTTTGAACAAAGAGAGCCTCCTACTGAAGACGAGGTCATGCGAGTGGATCTAGGCAGCGACTCTTCTCCATAACCAATCTTCGTTAGTAAAATCCTGACAGACGAAGAGCGAGAATCACTACTGGAACTCGTCAAAGAATATATTGATGTGTTCGCCTGGAACTATGAAGACATGCCAGGGCTAAATTCTGATGTTGCTCTTCACAAGCTCAACATTCGGCCAGATGCAAAGCCAGTCAAACAACAACAACGACGGTTTCGCCCAGGCATCATGGATGCGATCGAAGCCGAAGTCAACAAACGGATAGCCAGCGGTGTCATTCGTGAGGAACAACATCTGGACTGGGTCACCAACATAGTACCGGTCCTCAAGAAGAATGGAAAAATTCGAATCTTCATCGACTTCCGTAATCTGAATGAGGCGTACACCAAAGATGAGTTCCCCCTCCCTATAACAGACATCATGATTGACAACACCTGCGGCTTCAAACGTATGTCGTTCATGGATGGCTTCTCGGGGTACAACCAAATTAAGATGTCTTCCGACGACGAAAAGCATACATCGTTTCGAACACTAATAGGCACGTTCTGCTACACAGTCATGCCTTTTGGTTTAAAGAATACTGGCGCCACCTATCAGAGAGCTATGAGCATCATCTTTAGAGACCACTTGCGCAAAATAGTGGAGTGCTATATTGACGACATTGCCGTCAAAAGCCGCTCTAAGAAAGATCATTTGTATGATCTAAGGACAGTGTTCGACCTAATACGAGCGCACAATTTGAAAATAAACCCTACGAAATCCTTCTTGGGCGTATCCAGCGGGAAGTTCTTGGGTTTCATCATCACCTCCCAGGGTATCCACGTAGACCCTGAGAAGACGAAGGCAATCATGGAGATGGGTCCCCCGAGAAAACTTCGAGAACTCCGAGGCCTCCAAGGGAGGTTATCTTACATCAGGAGGTTCATTTCCAACCTCTCCGGGCGATGTCAGCCATTCACCCATCTCATGAAGAAGGGCGTCTCATTCATATAGGATAAAGAATGCCAGCGTGCATTCGACAGCATCAAAGAATACTTGTCGAACCCTTCAGTCCTGGTAGCCCCGGTTGCTGGAAAACCATTCCTGCTCTATGTACGAGCAATGGAGCACTCCCTCGGCGCTCTGCTAGCACAAAACAATGATGCTGGCCATGAACAAGCTATATATTACCTCAGCCGTATGATGATTGGGCCGGAACACCGATATACTGCCGTGGAGAAGGAATGCCTCGCCCTGGTGTTCGCCATTCAAAAGACGTGACACTATGTCACGGAGCAGACCATACATGTGATATCACGAGTCAACCCCCTCAGGGTCCTCATGACTAAACCAGGGGCACTCAGCTCTCGTCTCGCTACATGGGCAATATTATTGTCCCCCTACCATATGATCTTCGTCCCGCAAAAGGCTGTTAAAGGTCAGGCTCTGGCAGACTTTTTAGCAGTCCACCCAAGCCCGGAGTCGGCCAGAATATACAAAGACATCCCATATGAGGTCGCCGACTCGCATGCGACCTCTCACGATGACATACGGCGAATGTTCTTCGATGGTGCTTCGAGGACCGGACCCAAGGGCAACATCGTCGTCGGAGTCGGGGTGGTGCTAATTTCTCCTTCCAGACTGGTGATCAATCGCGCTTACTCCCTCACGAAACCTTGCTCTAACAATGTTGTCGAGTACAACGCTTTAGTCGTTGGCCTCCAACTTGCAAGAGAGCTGAGGATAGAATATCTTGAAGCATACGGCGATTCACAGTTAATCGTCAATCAGATCCGGGGTTCATACGAGGTTCGCCATAAAGACATGATCCCCTATCACCAAATAGAGATCAACATCATCTCGTCATTTGAAGGGTTCTTCATCGAACACGTTCTCAGACTCCAAAATATCGAAGTCGATGCCTTAGTTGGCCTTGCCGCTTCCCTAGCGATTCCGAACTATGTTCGCCAATCGATGGATGTGGTAGGCCATGAACTGGTCTGTCCCAAGAATTATATTCAATTCATGGCGAGTTATTCCGCTCAGACGATCGACGAAGTCCCAGACTGGAGACAACCATTCATAGACTTCGTAGTCTACGACATCCTACCCGAGAACCCAAAGGAAGCCACCTCTATCAAAAGGCGTTCTCTCAGATTCTTCTACGATACAGATACGAAAATGTTGTATCGTCGATCCTACAATGGATTATTGCTTCGATGTCTGTCAAACGCAGAAGCCAAAGAAGCCGTACGCGAAGCTCTTGACGGTGTCTGCGGGGCCCATCAGCCTGGCCCAAAATTGCAAGATCGTCTTCGTCGAATGGGCTACTACTGGCCCACGATGGTAGCAGATACGATAGACTATGCAAGAAAGTACAAAGCCTGCCAAGTCCACGCGGACTTCATCCACCAACCATCCAAGTTTCTACATCTGACAGTGGCATCCTGGCCATTCGAAGCATGGGGAATGGATATCATCGGTCCGATCACTCCACCCTCTTCCCGAGGACATCGCTTCATACTTGCCATCACAGAATACTTCTCCAAATGGGCGAAAGTTGTTCCGCTGGCAGAAGTGAAGACTTCAAACACGATCAGCTTCCTCAAGCATCACGTCCTCTATCGCTTTGGACTACCCCGAAGGATCATCCATTATAATGGTCCGCAGTTCGCAAGCCATGCCTTTTATCGGTTCTGCGATAAGTATCGCATCCAGAATATTGCTTCAATACCATACAATTCGGCAGCGAATGGGTTGGCAGAAGCATTCAAAAAACAATCATCAAACTTCTCAAGAAGTTCGTGTCATCCAATAAATACGACTGGAACGAGAAGCTTGGTGAATGCTTATGGGCGTACCGTACCATAATCCGAACAGCCATAGGAAACACACCATTTTCCCTGGTGTACGGGAGTGAGGCAGTTCTCCCCTTGGAGACACAAATACCCTCGCTCCGCGTCTCTCTCACTTACCAATTAACGATGGACGATAACTATCGTCGTCGACTACAAGAGTTGGAGGCCTTAGATGAAAAGCGTCTCTTGGCTCAGCAACGAATCGAGCTATACCAAGCACGCATCTCCGGAGCCTTCAACAAGAAGGTTAAAATCAGAACATTCTAAGTGGGCGATCTCGTTCTGGCAGTTCGAAGGCCAATGGTTATGACTCACAAAACCGTCGACAAATTCCAGCTAAAATGGGAAGGTCCATTTATCATTGAGACCGTATTCTCCAACAGTGCTTACCGCCTCGCAAAACAAAACGGAGACTTGTTCATGTTGCCCGTCAATGGCAAGTTCCTGAAGAAATATTATGTCTAAAAAACATTCTCCAAATCCTGGAGTATTGAGTTATGTACCCTCCGGTACCGCTGAACTCATATTCTCCGAATTCTAGATTATTGAGTTATGTACCCGCCAGGTACCGCTGAACTCACATTCTCCGAATTCTAGCTTATTGAGCTATGTACCCCCTAAGTACCGCTGAACTCACATCCTCAAAATTCCAGATTACTGAGTTATGTACCCTCCAGTACCGCTGAACTCACATTCTTCCTCTAAATATCCCAGATTGCTGAGTTATGTACCCGCAGGTGCCTCTGAACTTACATTCCGGTCACTCTTTCAGATAGTAAGTCATGTATGACCATACCTCTGAACTTATTTCTCTGAAAGAGCTTCTCCCTCATAATCTACTACCCGCACTCTCAGTGCACAAAAAGGGTAACAAATCCACAAAATTTCCAAAACGACCACGTCTATGTTACCTCTGAGTCGTTTCACTTCCGCACAAAAATAAATCACCCCTCTACATAGAACTTCCATGTCCTCATTACCTCTGAGTCATTATATGTACCCCTTCATGGATCCCACTCCTGCCATATCCTTATTACCTCTGAGTGGGAAGGCCCCATCGAAGAAACTCTCATATTTGCCATGTCTCATTACCTCTGAGTAAATATGTTGGTTCTCTCTCGACTTATTATCTGTACCGAAAAAAACCCAGGGTACGCGAAAGATAATAGGTCCACAAATGTCCTCTGTTGACCACAAATATCCTCTGTTGAGTCCACTCTTGCCATGTCCACATTACCTCTGAGTAGGAAGACTCCACGGTAAAACTCCCATACTTGCCATGTCCTCATTACCTCTGAGTAAGTATGATGGTTTTCCCTCATCTTATTATCCGTATCCTGAACCAGGGTACGCCAAGGATAATAGGTCCACGAATGTCCTCTGTTGACCACAAATATCCTCCATTAAGTCCACTCCTACCATGTCCTCATCACCTCTGAGTAGGAAGACTCCGCGGTAAACCCCCATACTTGCCATGTCCTCATTAGCTCTGAGTAAGTATGATGGTTTTCTCTCGTCTTATTATCCGTATCCTGAACCAGGGTACGCCAAGGATAATAGGCCCACAAATATCCTCCGCTGAGTCTACTCCTGCCTTGTCCTCATTACCTCTGAGTAGGAAGACTCCGCGGTAAAACCCCCATACTTGCCATGTCCTCATTACCTATGAGTAAGTATGATGGTTTTCTCTAGTCTTATTATCCGTATCCTGAACCAGGGTACGCGAAAGATAATAGGTCCACAAATGTCCTCTGTTGACCACAAATATCCTTTGGTGAGTCCACTCCTACCATGTCCTCATTACCTCTTAGTAGGAAGACTCCACGGTAAAACTCCCATACTTACCATGTCCTCATTACCTTTGAGTAAGTAAGATGGTTTTCTCTCATCTTATTATCCGAATCCCGAACCAGGGTACGCCAAGGATAATAGGCCCACAAATGCCCTTAGCTAACTACAAATATTGTACTAAGTTTTCTAGTACATGCACATCATTTCTCATCATGTTCCGGGAGCCCAGCTGCTCCATGGCATTCTTTCTCCCGATACCCGGAACGTCTATGACCGCCTTACCGTGGAATTGTTCTAGGTATCCCCATCAAACTTGTTATCCGTACCTAAAACTCAGGTATGCCAAGGGTAACAGGTCCACAAACAATCCCCCAAGCGGGGCAAACATCACCATAACACCACAGGCACAACAAGCAGTACAAATAAATGGTAGAATAAAGCATACTCTTTTATTTGGAAAGCGAAAGTACTACATGTTCTAGGGACAACGTCCCACTTAAAGAAAGGAAAATAACAGAAACAAAAGAAGGGAAAAAAGCCGTCTATGGTTCGGCGGTACATAATTCCAGGAGACGGTTCTTCACCAAGGTGGTCCCCTGTTCAAGCCGCTGTCAAGCTCGGCGCTCAGCCTCCTGGGACAACTGCTCCGTATCATCCAAGTACATATGTGCCCTCCAGCCATCCACCAGTTTCTTCAGGGCAAGCTCCAGGCCAGCAGAAGCTCGATTGACTCTGTCAGCCTCCAGGATAATTAGCCCCCTGTCGGTGTGGGCAGCCTCAAGCTCAGACTCCAGGAAAGCAAACTTCCTCTGAAGCTCAAGGATCTGCTCCCGTGTGTCAATGACCCCACGGGAGGCAGTCGCTTCCCGAGCCATAACACCTTCACTCTCGCGGCTCGAACATGAGACGTACATGCGGCACACATGAAGATGAAGGCTCGCACATAAAGCATGCGACGTAGCCACAGCAGTTAGGGTTTTAAGCTCACACAGCGTCCTTACCAGCAATAGGGGTGGACGTCAGGGTGAACTGCGGGCACGTTGTCTGGCGGAGGAGCGACCACATTATCATTCGCCGCAGCAGTCGAAGTAGAAGCAGCTTTCTTTTCCTTCGTCGCCGCAGCCGACGAAGATGCCGCCTTCTTACCCTTTGCCGCAACAGTCTTCTTGGGAGCCATCGGTGAGCGAAGAAGAGGAAGACAATCGGGACAGGAAAAAGTTTGAATTGAAGGAGAGAGTAAAGAAGTTTCTTCTCTTAATTCCTCTTATTTATAGGATAACAAAAGAGGGGGGTGACACGTAGACCAACAACCGCTTCGGGTCGTGTGCTGCAGGCAAAACAAAACCGACTCCTCAGATTTCGCCCCCTCTCTCATAATGGAGATTTATCTAGGGCATAAAATCCAAAGATTTAATGAACCGACCCTTGGTATTCCCACAAAAGACGGCTTTAAAATGAATTAAAGGCAATTAATGACACGCACACGTGGCAGGGAGTCCATGCGGCTAGGAAATTTATGCGGCTAGACAGGCTATGCGGCAAAAAGGTTCATGCGGCCAGAGCATCCTATGCGGCCAGCGGAGTTCACATAGCCATGCTTCTTATTCAAAGTATTTCAATTTTGTAAATTAAAAACTTTGAAGGGGGTCTTGTAGAAGCATGGAAAAGGAACATGATTGCTCATGCGGCTCAGAACAGGAAAACCCATACGGTTCAAAAATAGACAAACTTCATGCGGCTCAAGAGAGTCATGCAGTTCAAAAGTCACCAGCTTGGACATGCGGCTCAAGCAACACCACGTGGCCTTCTGCGGTTCGCCTCTACAATTGGCCATTAAGCAAAGGCCCTATTTAATGCTCTGACATAAAGGAGAACTGATGGCTCTGACATAAAGCTGCAATAATGACTTTGTCATAATGGTAGACTCCTAGGGAAATGAAGGAAATCTCTGACACGATCCATCAAACCCCAAAATCCTTCATACGGCCTTGACACGTGGACAGTCGCATGCGGCTGAGGCAGAGGCCACAACATGCGGCTCGGGCAGAGGCCACCCTATGCGGCTCAGAGAGAGGCCACCCCATGCGGCTCAGGCAGAGGCCACCCCATGCGGCTCAGAGAGAGGCCACCTCATGCGGCTCAGGCAGAGTCTACCCTATACGGCTCACGAAGAGTATGTTTATGCGGCTTACTGAGAAGCCACCCATCATGCGGTCGTCTACGCTCATGTGGCTCAGATCATTTCCATACGTGGCCAGTCTTATGCCGCTCAGTAGAGAACAATCCTCAAGCGGCTCACAGTTAAGACACGTGGCAGAAGATTAGTTTTTCTCGCGTTCCTACAGCTAGCAGCATAATAATAATGGGACACGTGGTATCAAATCGATCAAGATTCATCAACAAATCCTAACAACCAGGTTTAGTACCATCCTCATAATTACTGGGTTCAAATCAGATCATTTGCAATCATGCATATTGAACACGTGGCGGAAGATCCGAGCATGGCATAACAAATTATGAAGATTTATGCAATCATCATTAATTACCCACGAAGATTTGATGCAATCCACATTAATTGCCTATATTCGCTACAATCAGAATTAATGGCCCAGATTAATTAATCTCTAACAGCCAACTTCTCAAGGAGGCAATCATTGCAAATCCTAATGATCGTATCCCACTCCTATAAATAGCAAGGTGCCATTCCCTTGCGAAAGAGGACTTTTTTGCTAGAGCACTAGAGCACCTGGAGATACTTGAAGAGAGAGTGCAGAGAGACAAAGGCACACACAGAGGGCATCCTGAGATCATTTCTTCCCCGGAGCCAAGGCTGCATCCGATCGTTCAAGGAGTAAGGCAGAGCTGTCATCGCTTTCCCCAGCCTCTACCGTCACCCCCCAGAATCTAAAATAAACAATTGTACTTAGATTGCTGTATCTAGGTTTTCGTCCCTAGGCTTTTTTGTACAAGCGAGTTTGTATTGTGAAGTAAAAGTCCAGTCCTCCGATATAATTGTTCTATTCTTTTATAATTCATGGCAAACAGCCTACAGTACAGAAAATAACATGCAAAAAAAGGAATAACAGATAAAGAAAAGGATAACACATAAAGGAACTCTACAGATGGTGACATGTCATGAGAATATAATATTAATCATGGCTATAGATGTCACGACTCGCACCCGTATTTCGAAATGCAAGTGCGTGAGCAAGCCATCTACGTACCAAGCGGACTCAAGCCAACTCGAATACGTAAACGTTGTCTAGACTATAGTAATGTGCTTAATCATGGCAAGGCAAAACTATATCTCAATCCACAATAAGAATATAAAACATGAATGAACACCATGGGTCGTGGTCTGCAGCCCACTAGCATACATGTCCGATTAGACTCGAAGAATATTATGAGTCTGTAAAGTAAGCCAACAAGTAGAGTATATCATGATAAGAAATGAAAGCACGAGCGGATATTAAACGTAATAACAATACTTGGATCCTGTAAGTGCATCATAATCATCTACCATCCTGCTATGCTAACTATCTCCATGCAATCGCTAAACCAGAAGAGATCATCATGTCCTCAGGGGACATAGCAAGATATATAAAAATATGCCTATCTAACAGTTCTATCATGCATAAGAATATAAACAGGGAATGAAACATAAACTGACAGTAGCTACTGACAATTGACTATGAACACGGATACGAAAACAACTACGTATAAATGAACTGCTGAAAGAACAAGTAAACAAGAGATCAATGGAATACCAAACCCTCGTCCCGAGTGAACTCGTAGGTTTGAACTAATCACTGACCCTCGCCCCGAATGTGGACTCGCAGGTGAGTTCACGACAAATACCCTTGTCCCGTGTGTGGACTCTCTGGTGCAAACGAATCAAGATAACACCCTCATTCCGAGTGTGGACTCTCTGGCGTAAACGAATCAAGATAAATACCCTCGTTCCGAGTGTGGACTCACGGGTGCAAATGAATCAGGAATAGCAGTTCAGTTACACATACTCGTAGACACAACTCAGTCAAGATACATGTGATGGCACTTACAATTCAGTCATGATACAGGTAAGTACATCTCTAGTATGAACTATAATGAGAACAAGCCCAGTATAACTACACTATCAAGTCACGAAAAGATGGTGATAAATTAGCAAGACAAATAAACTGATATACATGGTATGAAAAAAATCTATAACCGAAATTAACTAGAGAACTAAACGATAACATATAAAATAAAATACTATAAGCATGTAAATAAACTGTAGAGGGAGACAAGGTATCTTGCATGGTTCTACGATGTGAGGATGCAGTTTCGCTCCCGTGTCTACGCCTCCGGAATGCAATGCTCCTAAATAATTTATTTAACTATTAACAGAACTTAATTAACTAAATTAATGTTTTAAACTACTTTAACTATACTCAAATATTTTATAGGACTACTTAAATTGTTTAACGTACATACGTGTCCAAAGAGACATCAGAACACAGTTTTAGGATTTTCGACCTTCCAATTAATCGGTTATGACCCCACGTCAATAACACACTTAAAAATTATATTATATTCCTAAAAATAATATTTAAAACTATTTTCTACAATATTAACTCTGAAATTTCAGAATTATGATTTATAAAGAATTATGTGAGTAGTTTACTACTACGTCACCTACCCGAAACTCGTCTTGAACATGGCCAATTACTCAAAATAGCTAAAATACCCAGAAATATATTCTAAAAAGAATTTAAATACCTTATTTCACATAATATCATCATGGGTACAAGGTTTAAGTTATGCTACAAGTTTGGGACATTTTAGGTCAGCAGGTTACCCAAAATAGCTAGTTTTGACCTATAATTTTCTCGACCAGATTTGAGTTGCTAAATTCGTGGAAAAATACTAAAAAATCCAAATTTATATGTATGAACACACATAAAATTCAGTTTTGAAGATAATCACCAATAACTTATAGTTCCTTCACAACGGGGTTAATTTGATCCAACCAAAATATGAATATTATTACGACTATAAATCATGAAACTTTTATAGATGATTATACATAGCAGAAGTCATCAAAATATGATTTCTATAGATTTAATAACATATTTTCTATAAAAATTTGTAAGAGTTTGAGATGGTAAATTTTGGGTTTCTTACCAAAAGTCCTTGCTAGAGAGGTTGTGAAGACTTCTCCTTGCCAAGTTTCAAACTTTCTTGCTATCTTTGCTTGCTAATCCTCTCTTGGTGAGTTTGGAAGGGTTGGCAATGGTGATAGATGATTGGATGGAGAAGATAGAGTTTTTAGGGTTTGTTTTGAGTGGTTGGGTAGATGTATGGTGGAGGAGATAAATTTTTGTGAAGGATGGAGAGATGTGCAATAGAGAAGATGATGTATGGAGGGCTATGGGGGAGAGGTGCTGCCAAAATTTGGAGAAAAAGAGAGGGGTTGGTAGGTTATGGGGAGGGAGAAAAAGGAAGAATTAAGTTAGGGTTAGGGTTTGGGTGTTTGGGGGTGAGGGGCTGGAGGGGAGGGGCAGGGGGGATACGGGTGGCTCGGGGGGAGAGGCACGGGGGGAGGGGTGTGGGTGTTTGGAGGTGAGGGGCTGGAGGGGAGGGGCAGGGGGGATGCGGGTGGTGGTGAGTGGGGGGTGGCTGGAGGGGAGGGGCGGGGGGGTGAGGGCGGCTGGGGGTGAGGAGGAAGGCTGGAGGTGGTTGGGGGGGTGCGAGGCTGTGGGGGGGATGAGCTGGGGCCAGGGGGTAGTCTGGTGGTGAGTGGGGGTTGCTGGGGTGGAGGGGCAAGTGGGGTGAGGGCGGCTGGGGGTGAGGAAGGAGGACTGGGGGCAGTTGGGGGGGTGCGGGGCTGTGGGGGGGGAGCAGTGGCCGAGGTGTAGCTCCCCTTTCCAAAAATTTAGAAAGATTTTTATTATTATTTATTTTATTTGAATGGTGATATTTTGATTTTATAAATAATTATTTAGTTTATTATTTCGGTAGACGATCTTAGTCATGGTTAGGAATTTGAGTACAAGGTGACCAGAAATTATGGCACAGATAGTATAGTGGCGTACTTTGACTAGTGTATTAGCCCTGGTAGGGAAGGCCGAGCTATAATAATATCCTAACTAGAAAAACCAGGCCAGGTTACGACTTAACCTCTATAAATATTTTAATTATTCATTATTAATATTACTTGACGTTTAAGTGACCCAGTGGTACCAAACTGGTCCGGACTGGACCCGAATCGGACCAAGCCCACGTAGGCATGCAGCGAGACTAAAGACACCTGTGTAATCATATTTATGTATGTGCAAATACTTTGTATATATTTTGGAAAATGCCTAATATTTTCTAAATATAAATTACACGTATAAAATAGATATTGATAAGATCAGTTGGTATCTTAGAGTATTGATACAATTTTCTGGAGCCCAGTAATGGGAATATATGATATGCCCATCCAGGAACTACTATTGAATTATTTTTACTATTAGAATTTATTATTATTATTAATATTATTACTGTGGTTATTAAGTATAAATTATTTATTACTATTAGTTATTATCATTTTATTCTTTATCAAAAGAGATATATATATATATATATATATATATATAAATATATATATATATATATATATATATATATATATATATATATATATATATATATATATATATATTTTATATATATATTATATATATATATATATATATACATATATATATATATTATCAAAATCTCTTTTGATAATATATATATATATATATATATATATATATATATATGAAGAGATGTTCGCGGAGCTTCCTCCCCCTTCTCGTGGGCTCGTGGCGGAGGCCGACACCCTCCACCGCTTGCCGGCGGGAGGAGCAGCTCCTCCTCCCCTCCTTCTCTCTTCCTCCATGGACGATGTCTTCTTCCGCCTCCTCCCATCACCCCCGCCCCCTCCGACGCCCGTCGCACCCATTCCCCCTCCCGCTGGCCAGGCGGCTCCCTTCCCCCTTTTCCCCTCTTGGCATCCTCCGCCGTCCTTCGCTCCCGCTACGCCTACCACTGGACAGCCAGCACTGCCGTCCCCCCTCGCCGGCTCAGGCGTCCTCCATCGGCGTCGTGGCCGGAGCAGTCGCGCTTCCCCCTATCCCGGCGATCCAGGCCTAGATCCCCAGGCGAGCGGCCTCCCTCGACGTACCGGTAGGTTCCTGGCTGGATGGACCCGCCTAGGCTCGCGTTACCGGCCCCTCCGTTCCTCCCTCCTCTCTATTCTCGGATCGCCTCCTCCTCGGATCCTTCCCGCATTGACAGCAGCCTTGCTCGCCAGCGTTGGACGTCCTTCTCCGATCGTCTCCCCGCCGCGTACGGCAGTCCCGACCGAGCTCCGTTCCTCCTTTTCGGCGTCGGCGGACGTGTCGAAAGTCGGCCCACCCCCCCTCTTCCCCCTCAAGCTCGTCCCTTCCGTGCTTGGTCGCAAGATCAGATCGACTTGGTTGGTCGGTCCTTGACTGGGCTCCGGCGGGCCCTTATCACGTTTTTGCCGCCGCTGCGGTGGCCTCCTTCTCCCTGGCACGTCGTCGGTAGGCTTGCCCAGTCATCCGAGTTCCTCCATGTCTTCCCTTCGGTGGGCATTGCGGTACCGTTTTCTCCGTCGGCGGTAGCCCCACTGTTGCGGTGGCCCCATCCCCCTGACCCCGGTGTGGCTCGGCCAGCAGTGCCGTCTTCTGAGGGACCGGCCTCGGTTCCCCCCCGGTGGGGTGCATGGAGCCACGCCCCTCGTCCCACCCCTTCGGGTTTACTGCTCTAGCCTACAGCTTCGGGGGGCGCGCGCCTCATTTCCCGTGCGTTGACTCTAATGCATCTATGGCCTCGGATGCCCCGCTCTACACGGAGTCCCTTGCTCCCCCTTTATGCAGCTTGGGGGAACAAGGTTTTATACGGGACGGCCTATGCCCACTTCTTCGCAGCACGTGGGGCCCTCCCTTGCAGCTGCCAATCTTTACGCAGAATCCATTCTCTCTAAGCCGGTGGACCCCTCCCAAGTGGCTGCTCTTGCAGCCCTGCCCCTTACGCGGGTGACTCAGCGTACTGCGGGCCCCGTTCTTCTAGCGGCCTCCCCCCTCCCTCACCTCCTTCTACGCGGATGCTGACTAGTGTCGCGGACCCCCTCTTCTCGCGGATACCCCCGTCCTCCCTCGTCGCGGACGCTATCGCTTCTCACGGGCCCCCGACCGCTCCCCATGTCCGTGACATACGATTATCTCTCGGGGCCCCCTTGTTGGGTCAAGCCCCGGATCCCCACGCTGTCGCCTGCGCGGATTCCTCCCCTACAGGCATTTGCCTGCTCGGGTCCCTCCTTGGCGATAGCCTTTTGACCCCTAACAGTTGTCGGTACGGTCATTCATGTCGAGGGACCCTCCCTTCCATCGCTACCCTACCCCCGCGGGACTTATCCGACCTCATCGGCTCTTCTCCAATCCCTCCAGACCCAGGCCGCATCCTCCCAATCGCCCTAGGTTTAGGGTGTCCTCTCCCATTCCCTGGTGCCTGTATTTTTTGCTGCTTCTCCCCTTCCCGGCGCCGATTCGGTCGATCATCACACTCCTTCGGGATCCCCCTCTACGGGATGCGGGTAGCTCACTTTTTCTTCCCCGAGCACCTCACCTTTCGGAGCCCCTCCTAGCAACCCCTCCTTCGCGGAAGTTCTTAGGCCAAATCGTGCGCAGATTGCCCAGTTTCCGGGCGCAGAAGTGGATCTGCCTGACATATCTCTGGCGCCACCTCCGGTCGGATACCCCATCCGAGTCCCCTTCTCCAACGAAGAGATCCGCTCTCTATCCTCTCCCTTCATTCGGACGTTGGTCTTGAAGTTCGGATCCGGTTGCCCCAAAATCTCGATTGTTATGGAGGCTATCTCCGGTTGGGGCCTCTCGGTGACATACCGGATAGCTCCTTTCGACCCCAAAAACCTGTTTCTTCATCTTACCTCCGACCAAGACTACAGCAGAGTGTGGGCGAAGGGTACGACCAAAATTAACACTCAGATCGCCAAAATCGTCAAATGGTCTCCGAACTTCAACCCAAAAATCGATCGACCATCGTCACCTCCTGGATCACCCTACCCAATCTTCCTCTGGTGTGCTTTCCGGCAGCAGCCCTCAAGCGGATCGCCAGCTCTTTCGGGTCCCTAGTGGCCATCGCCGAAGAAACGTGAAACCTCTCCAAATGTAACTACGTAAAGATTTGCGTAGAGTTGGACCTCAAAAATGAGCCACCCAAATTGATTGAGATAGAACTCGGAGATCAGTCATTCAGTCAACCGCTGGTCTACGACAACAACATTATATTCTGCCAACACTGCCAGATGAGCGGCCATTCTTTGCAGTACTGCATCTACGCCCACCCCGCACTCAAGAAATCTGACCCCAGGAAAACGTGCGAGCAAGTCGCAACATCCACACCCCGCACCTTCCACCGATCTTCACACCCAACTCCCCCTCCCCCGTCCAAAGTCCCTCCATCCAGACGGTCTCTGGCACCGCAAGAACCTCTCCCTTCGCCATCATACTCCATAATTCCTTCGGAGCTCTCGAATTAGTTCCCTCTGATTGCACTCTCGAGACGTCTATCACTGATGGCCACCTTGATACCCCACCCACTCCCCCAAACGGCCTCGCTATTGTGCCCCTTCAGATCCTCCCTTAAATCTCCTCCGCTTCGCCCCCCCCAGCCTCCTTTCGCGGCCAGGTGCCTTCCAGTGTGCCGCCATCTGCAGGTGACTGACCGCCCTCTCCTGGTGTGGTAGCAGACTCGTCGTCCGTTGTCGATCCGCACCTCGGCGCAGACCCCATCCGGACCCTACTCCTCAGCATGGTTAACGATCCCCCCCCGCCCTTCCTCCCCTCTCACTGGTAGATTTTGGCAGGCCAAGAATGCTGGCTTCCTAGACCGCGACAATCCTCTTTGTGCTCTGTCAGAGCTAGAAGACTCTGACAATCCCCTGCCGGTAGTTGACAGTTCTTATACGGGCTCGGATAGGGCCCCACAACCGGCCAGCAGCAGTCCTACTAACAATCTGTATAAGAAAAAGAAGAAAAGCAAGAAACAAAAACATCAATCGGCGATGACCACGAGATCCGCCGCAAAGCTTCACAATACCCCTACCTCCTCCCTCAATGCTTAAAATCCTTTCTTGGAACGTTCGAGGCCTCGTAAATAAACCGACGATGAATCGCATCATCAGTCTTACTAAATCCAATCGGATTGATTTACTTGTTATTATTGAACCAAAAATACCCCATACAAGAATGCAAGAAATACAACTCAAGCTGGGATTTCCCTCTGCGATTTTCGAATGTCACGATATTTGGATCTTCTTTGCAGCCGAGTTCCAGTTTGGCATTATTTATGATTCCCCTCAGGCCCTTTCCTGCTGGATCGAGCACCCCGCTTTCAAGTCTCATACCTTACTTTCGGCTATCCACGATAGCTGCGATATCCTGGAGCGCACAGTTCTTTGGAAGCTTCTGTCAGGTCTCGCCCTTCCCTATGACGCCCTGTCGTGGCTTTGCATCAGGGATTTTAACACCGTATCATGCAGAGAGGAGAAATTTGGAGCCTGCGACCCTCCTCATTTGACGATAGAAGACTTCAATAACTTTGCCTTTACCGCGCACCTTTCAGATGTCCCGTTTCACGACAACCAGTTCACTTGGTGTAATATACAGGAAGGATCTCGAAGGCAGTACTCCCGACTTGACTGTGCAATGGTTAATGACTGTTGGTCAGATTTGGGTTTGATATCTAATCTTTCGCACCTGAACTCCACCGAATCAGATCACTCCTCTCTTCTTCTCGAGATCGACAGGAACCACAACCGCATCAAAAAATGTTTTCGATTTCTTGACTTCTGGCCCCACCACCCCCCTTTCATACATATCGTGGAAGAGGCTTGGGCCTCCGTCACCGTCCTGGACCCCCTGGTCAGAATAGCTTCGAAACTCAAAGCTACTAGAAAATCCCTTACGGCCTGGAGCCAGAACGCGTTTGGAGACATTTTTCAAGCCATTTAGGACGCTGAAGACGATGTCACCCGTACGGAGTTCACTTTTGCCATCATCGGGTCCCCAGAGGCTCGTGCCACTCTAAACCTCGCCAAAGCCATTCTTAAATCTAGGATCAAGGTTGAAACGGCGTTCTGGAAACAAAAGGCCAGATTAACCTGGGACACGGATGGGGACCAGAATTCTGGCTTCTTTCACAAATGTGTCAAAGGTCGCAGAAACTCTCTGAGAATACATCGCATCAGCGACGGGAACGGCAGACTGCTGGACGACCAGGAAAGCATTCACTTGGCTGCCATTAACTACTTCTCCAACATGTTTGCTAAAGAAGACGTGGCTAAAGGTGACGGCTTCCTGTCTGAGATCTCCTCCCTGATTAACGACAGGGATAACGATCTCCTCACCGCTTCCCCCACTGTCAAAGAGGTTAAGGCCACTGTGTGGTCCATTAACGTGTACAGTGCCCCGGGTCCCGACGGGTTCAATGGAGTATTCTTCAGAACATGCTGGGACATCATA
>JANAVB010003398.1:8713157-8763157 GCA_029216955.1 Iris pallida | reverse complement strand
AAAAAGTTTTTTCGGATGGCAAACCTGGGGCCACAAGACCGTTCTGGCCTAGAAGGAAATACGGTAAAGACGAACTGGGAGTACCACTCAGGTTATTCAGGAACTTTCAGCGGGCTTACTACTTGCGCTGAAAGGGTCGCTGAATAACAAAGCTATAAGTCCAGAATAGCTTGTAGTGCTAGTGCTAGTGACTCTTTCATATAGATGAGTCAACAAAATGGTGACAATTCACTTGCATGTCTTTGGATTGAGTCGAGTATTATGTGTAAGGTACAAATTTGTTAATTTAAATGTGTGTACGATTTGCAACACAATATTTGGGCCTAAGATTTGGCTGCAACGGAGACACCGTGCCTTGGCACAAGTGGTGGCATCGGGAGTTTGAGTCATTGGCATGAAGTTCACAAGTCTTGATTGAGTCAGTTGATGAATGAAACAGGAAAGGCCAATTACGGCAGTATGGTTAAGTCACACTGAGTTGCGAGACACGACCTCAATGTGGATACACAAACGGATCTGTGGCACGACCATGTTCTTACAACACAAAGTTTGGACAAGTTACTAAGTAGTAAGGTACTGCCTCGATTATGTTATAGGAAGGAGTCTCAAATTATGGAGCGAAGGGAAAGCATAAGTCAATACGTTGATGAAGTTAGCACGAGAAGGGTCTAGAGTCACAAGTAATAAGTAAGATTTGGTGCAAGTCACGGTGATGGTCTAGAGACACAAAATAGGCCCGAATTCTATGTCTTAAAAATTGATCCTAAGGCAAGAATAGAAAAACAATAAAAAAATAGTTTGCACTCAATCAATGAATGCGTTGGTTTTATATGGGTGGACGAGAAGCTCACACCACCAGTACGGTTATGTACCGACACCCTACCAGTTTCATGCGCAAGTTACAAGTACCTGCTCGTTTGAGGCAGAGCTCGCTTGGATGCGCTGAGGCATGGAGTTCCTTCTATAATGGCTATTACTTTTGGATTCCAGCTCTTTGGTAGTCCACGAAGAATCTTCCGAATATTTTTATGATCGCTGTAATCTTCACCGTTGATTGGAAATAGGGATGCCATATCTCAAGGAGTGTTAATTCCGTCGAGAGAAACCCACTCTGATACCATTGTAGGAACAATGGCACCTCTAGAGAGGGGAGAATAGAGTGCAGCAGAGAATATTTAACAATTAAAACAATTTAACTCTAAGCAGGTGAAGCAATATATATATGAAATGATTGCAAGTAAGTCAGTAAAATCAGGACAAGAAAGCAATACGCAGAGATAGCAGATTTATACTGGTTTTCCTCTGTGAGGACTAGTCCAGTCTCGAGTCTTGACCCGATATTTGAATCCACTATTTTGAATAGAGATCACACCACGTGTTTTGTACCGAAGAACACGCCAACTTCACTACCATCGTATTTTTATCTGAAGCCCACGAACAAACTTCAACACCTTTCAGAAGAAAGCTTTTATACGCCAAGCTTGTACAACTCGAAAACTCCTACTCGAAAACCACCGGCACTTAGAAGAATTGAGTTGACTTGGAGATTTAAAGATTAAAGCTTTGGGAATAGAATAGGAAGCTTAGAAATGAATAGAAAAGATAAAGATTGAATGAGTGAATAGAAATGAAGTTTTCTTCTCTATTTATAGGTTTTTGTAGGACAGAGTTCGGGCAGAAATCGGTACCCTAACGTTAAAAAATTTAAACATTTGAGATCAACGAGAATAGATAAAGCTTCTGACCAGGAATGAATTGGTCCAACCGAGTTCGGTCCGAGTTTGGGCAGAACTCTGGCCGAGTTCGGTTAGCCCAATTCTAGGGCCATTTTGGTTTTTAGATCTGGTTTTGTTTAGGATCAAAACTAGAATAGGTTTGGTTTGGTTCAAGATAGGTTTGGTTTTACGATAGAATCAAGGATAGACTTTTAATTGCCAGTGATCCCGATTCACAAATATTCTAGACTCAATAAATAGAAAAATACAGAATAAATATAAAATCTCAGAGAAGATGCAATCTGCATTCTTTGTTTCTTTTCATATCGAGATCGAAGTTTAAGACACTTATCGAAATCGGTTTGACTATGGCTAAAATGTGCCAACAATCTCTCCCATTTTGATAATGTGAAAAAACTTACGATTGATACTTAAAGAATGGTTCAGCTTGAAGTGGAAGTAGACTTGATGAGTATGGAAGGTACGGTAGTAGCTTTTTGTCCGTCAAACAGTTGGTATAATACAATGTTCAATGCTCCCCCGTAGTGTACGATCAAGTCTTGTTACTCCCCCGTAATAAAACATTCCGCTGAAATTATATCTGTAGAGTCTTCAACCAACATTCGTTCAAATCGAATCAGTAATACAGTGAATAAGCATCAGAAATCTTAAGTTACAACCAAGATGAATTAAATCAATCTTATTATCAATGAAATCAATAAAATATTATCAATCTTATCAATATTATCAATCTTATCAATCTTACTCCCACGTTTTGTTATAATAGCAAAATGGTATAGTAATATTAAACCACAAAACATAATAGAAGACATGCATGGAATAATGGAAATACTAGCATAATCTGAAAAGAGTTTTGTATACATTACACTGAAAAATAAACTAAAAAAATCCATAAATGATAATGCTTGTAAGAAGTATTTATCACTAATACATGCATAAAGTCAAAACATTACAAAAAGTTACTGAACTATCACGAGGAAAAACATATCTTCAACTATCATCCTCATAGTCATCAGCAGCTGCGGCACCAGCAGCACTAGAAGGACCGGTCTCAACAGATCGGCTGGGGTCATATCGAGCGGCAGCAGGATCAAAGTAATGCTGTGCCTCACGGTCATCAACGTGATAGCCAAGCCTAGATGGATCACGAGCCATAGGAATGGGGCCACTAGGGTTGTGAGCAAGGCTATATGATAAATCATGAACTGTGTTCGAGATAGCCTGGAGCCGAAGGGTAGTACGGAAATCCATAGCTCGAAACTGATCAAGCCTAAGAGTCTGAAGGGATTCAAGAGTAAGACCGGCAGGAGGATGAGTAGCCTGGAAGTCAGTGGAAGTAGGAGCAACAGCAGGAGGTGGAACCTGTGCAGGCTGAGCTGGGCGACGATGCTCATAAAGATAGGCAGGAGCAGCATCCTCAGTACAATCCTCAAGACTGACCTCAAAATACTGAAATATGATAGAAAGATACATCGCGTATAGAAGACGTCGTGAGTAGTTCTTGCGACAACGATCCATAGCGGAGATGATAGTCTTGGGTTGACTGAAGGGAACATGGAAGTGAAGATGATAAATTGCCAAAAGTTTTATGTACAAAATCTCATCTATGGCAGTGTTCTCAGGAAGGATAGTGGAGAACATGTGATGGAGATCATAGAAGTAGTTGTTCAGACGTTTAGGGTGAAGAGTGCCATGGGGTCGAGGATTTGGCGCACAGAGCAAATAACGGATGGAATCAAAAGTTGTTTCCTCGGGAAACTCAATATATGTAATCTCTATAAGTTCTTTTCCGTCATTGGGTACGTGGAGAATGATCGCGAGATCATCGGCATCGAACTCGATGTCGAATCCACCAACTTTAGATTTTACAGTGCCCTTTGTGAGCGAGAAATTATAATAAAACATACGAATGGCGTTGGTATAAATAGAAAAAGTAGATTGAACTAAATCTAGCAAATGATGATATGTGAATACGCTAGTGTGATCAAGAAATAGTGTGAAGTTGATAGAAGCACCCGGACAGATTTTTTTTCTTATGAAAATCCGTGAACCAAGAGTCTGAAGTTTCTTGGGACACAAAAATAAATTCATCATAGAAATTTCTATCGGGTCTCGAAGGAGTGTAAATTGAAAAAGAGGCTGCCTCATGAGGGATTGAGGATGAACCATCATTAACCTTCCTCTTCTTTTGAGAAGAAATAGGTTGTTTGGGAGCCATATGAAAAATAGCACGGAAAGAAAAGAGAGAGAGATACCGAAATT
This sequence comes from Iris pallida, assembly GCA_029216955.1. Classification (NCBI taxonomy): domain Eukaryota; kingdom Viridiplantae; phylum Streptophyta; class Magnoliopsida; order Asparagales; family Iridaceae; genus Iris; species Iris pallida. Next base: position 8,759,159 of record JANAVB010003398.1, on the reverse strand, counting down.
GATGGTGAACAGTGGAAGAGAACCTCGAGAGAGCTCCGAATCAGAAGTTTGAAAACTTGAAGAGCTTGGATGAGGGAGAACAAGGAGGTTAGGGTTAGGGTTTTCGGTAGGGTTTGGAGTGCTTGATGAAGAAGATGATGATGAAGAGGTTTTAAATAGAAGAGGGGTCGGCTGTCCATCTTCTGTTCGAAATCCCCTCAGACCGAGTTCGGTCTGAGTTCGGCCTGAACTCTGACCGAGTACGATCACTAGGGTTTCAAGATAGAGTTGGAAACAGTGTGACAGTTTTTAACATAACTACGAAAAAAATATTTTAGAAATAATTGTGTTGAAGTAAATAATTTAATATTTATTAATTAATTCCTAAATTTCTATAGCTACTTTGGGTTAGCTGTAGGGGCCGAATCCCAGCTAGCGGTAGTCCGAAGACTAGTGCATCGTGTCGATTCAGGTTATTTGCACCTGTGTGACAGAAGGCCCTTTCGGTTTATAATCAAAATAAATTTAGCGAATTCATGTTCATTAAATAATAATATTATATTATATTACCTCAACATTGAGAATTCCTAATTCTCTTCGTATAAAGTTAAAACGATCTTCAACCAAAGGCTTTGTGAAGATGTCAGCTAGTTGATGTTCAGTATCAACAAATTCTAAAATAATATCACCTTACAAAACATGGTCTCTCAAAAAGTGATGAATAATATCTATATGTTTAGTGCGTGAATGGCATATGGGATTCTTGGTGAGATTTGTAGAGCTAGTGTTATCACAGTAAATGGGAATATGATGAAAGGATAATTAAAAGTCTTCCAGAGTTTGTTTCATCTACAAAATTTGTGCACAACAACATCCTGCAGCTATATACTCAGCCTCAGTAGTTGATAAAGCAACTAAATTTTGTTTCTTAGAAAACCAGGAGACTAATGACTTTTCTAGAAAATGACATGTACCGCTAGTACTTTTACGATCGACTTTGCATCCAGTAAAATCTGCGTCCGAGTAACCTATCAGGTTAAACGAATCAGATTTGGGATACCAAAGACCGGTTGTCAAAGTTTCTTTTAGGTATCGCAAGATACGCTTAACAGCACTTACATGTGATTCTTTAGGACAAGTCTGATATCTAGCACATAAACATACAACAAACATAATGTCTGGACGACTAGCAGTTAAGTATAGTAAACTACCAATCATACCTCTATACTTACGTATGTCGGCTAGTGTACCGCTTTCATCTATATCAAGCTTTGTAGATATTGCCATCGGAGTGCCAATAGGTTTGACGTTTTACATATCGAATTTCTTTAGCAAATCTTTTGTATATTTGGCTTGATTAATGAATATCCCTTGTGAACTCTGCTTAATTTGTCGTCCAAGGAAGAATGTTAATTCTTCCATCATGCTCATTTCGAATTCACTCTGCATACACTCAGCAAACTCGTTACATAGTATCTCATTAGTAGCTCCAAAGATTATATCATCTACATATATCTGCACTAATAGAATATTTTTATCGAAAATTTTTATAAACAAAGTTGAATCAGCCTTCCCTTTTGAAAAACCGTGTTCAAGTAGGAAAGAACTAAGGCACTCATACCATGCACGAGGTGCTTGTTTGAGACCGTAGAGAGCTTTCCGAAGCTTGAATACGTGATCAGAAAATTTGAAATCTTCAAAGCATGAAGGTTGTTTTACAAAACTTCTTCTTTTATAAAACCATTTTAAAATGTACTTTTAAAATCCATCTGAAAAATTTTAAAACCATGAAAACTTGCAAAAGCACAAAGCATACGAATAGACTCTAATCTAGCAACTGGAGCATATGTCTCATCATAGTCAATGCCTTCTTCTTGATTATAGCCTTGAGCTACTAGACGTGCTTTGTTGCGTGTGACTGGACCATTCTCATCTAACTTATTTCGAAATACCTATTTAGTACCAATGATCGGATGAACAATAGGTCTGGGAACAAGTTTCCAAACTTGATTCCGTTCAAACCGATTAAGTTCCTCTTGCACAGTAGAAATCTAAAATTCATCAAAAAATGCTTCTAAAACATTTTTAGGTTTAATTTTGGAAATAAATGCAACATTCGCTATTACCAATTGTCTTGAGCTGGAACGAGTGCTTAGGCCTTTTGACACATCATCGATTACCAGTTCTTCGGGATGGTCTAGTGTAAATTGCATACGTTTCGGCAAACTTTCTATATAAGACATGGAAGTATTTTCTGTTCTGGGAGTTTCCTCTACTGTGGGAGTTTCTTCTTCATTGTCACTGTCGTATTGTCTTTTGACATTTAGCTCATCGAACTTGACATTGATTGATTCTTCAACAATAAGTGATTTCCTGTTAAATACTCTGTATCCTTTGCTTTTTGTCGCATATCCCAAGAAAATTCCTTCACCAGCTTTTTCATCAAATTTTCCCAAGTTGTCTTTTGTATTCAGAATGTAACATCTGCATCCAAAGACCTTAAAATAGCTGATATTAGGAGTTCTATTAAACCATAATTCATAAGGAGTCTTTTAGAGATCAGTCTAATAAGAACTCTATTCAATACATGGCATGCTGTGTAGACAGCTTTTGCCCAAAAGTACTTAGAAAGATTGTACTGATTAAGCATAACTCTGGCCATATCACCGAGAGTTCTGTTCTTCCTTTCTACAACTCCATTCTGCTGAGGAGTTCTGGGGCAAGAGAATTCATGAGATAATCCATTTGAATTGCAGTAAGATTTGAATTCATGGTTATCGAATTCTCCTCCATGATCACTTCGAACACGAGTAATCATGAATCCTTTCTCGTTTTGCACCTTCTTACAGAAAGATACAAACTCAGAAAAGGCCTCACTTTTATTTGCAAGAAATTAAACCCAAGTATATCGTGAATAGTCATCGACTATCACGTAAGCATAAAGCTTTCTGCCAAGACTGGCGAATCTACTTGGTCCAAACAAGTCCATATGAATTAATTGCAGGGGTCTAGAGGTTCTTACATCGTTTATTGATTTGAAAGATGATCTAGATGCCTCATTCTTCTCACAATCAGCACAGATCATATCTTTCTTGAAAGTTATTTCAGGTAAGCCTCTTACCAGTTTCTTGGTGGACAATCTTGCAATCGTGTCCATGTTTGCATGACCAAGACTCATATGCTAAATCCAGCTTTTATCTTGTGGTGTAAACAGACACTTTCATGTATTGTTAGTCTTTTCTGACAAATATAAAACCTATATGTTGTCCTCTCTTATTCCCTCAAATAAAATAATTCTAGAAGTTTTATCATAGACAAAAAATTTATTCTTAACAAAATTTATTCCATAACCGTGATCAGCTAATTGACTGATACTCAACAAGTTATGTTTCAATTCTGTTACTAAGCAAACATTTTTAATAATAGGAGAAGGAGAGATACCTATGTCACCAATGCCAATGATATTACCTTTAAGATTGTTTTCAAATGAGACATAGCCTTCTTTCTTCATCGATAGAGTTGCAAACAATTTGTCGTCACCTGTCATATGCCTGGAGCAACCACTATCGAGTATCCACTTGCTTTTAGTGGAAGGAGAAAGGTCCACCGACAACACAGGTTGAAGATGTAACCTTTGGTACCCACTTTCTTGAGGGTCCTGATGTGTTAGCTTTTGGAACCCATTTACACACATTCATATCTACTAGATTTCTAATCTTACACTGTGTTGACATATGTCCTTTTAATCTACAATAATGACATGTAGCAGAAGTGTTGGTGCTATGTTTTGTTTGAAAATCATGCATATGAGTTTTTGAAACATTGTGTGCATTCTTGGTGTGTGGAAATATATACATATAAGCATGATTTGTAACATTACCAGTCATGCATTTTGTTAGTGTGGTGTTTGTGTTTAGCCTTCTGATTAGTGTTAATCTGAGCAGTTGGTCTAGAGACTTGTTTGCCCAGTTTTATCTCTAACTTTTTAGAGTTGTCATTGGCTTCATTTAATTGGTTCGTGAGTGCATATATTCTTCGATTAACAATGTTATACTTCTTCTTCTCTAGTTCATAGAGATCGTTAAGTTTTGCATTTTCTTGATTCGCTTTTTCAAGCTTTTCAATAGAGTCATACTGTCACTCCCCGTTCTTGGAATACGTAAATTTTTGATTTTTTCTGTATATGTTATCTAGCACCTATACCTAGATTATATGTATCCTGTATTTGTACCTGGCCATGGCATGGAATAGTATCTCATCGAGGAATAGTATGCCACCCCTTGTCCTTGTTTGGTTGTAGGCGTGGTTCACTATTTCGATGATAGGATTTCTGGACCGTGTTGTGTTTAAGATTTTATTTATTTAATTAACTTGATTAATTGTTGCATGTAGCATTTAACATGTCATTAGTCGTATGGTTAAGAGCATGCTTAAGATTAGGGTTTCTTTGAGTCAACCCAACCCCTATATATATTCTCTTCTTCTTTCTCTTTCCTCATTCACTCTTTCATTTATTTTTCTCAAGCAAACTTTTAAGCAAGTACATCTTGCACCAAATGGAAAGATTCTTGCATTTTTTATTTCTTAATTTTTTTGATATTATTTATCTATATTGTTTCTCTCTTCATTCTCTACAAGTTTAGTTCTTGGAGTTTTTGATTTTAATGGCTAGTTTTGTGTAGATCTAAGTTTCTAAAACTAGGGTTCTATGGATTTTTAGGGTTTTGATCTATCAAACTTGGTTGTTTTCGAAAACTAATGGTCCTATGTTGTAGGAAATTTGATTCTACCTAAATTTGACCTTTGAAAAGTTAGATTTCGACTGGTTTTGAGGAACTTATGGCCAAAACAGTATTTGGATATTTTCTAGTTCATCTGTCCTGGTTCTGGCAGGGACGATGAATAGTGCCACAAGAATAGTGCCACAGGAATGAATAGTGCCGCATGGATGCATAGTGCCACATGGCTTGCATAGTGCTGCAGGCGTGTATAGTGCCGCATGGCTTGCATAGTACCGCATAGATGAATAGTGTCGTAGGCTTGCATAGTACCACATATATGAATAGTGCCGCAGGAGGAATAGTGCCGCATAGAATGAATAGTACCGCAGGATGAATAGTGCCATAGGCTTGTATAGTACCGCATAGATGAATAGTGCCGCATGGATGAATAGTGCCACAGGAGGAATAGTGTCGCAAGCTTGTATAGTGCTGCAGGAATAAATAGTGTCGCATAGATGAATAGTGCCGCATGGCTTGCATAGTGTCACAGGCTTGCATAGTGCCTATTTTGGCTGTTTTATGCCCTATTTGGCTGATTTGTGGCCAGAATTTCTCCCAACTCCCAACATAAAAGTTGTAGATCTTTACCTTGGCTTCAAGAATCTTCATGTCTCACTTTATCCAAAATTCATATATGACTTTTATGTCACGAGGAGTCCGTGTAACTTTCTGACTTGACCGTATTCCTGATTTGATTACCTGTATACGTGCTGGTACCTATTCTAAGTATATATTGAGATACAATATTAGTATGCACCGCGGTGATATTTAATGAGTGCACTGAGGTGTGACTCTACGTGCTATGTGATCATTCGTGTTATACGTTAATATATGTGTACCATCCAGCATAGTCATGGTAATTGGTCAGTAATAGTGTCGTGGTATAATGATTATTGTTTGATGCATTACACTAAGCATGGATCTAGATTGAGCCGATGTGGATTCATACTTCGGGTACACGTACTATGGTACGACATATAGGAGAATGACCATGTGACCACGACATGTAATTCCAATATCAAGATAGGGTTAAGCTAAGCAACTTAAATCGGTAGAAGCATTGGGAGGGAACAGAATCCCGAGATCGTGCCATACTAGCCACCCCAGGCCAAGTCCTGACGTGTCGGGTTGGCCGCCACGGATATGGTTTCATCCATCTATAGTGGATGACTATATCCGACTCCTACGTGCTATGTGTTATATGTTTTAGCACGGTGGCCTTACGAAGGACCGGTGCATAATCAAAGTGCTAAGTGTATATGTATATTATATGGTTTGGCTAGCCCTGTTGGGTTGACACGATCTGAGGATTCCTATAATTTACATTACTGGAATAATCCAGATAAATCATAGAAAGCCGTAGGATTGATTGGCCGCTTGTAATCCGAATTGTTTGTCATATATTTTCTTCTGTTAGCAACTGGGGAACATGGACTATCGTGGTGCGTGGTCCAACCCATGTCCTTGTTTGGTTGTTGGGTTAGACTATTGTACTGCGATAGGCTATGGACCGAAGTCGCGATCAGAAGCCCTTTACCTGCCCATGGTTATAGGATATATCTTATCTCAGTATGATATTGGCACCGTTTATCCTTGTTTGGTTGTAAGGGTGTCGTATTGTCTCGATGATATGGTATAAGCCTATAACTCGTGAATCATGTCTTATTTTACTCATTAGGTTTTATCTCACTCTTTTGTGCTCCCTTATGGTACTTGCTATTCGGGGCCTGACCCCGCTGGTTTTGTTTGGCCAGATCTCGTAGCAGCGCCAAAGCATCCAGCCTTCTACCCGAACAATGGTGCATACCGGGAGTATAGGTGCCAGGGACCATGAGTGGGTTTCTTCTTCACTGCTCTGATATCTTCTATTTTGTACTTGGCATTTAGCTACCAGCACCTGTTTAGCCGGCTATTCTGGACATTATTTTTCTTATACATAATTATAATTAAATCAGACTGCAGCTAACTATGGTTATGTACTAATGACTCTCGGTACTAGCTTATCATTTTGTATAGCTAGGCTAATAAATTATTTTGATGAAGCGTCGAAAACGTCTTACTGCTTTATCTTATATGATCATTATTTACTACTTCTTATTTTGATTGATTGAGACATAGATGCTCTGTGAGACCATAGGAGACTTGATTGTAGGATGCACCCCCTAGTCTCTTGACAGCCACGATCGCCGTATGACATTTATATACCTCATATGGAGTAGCTGGCCTAGTCCGTCTCAGTATTCCGGTATTGGGGCATGACAAGGTTTTACTGGTGGCCCATGCAGGTCTATTTTTCAGACTTGTGGGGTATTGTAATTATAGGAGTCTTAATCAAAACATGTTCCCCTTGATCTCCTGATTCGTCTTTTCTTTCTCCCACCTTGATTGCTAACTTGATTATCATCCTCGATTCCTTCCCGTCCTGTCTTTTGATACCTTGTATCCTTTCTATGAGGGGCACATTATTCTCGGCTATTAGAGGAGCCGGCATGGGAGAGAATCCAGTAGATCAGGGACCAGTTGGAGATCAGCAAGGGGTAGCCCCTCTACCTGGACAGTTTCACATCGAAAACGTTACCGAACATGAGCCAGTTGAGCCGCAGAGGCCAGAGGTTTTCGTACCTCCAGTGGTACCGGTAGTACCAATAACACTAGACATACCGGCACTATTACAGGTTATCAGAGGGTTATTACAAACCCAACAACACCAGACGGCAGCCCAATAGCAACAATAGACCCAGCAGCAAGAACAGAATGTGCTACTGAATCAGAGATTACAACTAGCTCTTGAGAGGAGTGTCAGGAATGACTTGGGAGCATCGGGAAGGTTTTATCGACTTAACCCGAGATACTTTGACGACACGGAGGATGCCATTACGGCGGATGCTTGGCTTCAAGATATTAAGGCCATATTAACCGCAGTAGAGGTTCCAACCGGAGAGAAGGTTGACCAGGGTAGACTGTTACTTCAGGATCTCGCCCGCGACTGGTGGGTATCAGAAGAGGTTAGAATGAGGCGTCATGTTCCTTGGGATAGCTTTAGTACCAGATTCAAGGCCAAGTACTTTGGCGTGGTAGCTCGGTATGAGCTTCAGCAGAGATTTATCTGCCTCAAGCAGGCTGGTAGGAAGGTGGATGGTTATGTAGCGGAGTTCTGCAGGTTTGCTCAGACGATGGTGGCGACAGAGCCAGAGAAGGCTATGAGGTTCTAGCAGGGACTTTACTTAGAGATTATGCAACTGGTCGAGGGGCACGACTACCAGACATTAGATGCAGTATTGACGGCGGCTCGGTGGCACGAGCTTACCCAACAAAGGTTATCAGTAAGGACTGAAGGCCAGAAGAGGTCTCATATGCAGAGTACGGAAGGAGGAGGAGCAATACCTTGAACGTGAGCACCAGCGCCTGGCGTCCGTATTCGTGATGCAGCTCCAGTCACAACAGTTGTGACGGCACCAGTTCGACAGCAGTAACCGAGGCACCAACAAAGTCAGGAGGCACCAATGATTGCACTTATTATGGTAAGGGAGGGGACACTCGAGAAGTGTGTCATTCAGTGAATGGGCAGTGCTTGAGGTGTGGAGGTTTAGACCATCGTATAGCTACGTGTCCACAGATACAGAGGCCAAGAGGGCTAGCTCAATAGTTTTCGGTGTTGCCAGCTCCAGAGGTAGCACTGTATCAAGGGCCAGCACTAGCAGTGAGGCCACTAGCCCAGCGTCTATTACTGACGCAAGCTCAGATGTACCGACAAGCACAACATCAGGTAGGACCACATAAGGCAGGACCGCAGAGGCTGCAGCAGCAGGGCCAGGAAAGGTAGCAGCAGAGAGTCCAGCAGGGGCAGAGGCAAATAGAATTTGGAGTATTAGAGCGGAGGTTGGCCGAAGGCGATCAGATTGTGGATAAGTTTTCAGTATTATTTATTATAATTCCTTGGGTTCTATATTCGAAGAGTGAAGGCGACTTTCTCGTCTCACTCATCTGCTCTCGTATCATGTGATATGTGATATTCATCATGTGACTTGATTACGAGAGTACGTCCTGGGCAGAGTCTCACTCTTGATTAAGTCATTGGTACCGACTTATCTCAAGCGTTGACCCTTGTCCACTTTGGGAGTCAGTGTAGGACCTCGAGGACGAAATCCTACCTAACTGACTTGGGAGGCATATTTTATTCATATGTCTCCGATCACTTTCCTTCTAGGGTATGATTTTTATTTGTGCTTTTACTTAATTGTTCTTGCTTTCGTAATCTGTTCATGTGCCATGTGTTGTTTGATAATTGTGCTTGCTATATGTCATGAGTGTATTTCATGATCTGAGAGCGCGCTCGACTAGGCTTATCGAAATTTCGAGGACGAAATTTTTCTAAGGAGGGTAGAGATGTCACTCCCCGTTCCTGTAATACGTAAATTTTTTATTTTTCCTGTATATGGTATCTGTCACCTGTACCTAGATTGTATGTATCCTGTATTTGCACCTGGCCATGGCATGGAACAGTATCTCATCGCAGAATAGTGTGCCATCCCTTGTCCTTGTTTGGTTGTAGGCGTGGTTCACTATTTCGATGATAGGATTTTTGGACCTTGTTGTGTTTCGGGTTTTATTTATTTAATTAACTTGATTAATTTTTGCATGTAGCATTTAACATGTCAATAGTCATATGGTTAAGAGAAAGCTTAAGATTAGGGTTTCTTTGAGTCAACCCAACCCCTATATATATTCTCTTCCTCTTTCTCTCTCCCCATTCACTCTTTCATTTATTTTCCTCAAGCAAACTTTTAGGCAAGTACATCTTGCACCAAATGGAGAAATTCTTGCATTTTTTATTTCTTATTTTTTCTTTGATATTATTTGACTATATTGTTCATCTCTTTATTCTCTACAAGTTTAGTTCTTGGAGTTTTTAATTTTAATGGCTAGTTTTGTATAGATCTAAGTTTCTAAAACTAGGGTTCTATAGATTTTTATGGTTTTGATCTATCAAACTTGGTTGTTTTCGAAAACTAATGATCCTATGTTGTAGGAAATTTGATTCTACCCAATTTTGACCTTTGAAAAGTTAAAATTTGACTTGTTTTTAGGAAGTTATGGCCAAAACAGTATTTAGATATTTTCTAGTTCATCTGTCCTGGTTCTGGCAGGGACAATAAATAGTACTGCAGGAATGAATAGTGCTGTATGGATGCATAGTGCCGCATGGCTTGCATAGTACCGCAGGCTTGCATATTGTCGCATGGCTTGTATAGTGCCGCATGCTTGCATAGTACTGCATAGATGAATAGTGTCGTAGGCTTGCATAGTGTCGCATAGATAAATAGTACTGCAGGAGGAATAGTGTCGCATGAAATGAATAGTGTCGTAGGCTTGCATAGTGCTGCATAGATGAATAGTGCTGCATGGATGAATAGTACCACAAGAGGAATAGTGCTGTAGGCTTGCATAGTACTACAAGAATAAATAGTGCCACATAGATGAATAGTTCCGCATGGCTTGCCTAGTGCCGCAGGCTTGCATAGTGCCTATTTTGGCTGTTTTTGGCTGTTTTATGCCCTATTTGGCTGATTTGTGGCAAAAATTTCTCCCAACTCCCAACATGAAAGTTGTAGATCTTTATCTTGGCTTCAAGAATCTTCATGTCTCACTTTAACCAAAATTTATATGTGACTTTTATGTCACGAGGAGTCTGTGTGACTTTCTGACTTGACCGTATTCCTGATTTGATTACCTATATACGTGCTGGTACCTATTCTAAGTGTGTATTGAGATACAATATTAGTATGCACTGCGGTGCTATTTAATGAGTGCACTGAGGTGTTACTCTACATGCTATGTGATCATTCGTGTTATACGCCAATACATGTGTACCATCCAGCACAGTCATGGTAATTGGTCAGTAATAGTGTCGTGGTATAATGATTGTTGTTTGATGCATTACACTAAGCATGGATCTAGATTAAGCCGATGTGGATTCATACTTAGGGTACACGTACTATGGTACGACATATAGGAGGATGACTATGTGGCCACGACATGTAATTCCAACATCAAGGTAGGGTTAAGCTAAGCAACTTAAATCGGTAGAAGCATTGGAAGGGAACAGAATCCCGAGATCATGCCATACTAGCCACCCCAGGTCCAGTCCTGACGTGTTGGGTTGGCCGCTACGGATATGGTTTCATCCGCCTATAGTGGATGACTATATTCGACTCCTACGTGCTATGTGTTATATGTTTTAGCACCAGTGGCCATACGGGAGACCAGTGCATAATCAAAGTGCTAAGTGTATATGTATATTATATGGTTTGGCTAGCCCTGCTGGGTTGACACAATCTGAGGATTCCTATAATTTGCATTACTGGAAAATCCAGACAAATCATAGAAAGCCGTAGGATTGATTGGCAGCTTGTAATCTGACTTGTTTGTGATATGTTTTCTTCTGTTAGCAACTGAGAAATATGGACTATCGTGGTGCGTGGTCCAATCCATATCCTTGTTTGGTTGTTGGGTTGGGCTATTGTGCAGTGATAGGCTATGGATCGAAGTCGCGATAAGAAGCCCTTCACCTGCCCGTGGTTATAGGATATATCTTATCTCGGCATGATATTGGCACCGTTTGTCCTTGTTTGGTTGTAAAGGTGTCGTATTGTCTCGATGATATGGTATAAGCCTATAACTCGTGAATCGGGTCTTATTTTACTCATTGGATTTTATCTCACTCTTTTTTGCTCCCTTATGGTACTTGCTATTCGGAGCCTGATCCCGCTGGTTTTGTTTGGCCAGATCTCGTAGAAGCGCCAGAGGATCCAGTCTTCTATCCGAACAATGGTGCACACCAGGAGTATGGGCGCCAGGGACCATGTGTGGGTTTCTTCTTCACTGCTATGATATCTTCTATTTTGTACTTGGAATTTAGCCACCGACACCTGTTTAGCCGGCTGTTCTGGACATTAGTTTCCATTTACATAATTGTATTTAAATCAGACTACAGCTGTCTACGGTTATGTACTATTGACTCTCAGTACTAGCTTATCATTTTGTATAGCTAGGCACATGAATCATTTTGTTGAAGCGTCGGGGACGCCTTACTGCTTTATCTTATATGATCGTTATTTACTGCTTCTTGTTTTGATTGATTGAGACATAGATACTCTGTGAGACCATAGGAGACTTGATTGTAGCATGCACCCCCTAGTCTCTTGACAGCCACGATCACCATATGACGTTTATATACCTCAGATGGAGTAGCTGGCCTAGTCCGTCTCAATATTCCGGTACTGGGGCGTAACATATACAAACTTAGCTTTAAAGAAGTAATCGCATTTGTGTCAATAGGAGTATCCTTGATATCTTCTAAGATCCTGATTGCTTTGAAAATTCAGACTGTACAAATTTCAGCTCGTTCTTAGCACTTTTGTACATGTCTATCATTTTCTTCTGATCGGCCAATAGATGAGAGAAAGTCTCACATAATTCATCAAAAGTAAGTTCTTCATAGAGAGGGTTATTTATTGCCTTAGCATCTGTAGCCATGAAGCATAGAGCTCTGAGAGTTGTCTTCTTCTTCAGAGTCACTAGCCTCGCTTTCACACCAGATACTATTATTTATATAGTTTTTGGTTGTTGACCTTCTCTTGCTTGTTTGATCATGTCTGCTTGTTTGATGTTGTCTGCTTCATTTTCTTATAACAGGGCAATCCTTCTTTATGTGACTTGTTCTTTTGCAACTGAAACAGATCGGTTCTTGATCATCTTTGAAGTCCTTCTTCTTCTTGTTTGACTTCTCGCGTCTGAGGAATCTTCTGAAGTTCCTTGTTATCAGGGCCATTTGCTCGTTGTCCGAGTCGTCTGATTCACTCTCGTCGTCAGAGATTTTTTTGTGATTTGCCTTGAATGCTATTGTCTTCTCTTTTGGATGTTGATCTTCAAAATCCTGAAGGTCCAACTCATGTGTCATGAGCTTTCCAGTCAAGGTTTTAAGATTCATTGTCGAGAGATCATTTTCTTCTATAATGGTCGTTGCTTTTAGATTCCAGCTCTTTGGTAGTCCACGAAGAATCTTTCGAATCTTTTCATGATCGCTGTAATCTTTACCGTTGCTTGGAAATAGGGCTGCCATATCTCAAGGAGTGTTAATTCCGTCGAAAGAAACCCGCTCTGATACTAATTGTAGGAGCATTGACACCTCTAGAGGGGGGTAAATAGAGTGCAGTGAAGAATATTTAACAATTAAAATAATTTAACTCTAAGCATGTGAAGCAATATATATATGAAATGATTGCAAGTAAGTCAGTAAAATCAGGGCAAGAAAGCAATACGCAGAGACAACAGATTTATACTGGTTTTCCTCTGTGAGGACTAGTCCAGTCTCGAGTCTTGACCCGATGTTTGAATCCACTATTTTGAATAGAGATTACACCACGTGTTTTGCACCAAAGAACACGCCAACTTCACCACCGTCGTATTTTTATCCGAAGCCCACGAACAAGCTTCAATACATTTCTGAAGAAAGCTTTTATACACCAAGCTTGTACAACTCGAAAACTCTTACTCGGAAACCACCGACACTTAGAAGAATTGAGTTGACTTGGAGATTTGAAGATTAAAGCTTTGGGAAAAGAATAGGAAGCTTAGAAATAAATAGAGAAGACGAAGATTAAATAAGTGAATAGAAATGAAATTTTCTTCTCTATTTATAGGTTTTTGTAGGACAGAGTTCGGGCAGAACTCAGTACCCTAGTGTTCAAAAATTTAAACGTTTGAGATCCACGAGAATAGGTAAAGCTTCTGACCATGAATGATTTGGTCTAACCGAGTTCGGTCCGAGTTCGGGCAGAACTCTGGCCGAGTTCGGTTAGCCCAATTCCAGGGCCATTTTGGTTTTTGGATCTGGTTTGGTTTATGATCAAAACTAGAATAGGTTTGATTTGGTTCAAGATAGGTTTGGTTTCATGATAGAATCAAGGATATACTTCTAATTGTCAGTGATCCTGATTCACAAATCTTCTATACTCAATAAATAGAAAAATACAGAATAAATATAAAATCTCAGAGATGAAGCAATATGTATTCTTCGTTTCTTTTCATATCGAGATCAAAATTTAAGACACTTATCGAAATCGGTTTGACTATGGCTAAAATGTGCCAACACCATGAACACATGGCAATCATGACTCTATATCGCTATAAACCTGCGTTCGTTGAGATCGACACATCTTGCCAAATTCGAGACATAACCGTCAGGAAATCTCAACTTTGAAATCCAGTTGCATATTATCAATTTATCATCCACACTCAATGTAAATGGTACTGAGGGCTTGGTCCAATTACCATTGGATCTTCGTGTTAGATGCAACACTGGATGCCTGCAAATAATTTTCAAGTCCTTTCTTGCTATAGGATTGTCTTTCATTTTTTTCCTTGATATCTATCATCTTATTAAAGATGTTGTCGAATACTTTTTTGTCAATATGTATGACATCAAGACTGTGTCTTATGAAATTGCCTTTCCAATAAGGTAAGTCCCAAAAGATACTCCGCTTCGTCCAATTATGGATATGTCTGAATCCTTCTAAGTGATGGTCCGATCTCAGATCTTCCATTATAGTTGAAAACTTATCTACCTCTGCCCAAACTACATCTCTTGTCAATCTCAAAGGGGAGGAGATAGTTCATGTTTACTAGCTCTAAAGGCATCTATGCCCCTTCTCCACGGATGCGATGCAGGAAGAATTTACGATGACAATAAAAAAAAGCTTTTCTTCCATTCTGAAGGCGGAATGTCTTACTCTTTTACATACATATCGGACAAGACATAATACCGTGAGTACTCTACCCCGATAATATCCCATATGCTAGAAAATCATTGATGGTCCACATGAGCATCACTCTCATCTGAAAGTTCTGCTCCATCGGTATATTATACGTCCGAACGCCAAACTGCCACAATTGTTTCAACTCATCCACCAACGGCTGCAAGTAGATATCGATATTTTTCTTTGGATTTTTTGGACCGAGTATGATAAGTGTCAAGAACAAGTAAGGAGTCTTCATGCACATCCACGGTGGTAGATTGTAAGGGATCAAAATTACCGGCCAACAAGAGTACTGAGATCCCGACTGTCCGAAAGAAGTGAATCCGTCAGAACATAAAGGTAACCAGACATTCCTAGGCTCCGCAGTAAATCCAGGATGACATCGATCAAAATGCTGTCATACCCGTCCATCGGAATGATGAGATAATTCTTTTTCATCCATCTTCCGTCCTTTGCTATGTCATATCATGTGTTCTGCAGTATTTTCGGACATACACATCCTCTATAGCCTCTTTGTGTTTGACAAAAACTTCATGTATTTGTAGGGGCACAACCTTGTTCGTTCAGATGATTTTTCTTTGCCCCGAATTGGTTTGTACTGGTCCTCGTGACAGAAAATGCATCTATCTTTATCATTATTCTCTTTGTAGTACAACATGCAACCGTTTCAACAACAATCTATCTTTTCATAGCCTAATCCGAGTTTTCTTATCATCATCTCTAACAAACTAAATAATCCGGTCGCAGCATTCCTGCGGTAAGTTAAAATCAGACTTGAGGTTCAATAGTTGCATCACCACGGACAGGACAAAATGAGAATCACAACCTAGGTATAACAGAGTATGGCATGCTTGAACATATCTTAGAACGCTTTTGCATCAGGATTCGAATCCTCTGGATCAAAACTTGGACCAGCCGCATCAAATACCAACTCAAGTGCCAAGCTTCGATGCTGATATTCGAAGTGGTCTCCAAGAGTGGACTCTTCCACCTTCGTATTAAAGGAGGACTGATATTACGGAACCAAATGTTATCCTTGAGCCGTCCACTCGTTGTAGTTCGGTACGAAACCCTTCTTGTATAGGTGCTACCTTACGAGATCTACCTCTTTGAATGATATATTGTAACATTTGACACAATAACACTTTATGAGCCTCCCGTCCATGAAATAAGGTTGATTACTGGCGTAACTTTGAAATTTCTCGACACCCGTCTTGAAATCATCCGTCAAACCAATGTTTCGCTCATGTTGTCGATTGTACATCCACGAACGGTCAACTAAGTATCGACTCATTATTTAAACCAATTCTGCACTACCTACCATATATATTATAAATATAAGTAAAAATTAATTTAGTACCTAATTGTAACAACCAAGGTTAACAGTATCAGTATCAAAATCGGTATCAGATCATTCCTATGAGTATCGATATCGATCGTATCGGATTGTTATCGGCCGTATCTGATTGGTATCGGCCGTATCTGATTGGTATCGACCGTGTCAGATCGGTATTGGCCCACACTGCAAACTATGTTAATAACTGTCACAACTCAAATCCATTTTTCAGGATGTGAGTTTGTGTCCAAGTCCATCCTACGCTGCTGTGTCGATGGTAGAACATTGTCTATAAACTCATAAGTCACATAAGTCTAGAACTAACAATGCAATCTATATCTTATCCACAAAAGTAAAAAAGCTACAACTAACTTAAATGAGTAGTAAATAAATACTGAAGAACTAAATAATGAAGAATAATATTAAAATAAAGTTTCGAGTATCAAGAATTCAAGTCACGTCCAGTGGAGACAAATCCACTACTAGTAGGCAAAATAAAATAGAGACATAAAATAAAATAACTGAGTCCAAACTATGATAAGCATCAACAACTTCATCAGCTTCAGTGGTACCATGGTGCGGCTCATACACCTGCCCGTCTGCACCTGGGTCAACCTCGGCTAAACCTGGAGAGATCACCATGTCACTACCATATTTCTAAAGTGAGGGTATTTTTGACATTTTTGGGGTAATTTAAATTTATTAGAATTTATTTGAATTTATGGGAATTTTTAGGAATTATTTAGGAATTGTTTGGACTAGATTGATTTTTGGCTAGTTTGGACCCATGTAGACCAACCTAGGAGCTAGCCCTAGTTAGTATGAGCTTGGTTAGGATATATGACTCTAGTCTAACCTAGCCTAATCTTTGGTTTGGTCATTAGAACCTAATTAGCAATAGAAATTAGAAAGTCATAAGTCATGGCTTATGATTTAGAGCCCTTAATTAATCAAATCAAACCATAGCCTATGTAACTTGGCCCAAAGCCCAAAAATTAGCAAAACCCTAACCCTACTTGACTTGGCCGACCACCTAAGGCTATTGGGAACCACACCCCTATAAGTACTCTCTTAGTTTAGGGCTAGCCTCTTTAGGAAAGAACAAATTGAGAAGAAAGGTATTTTCCCCAATCTTTAGAAATTCATATAAAATCAATTTTAAATCCTTTCTCCCCCAAACCAATTGCAATAGGACCTAAAACCATTGTTCTTGCTGTTGGTATTGATTGTTTGCAGGAAGGAAACAATTTGTGGGATTTTGGTGGCTTGAGGAAATTATTCCATTTGGGGATTTTTCACCCATTGTTCATCAATAGGTAAAATCGATTCTAATCCATGAAATTCCTGTTGGTTTGCATTTTAGGAATGCCCTAGCCCTAACCTAACAGTAGGATAGGCTAACCCTAGGTTTTGGATCCATTACGTGTCCGTATCGGACACGTATCAGTCGTGTATATAGGGTGTTCGACGAAATGTCCCTAAGAGTTTAATATTGCTGTTTTAAAATTCTATTTGAAGAGGAATGTAGATCTAGGTTTGCTCTTCGATTTTTGTGAAGGGACCATGGTGGTTTTGTGTCTGTGTCGGGTGCAAATCGGGTTGGACACTGCTGTGCACACTGGCTTGAGTTCGGTTCATTCCCCTGCTGCACGAACCCGATTGCTCACTGGACACGGCACTAGAATACGTGATTTTCGCTGGACACGTTGGAGCAGTGTTTGACATGACACTCCCCAAGTGGCATGACCTATGGTGTCGTGTCGGACACGCACGAGTGTGTGCACTAGATTTTGACTGTTTCGTTTCAGTGGGTTTTTAGGTTCTGACACGCTTGATTCAGTCACGACACAGGACACGTCGACCCAAATCAGGGTGACACAAACCTAGGGGGATCCTAAACGAACCACCCTGCAAAGGGACTCGACCCAATTCGTGTCATGTCGTGCACACGACACGCGTGAACACGACACTGTGTACTGGGTTATATTGCATTGGATGTGTTTGGTTCTTGGTTAATTCGTGTTGGACACTTCGTGTCACACTGTGATGGGACACGAACTACATGTATGACACGTGCACACATTGTACTTCATTTACCAACCAATATTAGTTCATTTTAGTTAACTTTTGTACATGATTTCTTCAATACCCAAATTGGGACTGATTCGAGCATGTTCAGTTATTTCCAGATTTTTTTGGGTTAACTTTGACAATGATTTTAATCTATATGAATGCAATTCTCCACATGTTTTACTTCCTAATTTTGTTAATCTATATGTGATCTATTAGATTGTCGAATTTTGGGTGAATTGGCATTGATTTGAGTTCAGAAATGGGATGGAGAAGTTGAAACTGAAACTGAATCCATGTTTTCAGAAAATTTGACAATGTATGGATATTGACTGAAAGTTTGGGCTTTGCCTTATGGCTGAAATCTGAAAAAACAGTGTACTATTGTACACTGATTTTCCTTTGCATTTTCTTATGAACTTTGGGTTGGTGTTCCCTTCAAGGCCTGGGTTTTATTTAGACTAAAATCTGAGTTTAAGTGAAGTGTTAGGACATTGCAATGTGTATAACTGAATTTGGGTGTTTCCCATGTTGAATAAATTTGAGATTGAATAATTGGTTTAGAATAACTTCTGAAATGAGTTTTTGACTGAGTTGGGTTTTACCTTGGCATTAGAACGTGACAGTCCCTTTCCCAGTTTTGAATTTGTGTTTGATTGGGGATTTTTGCATAGAATTGGAAGTTCCTGTTAACCAAAACCATGTCAATTTCTCTAACACACACAGTCATACACACACACCCTTGTTTCACTAACGCCTATCACTATTTGCACACACACATGCTCACTGTTTTCTTACAGTTTTCTCACTGATTTCACATCACTCTCACACCACACACAAAAGTCCACACACACATGTTCACTATCTCACATCACTCTCACTAGTTCACAACACTCTATCATTCATACCCACATGGCACCTCTCTCTCTCACTCTCACTAATACACACACACACATACACTTGAGTATCCCCTCTCTCCTTCCTATGTATATATATAATATATGCATTGTGATATATAAGTTCCTATATATATGAGTGTGTGCTTTTATATACATATATGATATAGTGTATGAGTGATATTGTATAGTGGCTATAGGTTGTGTATTCTAAGTTACATTATAGCCTTGGCAATATATGTATTGTTAGATATAGATAATATCTTGTGTAGATATATGTTATAGGTTGGGTTAGGCATGTTATTGCCTAGTAAACCTAGATATGACTTGTTAGACCTAGAATAGACTAGATTAGACTAGTTTGACTTAGGTTTGACTTGGTTGACCTAGTTTGACTTCTAGGGTTGACCAAAGTTGACCAAGAGTTGACTTTGGTCTAGATTGACCTAGATTCATGTAGAATGCATAGTAGGATTTTATTATTCCATTTCAGACTTGTTGTGACTTGTGCTGTTCTGATTAGGAGCCAGACACCACTCCTCGGACAGTACTTTCCATATTGGACACTCAGATACAGGTGAGTACATTCTCTGATCATTTTATATCCTTCTTAGAACTATTTCCTGCAGTAGATTACTTTACTTGTACTGTCACGTTGGTCACACGGATTGGTACTATATGGATCCCTTCTTGAGATGTTATCCTTAGGGAGCATCGGGTACTCTATGTTCTGTGCGTTTCACTTACATAGCGTATCACTATGCTTCATTGGTTCTTCGATCACTTATGATATATACTCTTATGATCACAGAGTCTTCCTGGAATCTTTATCCCATTTATGGGTCTACTATGTATCACCCTTCAGGGGCTTATCACCTTTCGGAGGCTTACCATCCTTCGGGGGCTTATCACCCTTCGGGGGCCTTACATAGTATCATAACATAACCTGGTTGGATCCTTGTGTACTGATTGGGGGTACGGGGGAGTAGAAATAGACATGTGAATACTATCCAAGTAGTGTAGTATCAAAATCTCTTCCATAGTGTAGCATCAGAATCTCCTATGCCATTTACATGTCTATATTGTACTCTGACTCACTAGTCACATGTTAGCTCTCTATTTATAGTAGATATTTTTATTACAGCTTTCTCTCTCTGTTTACATACTGTACTTCTTTCAGTACTTGTATCTTACTTTACTGCATGATTATATCTTCTAACCTGCTATGAACTGTTGAGATGTACTGTACTCGCTCCTGTCCTGACTGGACCTGTTGAAAATATTATAGAGGACGAGGAGGAGGCTGGTCTGGATACTTACTACGGGGCAGCCTTAGATGACACCTGCGAGCTGGACTCTCAGGAGGATCCAGCTCTAGCTGAGGATATCACCCCGATTGCCTAGACTAGATTAGTTAGGCTTATCTTATTTTATGTAGTCTTGGGACATGTTTTAGCTAGACTTATTCTGAGTTCTGAGCTGTATATATTCTTTCATTCTGTATCTGAGACCATGTACTTCTGGATATTGCTGGGATTATCTTAGACTACTTTTCATCTATTTATTTCCTTGAGTTCTATTTCATATCGTGCTATCTCTTCCTTAGTTGTGATTGAGTTTTACTGCTATGTCACCCCCATTCGGGGAGTATAAACTATTTAGATATATATTGTTAGATGTATATTGACCTAGGACAGCGTTCTACCGTCGATACTGCGGCGTAGGCTGGACGTACCCACGTCTCGTGCCCTTACTCTAGGGTGCGGGTCGTGACACGTTTTTACTGGTGGCCCATGCAGGTCTAGACTAGAAGTGTAGTGGTATTCGAATTAGAGTATCACTATAGCCTGCAGTAGGATATAGGACATTAATTTTAAGGTACTCAATCACTTTAGGAAAAAATTCTTTTATTTGCCATCTAAATCCTTATTGTCATCTGATCCTTTGAATTTTTAACTGTCCGTCTTTGTTATTTCGCTTCTTTCTCAGAAATTGGTACTCTTGTTTGTCTATCTTCAGGATGGTAGAGACTAGATCGCAGCGTGCCATCCATGAGGATGCTATAGAGGGGACTGCTACCTCTCAGCCAGTACAACGATGCCAGAGGACTGTAGCTCCTGCCACCTCAGCTCGTATTGAGACCTCGGCAGCCGCAGCAGGGGGTATACATCCACCGACTCGGAGGCAGGACCCGGTCATTCCAGAGGATCCCTTCCAGCAGTCGCCTCCAGGATACGTGGACGCAGCTCAGATGTTCGCGTATTTCCAGCAGTTCATGGACAGGCAGCAGGCTCGACAGGACAGAGGCATGGAGTTGGCCGTCACGACAGCCGTATCTCGACTAGTGGTGCAGCAGCCGAGGACAACGGGGATCGAGCAGTTTCAGAAGATGAGCCCTAGAGACTTTCTGGGGACAGAGGGGATCCTATATGCCGATGAGTGGATCGAGCATATAGAGGAGATCTTCCGCTTGGCCAGGATTCCAACAGACCTTCAGATCGAGGCCGCAGCTAGCCGGATGCGAGATCTTGCTCGCACCTGGTATCAGTCAGACCCCAGGGTGGGGGTAGCTGGACAGACTTGGAAGCAGTTCAAGGGCTTCTTCAAGAAGAAGTTCTTCCCATGTTCAGCACTCAGAGCCTTGGAGTCGCAGTTCGAGAGCCTAGTCCAGGGGAGTCTATCAGTAGAGGAGTACGCCGGGGAGTTTGGCCGCCTCGGCAGGTTTGTGGAGGGCTTGAGCGAGACGGTGAAGGTCCAGAGGTTCTGGATGGGCCTAGTCAAGGAGGTCAAGTCCTTGACCAAGGGCAACCGGGATGCCACGTTCGAGGAGATCTTGACGGGAGCCTTGTTGGCAGAGGATGATCTTGAGCTTAGGCTCAAGAGGGAGAGAGACCCAGTTGGAGACAGCAGCAGCAGCGGAGGCCAGGCCAAGAGGCCCCACTTTCAGCATCAGCAGCTGAGGCAGTTTCAGCCACAGCCGATTCAGCAGAGGCCAGTCCATCAGCAGCAGCAGCCGAGGCAGCACCAGCAGGGTCAGAGACAGGGTGGTACTTGTACCTACTGCAAGAAGCCTAGGCACGTCTTCAATGAGTGCCCGAAGAGGCTGGGCTAGTGCCTGGTGTGTGGCTCAGCAGACCACCAGATGAGGGAGTACCGCATGGGACGAGCAGCCCAGGGAGCAGCAGTCAGAGCTCCAGCAGGCCAGCAGAGGGGACCAGCCCTGCCGACGTAGCAGCAGAGGTTTGTCCAGCACCAGCAGCAGGCCAAGGGAGGCCAGCAGGGGCGAGCTTTCGCTATGGCAGCTGGAGATGCAGAGGTGATAGGAAAGCTGATTGCAGGTTCGATTCTTCTCGACTCTAGTCCAGCTTTTGCATTATTCGATTCCGGTGCTTCGCATAGCTTCATATCAATATCTTTTGCGATTAGACACGGTATCATAGCTGAATCGTTGCCTAGGACTTATAAGATCACGACCGGGGGTGGCATTATTCTCGTGAGTGATGTTTGTAAGGGTCGGAGAGTAGTTTTGGGAGGCCGTGAGTTGGAGGTGAGCCTGCTCGTAATGCTACTGCCGAACTACGATATAGTACTTAGCATGGATTGGTTGAAAAGGCACCATGCCAGCATTGATTGCAGAGGAGGTAGAGTTCTCTTCAGAGCACCGGGGGAGCCAGAGTTCGAGTACTCCAGACGTCAGGCAGAGCAGAGCAGCGGAGTCTTTTGTGGAGTCTCGGTCGAGGAGCAGATGATTCCACACCCCTTGATAGCAGAGTATATGGATGTTTTCCTAGAGGAGTTATCGGGATTGCCACCAGACAAAGAGATAGAGTTCTCGATAGACTTGGTTCCAGGAGCGGAACCCATCTTTCAGCATGTCGATCGGGTGAACAACAGCGAGCTGGTGGAGCTGAAGAAGCAAGTGGATGAGCTACAGGATAAGGGTCATCCGTTCGAGTTCGTCGCCATAGGGTACACCAGTATTGTTTGTGCCGAAGAAGGATGGGTCAGTACGCATGTGTATTGACTATAGGGCACTCAACAACCTCACGATCAAGAACAAATACCCACTGCCGCGGATCGACGATCTATTTGACCAGTTGAGCGGAGCTCGGGTATTTTCCAAGATTGATCTGAGGTCGAGATATCACCAGGTGAAGGTGAAGAGGGAGGATATTCCCAAGACCGCTTTCAGGATGCGGTACTGGCAGTTCGAGTTTTTGGTTATGCCGTTTGGGCTAACCAATGCACCAGCAGTGTTTATGAACCTTATGAACAAGGTGTTCCACCAGTATCTGGATCAGTTTGTGGTGGTGTTCATTGACGATATCTTGATAAATTCCAAGACCGAGGAGGAGTACGAGGAGCATTTGAGGATAGTGCTGGAGATTCTCATGAAGGAGCAGCTTTACGGGAAGCTCTCCAAATGTGAATTCTTCTTGGATCGGGTGGACTTATTAGGGCATGTGGTGACTAGAGATGGTATCTCAGTTGACCCCAAGAAGATTGTAGCAGTTGAGGCATGGACAGCGCCGACTTCAGTTGCATAGATCATGAGTTTTCTGGGGCTGGCAGGATACTATCGGAGATTCGTGCAGGATTTCTCCCGGGTTACAAAACCGTTGACTCGGTTGACCCGGAAGGATGCTGAGTATGTTTGGTCAGAGGAGTGTCAGGCAGCTTTTGATGTGTTGAAAAAGAGGCTTACGACAGCTCCGATTCTGACGTTGCCTTCAGGATCAGGTGGTTTCACTATTTATAGTGATGCTTCAGGGAAGGGACTGGGTTGCGTCTTGCAGCAGCATGGGAAGGTGATTGTCTATGCTTCCAGGCAATTGCGTCCCCATGAGAAGAACTACCCTACCCACGATCTGGAGCTGGCAGCTGTGATTTTTGCTCTGAAGCTGTGGAAGCATTATCTGTATGGTGAGAGGGTGGAGATCTTTACAGATCATAAGAGTTTAAAGTATGTGTTCACTCAGAAGGAGTTGAACATGAGACAGCGCAGATGGCTAGAGTTGATGAAGGATTTTGACATCCTACTTCAGTATCACCTAGGAAAGGCCAACGTGGTTGCCGATGCCTTGAGTAGGTATCTGACGGCCATGTGTTTGACCATGGATCGGCATTTGCTTGTCGACTTGGAGAGCCTTGGGATTGAGGTGATCATGCCCGGAGTGCAGATGTAGCTATGGGGGATGCAGATTCAGTCAGACTTGGTGGAGAGGATCAAGTCGGCACAGTTTGAGGACATTGCTCTACGGTGTCTCCAGGAGCAGGTTCGAGCAGGATTGCTGGAGGGCGAGTTTTCTCTTGCAGAGGATGGTGCCTTGAGGCACGGTTCCAGATTATGTGTGCCCAGCGGAGATCTCAGAGAGCAGGTTATGCAGGAGGCCCACAGATCTCAGTACTCTATACACCCGGGTGCCAACAAGATGTACCGAGATCTGCGGGAGCATGTTTGGTGGTCAGGGATGAAGCGGGAGATGGCTCGCTTCGTGGCTAGGTGTTTGGTCTGTCAGCAGGTCAAGGCAGAGAGGCAGAGGCCCGGTGGATTGTTGCAGCCGCTGCCTATTCTCGAGTGGAAATGGAAGCATATCACTATGGACTTCGTATCAGGATTGTCACGCACACCAGGAGGGAAAGACGCGATTTGGGTCATCGTTGACAGGTTGACCAAATCGGCCCACTTCTTGTCATTCAAGGTAGGTACGTCTACAGAGAGGCTGGCAGAGATGTATATGCGACAGATAGTCAGGATTCACGGAGTTCTGGTCAGCATCGTCTCAGATCGGGATAGCCGTTTTACTTTCCATTTTTGGAGGAGTCTGCAGACCAGCTTGGGCACTCAGCTCAAGTTTAGTACTGCATACCACCCCCAGACGGACGGACAGTCGGAGCGGACTATTCAGACCCTTGAGGATATGCTGCGGACGTGTGTCCTGGACTTTGGAGTTTCCTGGGAGGATCATCTTCATTTGGTGGAGTTTGCCTACAACAATAGTTTCCAGGCCAGCATTGAGATATCACCTTTCGAGGCTCTATACGGGCGCAGGTGCCGTACACCCTTATCCTGGGATGATGTTGGTGAGCGAGCTTTACTGGGGCCAGAGATGGTTGTTGATGCGGCTGAGAAGGTGAAGCTCA
This sequence comes from Iris pallida, assembly GCA_029216955.1. Taxonomy (NCBI): domain Eukaryota; kingdom Viridiplantae; phylum Streptophyta; class Magnoliopsida; order Asparagales; family Iridaceae; genus Iris; species Iris pallida. Next base: position 8,734,135 of record JANAVB010003398.1, on the reverse strand, counting down.
TCAGGGACAGACTTCGTGTGGCACAGGACAGACATCGGCACTGGGCCGATAGCCACCGGAGGCCCTTGGAGTTTGAGGTACAGATTAGAGTAGGATTAGATTTAGGTTTGTTTGTTTATGATTTTGATCATATTTGTTTATTATTTTAATTGAGACCTTGCTTGTGATTAGGTCGGAGACCAGGTTTTCTTGAGGATATCTCCGACTCGTGGTACGATACATTTTGGTAGGGTCAGGAAGCTTAGCCTGCGCTTTATCGGCCCTTTCGTTATCAGCGGGAGAGTCGGTGACGTTGCATACAGGCTAGACTTGCCGCCTGCACTTGTGGGGGTCCACAATGTATTCCATGTATCCTAGTTGAGACAGTACGTGGTTGACCCTAGCCATATGCTCGATCATTCAGAGATAGAGGTTGGGCCTTCTCTCAGCTATCCAGAGCAGCCAGTAGAGATTCTGGATCGACGGGAGAAGGTTCTGAGGAACCAGGTGATACCCTTGGTACGCGTCGCATGGAGGCATCATTCTCCAGGAGAGTCTACCTGGGAGCGGGAGGATGAGATGTGCGAGCGCTACCCTTATCTTTTTGGACCGTGAGGTATGCTTTCTATCCTTCTCATCAGTTGTATTTCGCCTTTCAATTTCGAGGACGAAATTCTTATAAGGAGGGTAGATTTATAACTAACACATTTCTAGAGTGAGGGTATTTTTGACATTTTGGGGTAATTTAAATTTATTAGAATTTATTTGAATTTATGGGAATTTTTAGGAATTATTTTGGAATTGTTTGGACTAGATTGATTTTTGGCTTGTTTGGACCCATGTAGACCAACCTAGGAGCTAACCCTAGTTAGTATGAGCTTGGTTAGGACATATGACTCTAGTCTAACCTAGCCTAATCTTTGGTTTGGATATTAGAACCTAATTAGCCATAGAAATTAGAAAGTCATAAGTCATGGCTTATGATTTAGAGCCCTTAATTAATCAAATCAAACCATAGCCTATGTAACTTGGCCCAAAGCCCAAAAATTAGCAAAACCCTAACCCTACTTGACTTGGCCGGCCACCTAAGGCTATTGGGAACCACACCCGTATAAGTACTCTCTTAGTTTAGGGCTAGCCTCTTTAGGAAAGAACAAGTTGAGAAGAAAGGTATTTTCCCCAATCTTTAGAAATTCATATAAAATCAATTTTAAATCCTTTCTCCCCCAAACCAATTGCAATAGGACCTAAAATCATTGTTCTTGCTGTTGGTATTGATTGTTTGCAGGAAGGAAACAATTTGTGGGATTTTGGTGGCTTGAGGAAATCATTCCATTTGTGGATTTTTCATCCATTGTTCATCAATAGGTAAAACCGATTCTAATCCATGAAATTCCTATTGATTTGTATTTTAGGAATGCCCTAGCCCTAACCTAACAGTAGGATAGGCTAACCCTAGGTTTTGGATCCATTACGTGTCCGTATCGGACACGTATCAGTCGTGTATATAGGGTATTCGACGAAATGTCCCTAAGAGTTTAATATTGCTGTTTTAAAATTCTATTTGAAGAGGAATGTAGATCTAGGTTTGCTCTTCGATTTTTGTGAAGGGACCATGGTGGTTTTGTGTCTGTGTCGGGTGCAAATCGGGTTGGACACTGCTGTGCACACTGGCTTGAGTTCGGTTCATTCCCCTGCTGCACGAACCCGATTGCTCACTGGACACGGCACTAGAACACGTGATTTTCACTGGACATGTTGGGGCAGTGTCTGACACGACACTCCCCAAGTGGTATGACCTATGGTGTCGTGTCGGACACGCACGAGTGTGTGCACTAGATTTTGACTGTTTCGTTTCAGTGGGTTTTTAGGTTCTGACACGCTTGATTCAGTCACGACACAGGACACGTCGACCCAAATCAGGGTGACACAAACCTAGGGGAACCCTAGGCGAACCACCCTGCAAAGGGACTCGACCCAATTCGTGTCGTGTCGTACACACGACATGCGTGAACACGACACTGTGTACTGGGTTATATTGCATTGGATGTGTTTGGTTCTTGGTTAATTCGTATTGGACACTTCGTGTCACACTGTGATGGGACACGAACTACATGTATGACACGTGCACACATTGTACTTCATTTACCAGCCAATATTAGTTCATTTTAGTTAACCTTTGTACATGATTTCTTCAATACCCAAATTGGGACTGATTCGAGCATGTTCAGTTATTTCCAGATTTTTTTGGGTTAACTTTGACAATGATTTTAATCTATATGAATGCAATTCTCCACATGTTTTACTTCCTAATTTTGTTAATCTATATGTGATCTATTAGATTGTCGAATTTTGGGTGAATTGGCATTGATTTGAGTTCAAAAATGGGATGGGGAAGTTGAAACTGAAACTGAATCCATGTTTTCAGAAAATCTGAGAATATATGGATATTGACTGAAAGTTTGGGCTTTGCCTTATGGCTGAAATCTGGAAAAACAGTGTACTATTGTACACTGATTTTCCTTTGCATTTTCTTATGAACTTTGGGTTGGTGTTCCCTTCAAGGCCTGGGTTTTATTTAGACTAAAATCTGAGTTTAAGTGAAGTGTTAGGACATTACAATGTGTATAACTGAATTTGGGTGTTTCCCATATTGAATAAATCTGAGATTGAATGATTGGTTTAGAATAACTTCTGAAATGAGTTTTTGACTGAGTTGGGTTTTACCTTGGCATTAGAACTTGACAGTCCCTTTCCCAGTTTTGCATTTGTGTTTGATTGGGGATTTTTGCATAGAATTGGAAGTTCCTGTTAACCAAAACCATGTCAATTTCTCTAACACACACACAGTCATACACACACACCCTTGTTTCACTAACACCTATCACTATTTGCACACACACATGCTCACTGTTTTCTTACAGTTTTCTCACTGATTTCACATCACTCTCACACCACACACAAAAGTCCACACACACATGTTCACTACCTCACATCACTCTAACTAGTTCACAACACTCTATCATTCATACCCACATGGCACCTCTCTCTCTCTCACTCTCACTAATACACACACACACATACACTTGAGTGTCCCCTCTCTCCTTCCTATGTATATATACAATATATGCATTGTGATATATAAGTTCCTATATATATGAGTGTGTGCTTTTATATACATATATGATATAGTATATGAGTGATATTGTATAGTGGCTATAGGTTGTGTTTTCTAAGTTACATTATAGCCTAGGCAATATGTGTATTGTTAGATATAGATAATATCTTGTGTAGATATATGTTATAGGTTGGGTTAGGCATGTTATTGCCTAGTAACCTAGATATGACTTGTTAGACCTAGAATAGACTAGATTAGACTAGTTTGACTTAGGTTTGACTTGGTTGACCTAGTTTGACTTCTAGGGTTGACCAAAGTTGATCAAGAGTTGACTTTGGTCTAGATTGACCTAGATTCATGTAGAATGCATAGTAGGTTTTCATTATTCTATTTCGGACTTGTTGTGACTTGTGCTGTTCTGATTAGGAGCCAGACACCACTCCTCGGACAGTACTTTCCATATTGGACACTCAGATACAGGCGAGTACATTCTCTGATCATTTCATATCCTGCTTAGAACTATTTCCTGCAGTAGATTACTTTACTTGTACTGTCACGTTGGTCACACGGATTGGTACTATATGGATCCTTCTTGAGATGTTATCCTTAGGGAGCATCGGGTACTCTATGTTCTGTGCGTTTTACTTACATAGCGTATCACTATGCTTCATTGGTTCTTCGATCACTTGTGACACATACTCTTATGATCACAGAGTCTTCCTGAAATCTTTATCCCATTTATGGGTCTACTATGTATCACCCTTCGGGGGCTTATCACCTTTCGGAGGCTTACCACCCTTCGGGGGCTTATCACCCTTCGGGGGCCTTACATAGTATCATAACATAACCTGGTTGGATCCTTGTGTACTGATTGGGGGTACGGGGGAGTAGAAATAGACATGTGAATACTATCCAAGTAGTGTAGTATCAGAATCTCTTCCATAGTGTAGCATTAGAATCTCCTATGCCATTTACATGTCTATATTGTACTCTGACTCACTAGTCGCATGTTAGCTCTCTATTTATAGTAGATATTACTATTATAGCTTTCTCTTTCTGTTTACATACTGCACTTCTTTCAGTACTTGTATCTTACTTTACTGCATGATTATATCTTCTAACCTGCTATGAACTGTTGAGATGTACTGTACTCGCTCCTGTCCTGACTGGACCTGTTGAAAATATTACAGAGGACGAGGAGGAGGCTGGTCTGGATACTTACTACGGGGCCGCCTTAGATGACACCTGCGAGCTGGACTCTCAGGAGGATCCAGCTCTAGCTGAGGATATCACCCTGATTGCCTAGACTAGATTAGTTAGGCTTATCTTATTTTATGTAGTCTTGGGACATGTTTTAGCTAGACTTATTCTGAGTTCTGAGTTGTATATATTCTTTTATTCTGTATCTGAGACCATGTACTTCTGGATATTGCTGGGATTATCTTAGACTACTTTTTATCTATTTATTTCCTTGAGTTCTATTTCATATCGTGCTATCTCTTCCTTAGTTGTGATTGAGTTTTACTGCTATGTCACCCCCATTCGGGGAGTATAAACTGTTTAGATATATATTGTTAGATGTATGTTGACCTAGGACAGCGTTCTACCGCCGACACTACGGCGTAGGCTGGACGTACCCACGTCTTGTGCCATTACTCTAGGGTGCGGGTCATGACACACTAGGTCCTCATGGGACTAGAAAGATACATAAAAATGTATATCTAACAGTATAACATGCATAAAGAAAACCGAATAGAAACAGAAAAGAACTAAGCAACAACGAAACATGAATATGAGAACAACTACACATAAATGAATGCTGGAAAGGAAACATGAACACATGACAAGAAATCAAACGGATAATCAAACCCTCGCCCCTAGCGTGGACTCGCTGGTTTGAACAAATAACTAGCCCTCGTCCTAGTGTGGACTCGCAGGTTAGTTCAATCAGTCAACCCTTTCCCCTAGTGTGGACTCGCGGGTTAACTCAAATAATCAACCCTCGCCCCTAGTGTAGACTCGTAGGTTAGTTCAAACAAAAATAGGAATAGCAGTTCAGTCATGACGCACTCGTCCTACGATACGACTCAATCAAAGTACAGGTGAGAACAGATCCAATTTGAACTATTATGTCAACCATGAACAAAGACTATATATTGATGAGGCAACTAAACTAGTATAAATAATACGAGAAAACACATGTCAACAATCAACAAAAGAAAATAGATAATAAAATGTCACAAAGGAAAAAGGAATAAGCATGTAAATAAACTGTAAAAAAAGCAAGGTATACTTGCCTACGGTCCTGAGCTGCGAGTACAGTTCAGAGTCCGAGTCCAAAGAGCCTATTATAAATTAATAGAATCAATACACAATTTAAAAGTACAATCAAGCCTATTTATCTATTTGTTGGGTTTCTAGATCATTTCTAACTCTTACTTGTATCCCAACTAGCTTGGTATGGTATTTGTTTCATTATTACCTTACTTGCTATGCGAAAATTAGCATCTGCTTAGATAGGTATCCTAGGACATACATTCCCATTGTAGTCTCTGAATCTTACTTGACACTAACTTCCTACTTGATACCCCTATGGTTCTCATCTACAGTATACCTCTCTTCTTCATCTATGTTTTATCTATTTGTGTTCCTCATTCGTCTAGTCAGTTAGATACATAAAACCTCACCTATCCTAATCGTTGATACCCTTTCCTTATGGTTAGTATTCTGATGCTCAGAGTACTGATTTATTCTGGTCTCATTGGTCTTTCATCATGTGTATAGGCATACAACTCTAGGTAGGCATTACCCCTACATTTGGTTATTGTACCTGTGTCCATGTCCATGTACACAGTGTACCTGCTTGTGTACTATCTATCAAGTCTTGGAGTGGTATTCGATTCCTTAGACTGAACCCACTTAGGTACTGTGGTGCCCATAACTGATTTCAATTGAATACATCTATAACCCATACTTATATTCGAGTCCTACTACCCCCAATACTCTGCTCTGATCTGTACAACTCTGTAACAGATAGGGACTGTCTGTTCCTGAGTTTATCATGATTCCCACATTCAAACCTCCCTGATACTCGAACCCGACTATTGTTACCCCCAATTCCTAACCTTCCTTGCACAATACTGGTGCACAAACTCGTGGCCCAGTACCTACCTATTGGTACTCTATACCCAGGAAACCCCATCCAAACTGTTACATGTTGTGATAACTGAAATTATGTGGACTGGTACACAACAACCTTATCTATTGATGGGTTTTCCTAACTTGAAGCCTACTGTTTCTAACCATTCAACCTATCTCTGTTCATACTCGAACAACTCCTATACCGGGACCCCAATCTGCATATCCTTGCTCAAGTGCAGGCGTTAGAGGCTTACTTGGTCGTTACCTATGCATATGACTGTTCCACATAAGCATCTTACACGCCAATTACTGATACCCCATCTCGAGATAATCTGGTATCTCTCGACACAAGGGTATTTATCCTCAGTGCTCTCTATCCCTCTTCTAAGGCATATCTTGACCTATATAGGATTGACTCCTAAAGGCTAACCTCCATTGTATCATGGGAAGTAGGATAACCCATAGGTATTTCCTGATACGCACTATTGGTACCTAACCGATTTCTTGGACTCTAGTATCATGTCCTATAGGCACACCAATACAACGATAGTTTGCCACACAGATTCTTCGCTTAGAGGACATCCATGTGCACCCCGGATCGCATTACCTTTCCTTCCTATTGGATCCATGCTTTTCCTTGGTATCTACTTGTATGCATATCAGTATCCAGATTTGAGTTGGGGCTGCCACCCAAACACAACCTATACATACACATACTACACTTTTCCTTGTATAGGGACTACCCTATGCTTCTTAGTTCGTAGATTTCCCTTCACCATACTTATTGTACTCCTTCACCTGACTAATCTAGATGAAACCCCCAACTATTCACCCCAATCCTGACAACTGTTTCTGTCTGAATGGTAAGGAGGGTATGTCATGACCCACACCCATTTTTTGGACGCGAGCTCATAAGCAAGCCAGCTACGTATCGAGCGGACTCCAGCCCAACTCGAATAAGTAAACGCTATCACGGCTATGGTATACTGCCAAATCATGGCAAGGCATCACTATATCTTAATCCATAATAAGAAAATAAAACATGAATGAACAATTATGGGTCATGGTCTGCAGCCTATTAGCATATTGTTCGATTAGACTCCAAAAACGATATGAGTCTATAAAATAAGTAGAATATATCCTGGTATGGAATATAAAGCACAAAAGGATAATAAGGAAATATCATAAGCAAATACATGTATCCCTGCAGGTGTAATTACTATCATCATGATCCGCTAACTAACTCCACACAATCAGCTACCTGAAGAGATCATCAGGTCCTCAGGTGACATAGAAAGATACATAAAACATGCCTATCTAACAGTTTAATCATGCATAAGAGTATAAACAAGCTATAAACATAAAACAAGATAGAAACTGACAAGTGCCTACTGACAGGTAACTATGAACACGGATACGGGATCAACTATGTATAAATGAACGGCAAGAAGAATAAGTAAACAAGAGATCAATGGAATACCAAATCCTCGCCCCGAGTGTGGACTCGCAGGTATGAACTAATCACTAACCCTCGCCCCGAGTGTGGACTCGCAGGTTTGTTCACGACAAATACCCTCGCCCCGAGTGTGGACTCGCAGGTGCAAACAGATCAAGACAAACACCCTCGCCTCGAATGTGGACTCGCAGGTGCAAACGGCCAACCCTCGCCCCGATTGTGGACATGTAGGTTGTGGAAACGATACATGAATAGCAGTTCAATTACACATACTTGTGGACACAACCCTATCAAGATACAGGTGACGATACTGTACAACTCAATCATGATGTAGGTAAGGATAACTCTAGTATGGCTATAATGTGAACAAGCCTGGTATAACTACACTATCAAGTCACGAAATACTGATATACAAACAAGACAATAAACTGGTAAGCGCGGTATCATATATAGCTATAGAAACTAAGGTAACTAAAGATAACATACTAAAACAGATGAACTATAAGCATAAAAATGAACTGTAGAGGGACGCAAGGTATCTTGCCTGGAGGTTACACGCAGATCCCACAAAATATAGTCAACTTGTTAGCCGTAAAGTCCAAATCATCATAACTGTCTCCGAAAGCTGAAATAGACATTTCCAATATTCTCAGAATAGTCAAAATAGCTAGGATTGTCTGTCCTTAAGTTTAATTCTGGACACAGAGGCAAAACGGTAATTTTAGGCCAAAACGGTGTCCGCCGTTGGACCCGCTTTGCACCGAAAAATATGTCAGAGTCAATGATCTCTAAAGTCGTCAAACTATATGTCTAAGGATCCGGTTTGATGATACGAACCCAACGGTATGTCCAATTTTGGATTTCGGTGGACCGTACACAAAATTGCCCATTGAATCGGATCGTGGGGCCCGCGAAACGACGATCCGATCAACTATCTCAGAATTGGACCAAACTTGGCGTACATAACCAGAAAAATGATACGGTCCTGTTGGCACAAATTTCGTCTCGATCTGACGAACGTGCACAAAGTAATGGAGAAACTTGTACAGAGGCCGATATGGTGAATTTCGACGGATAAGCATCAAATTCGTCGCACACATGCGACCAATTTGAATTTCGTCAAAGTCCACACGTCCACGAATCCAATACGCACCTTTCGATACTTTCGATTTGCGACCACGTCGCCCGAAATGGCGGGACGTACGTCGTATCAATGAATTTTCTAGTTTTTGAAAACTGTTCTTCGTATTTTTTTCTTGATTTTGGAACTGATATAAAACAGAATATAATCAATTAAGGTAAAAACTAAAAGGATGGTTTCCATCATGGTTAGGTTGTCTACAAACTTGTTCAAATGGATTTCAAAAATCCTAATTGTTCAGTCCATAATTTCCCTTCCAAAACTCGGTTTGGGTTGGGTGTTGTCCTGTTTTCGTTTCTTTGAAAACTGGGTTTTCTCGAGATTTCGACCCCGAATTTCTTGTGATCTGGTCGCCTAGATCAAAAACTATCTCATAGGGGTCGAAGGCCTACATGTTGCGTTTCCAACGCATATTTCGGTTTGGAAAATGACGAAAGGACAAGGGAGAAAACTCACTAAGAAGTCGAGGGCTGGGACTGGTTGCTGCTGCTATTGCCGACTGCTCCTCTGTTTCGCGCACAGCCTGGCCGACCGGCCAGTGGCCCACGACGGCACACGGCGGTCTCAGGTGGGTCGCCCAGGCTCAAACGTCGTCTGGGTGTCGTGGAGCGCGCCTAGGTTTAGGGTTTGTCGCACGCTTTTCTCTCGTTATACATATATATTCGTATATATATGCACTCGGTTTATCGGGGGGGGGCTATGTATGCTGCTCGCTGGGTTGGTTTGCTCGGGCTGGCCTGGGTGGGCTGACCTGGGCTAGCCGGGCGTGGGCCTGATTGTTTTGTTCTTATTAGCATATTTATATTTACATATATATAATTCCTATATATATATGCATATACATTATATATATATATACATTATATATATATATATATATTTTTTTCTTTTATATACATTATATATATATATATATATATATATATATATATATATATATATATATATATATATTATATATATATATATATATATATATATATATATTCACATATACCTATATATTTATCTATACACCCACATATATATCTATATATTCATACACATATACCTGTACACACACACACACACACACACACACACACACACACATATATATACCTATATAACCCTTTATATATATATATATATATATATATATATATATATATATATATATATATATATATATATATATATATATATATATATATATATATATATATCCCCTATGCATACATTCCACTACAACAATAAATATTCACAGCAACAAAATAATATCTATATACATACATATATATCTATATATACTTATATACAATCTCCATAAACCCCAAATAATTCCAATAAAATTTACTTGACAACATAATATAAAATAATAATAAAATAATATTATATAATAATATCCTCAATAACCATAATAATAATAACAAAATTCAATAAACCAATAATGGTGTATATACCATTATGTACAGTCTAGAAATCCTAAAATTGCACAAGAACCTATTTTATACAAATATCATTGAATATCAATTAATAATGATATTTATAATATTTAATTAAGAATACTTAGAAAATATTCACTAGATCATTAAAATGGAATACAACACAATCATACCAAAGTACATCAACACGAATGTCGTTGGACGTACCGCATGACTACATGGGCTTGGGCTTGTTTTGGGTCCAATCTGGACTAGTTCGGTGCAACCGGATTCCCTAAAACTCAATAATATAATTAATAATTAAATAAATCTTCGGTAGGGTTAAGTCGCAACTTGGCCTAGTTTTCCTAGTTAGGACACTCTTATGGCTGGGTCTTCCTTGGCATGGCTAATACACTAGTCAAGGCACACCACTGCACTATCCGTGCCATGATTCTTAGGGTCTGGTACCTCAAAACTCAACCATGGCTAAAGTCATCTACCGTAATAATTAACTGAATAATTATTTATAAAAAAATCTAAAAATCACCATTCAAATCAATTAAATAATAATTTAAAATATTTCAAAAAAATTCTGGGAAGGGAGGCTACAGGGCAGGTACTAGCTAACCCATATTTTAATATCTGCACACAGACTGAACTACCTGGCTTCCCTCGCCCAAGCATTCCAACTCTTACCTAAACACTAGGGGAATATGTACACAGTAATTTTCCCAGTTTCCGATGCCATTATCATCCCTCATGTTTCTTAACCCCAGAGGCTACTACAACTTTCATTTGTTTTCTTAGGCATAATCACAATTACCTATGCTACTATAGATTTGAACTAAGATTCGAAGTAGATGATTAAGTTGCATAGGAAGATGATTACCTGCTCGAGGAATCGACTTCTCACTACCAAAATACAGGCAAATAGCGACTGAAAATTAGCGACGACGTAATCAGTCGCCAATTAGAGACCGACAAGCGACTTACGGGCGACGGATTTTTTCACTTAAATTTTTTTATAAGTTTCGCGACGGATCAGCGACCATTTAGCGACGGAATATGTCAACCGACTGATTAGCGACAGATATATACGTCGCTAAGCTGCTGTAAATATCGAAACGGAAGGATTAATTTTTATTCTAAATTTTTTTCATAAAGGTAGCGACTAATGAAAGAGTACTTAGTGACATTTCCATGTAGCGAGGGCGTAGCGACAGAAAATTTTTGTCGCTAATTTGCTGTGAAAATTCGAAAGTTACTTAAATTTTGAAAATTTCCCAATCTCTCTCACTCTCAAAATCCTTCTCTCTCCTTCCCTCTCCCCCCGCGACCGGCGATCAACCCCCCCCTCCCGACTGTGACACCCTCCAACGCCCTCCCCCACTCCGGCCTCCTCCCTCTTCTCCTCCTCCGATTGAACCCCCTAACCACCCCCTCTTCTCCTCCTCCGTCGAGCCCCCACCTCCGGCTACCACCTCCCTCCGGCGTGCTTGTCACCCTCACTTTTTCCAGTTAGGGGTAAAATAATAATTTTCCATTTTATAATATTTTTCGGAATTTTATTTCTTGAATATTATTATTTAATTATTATAGGAGTCGGGTTCGAATTTCATCGCATTCCGAGTTAATTCGGGACCCTGGTGAATTTCGACTTGAGCTGTAATTAGCATGTTAGCTAACCATGGCCCACCACACTAAAACTTTAGGGTTTAAGAGTTTGGACTAGTCCCCCATGAGTAATTTAGTTTAATTATGATTTTTAATTATTTTTAGCAACTTCCTAAACCTAATTTGGATTATTTTAGCATTAGGCTTAGGGAGGGGCAAACTTGTAATTACAAGTGCCCCTCACCCACCATGCCTTGGCCGGCCATGACTAGCCCCCCCCCCCCCCTTTTCTTCTCCACTAAACAACTCTCTCTCTCTCTCTCTCTTCCAAATTCAATTTCTTATCAAGTTCTTCTTCTTCCTCCAACCATTCCATTTTAGGTATGTTATTAATTCCTAACCTATTACTCTTTAGCATTCATGTCCCACACAATAAATGGAGAGGAGAAGATTCTCTACCATTTGCCCACAAATTTGTAGGTTTTCCCTAGAAAAATAGGTTAAGGATTTATTAGGGTTTAATCCTTTTTGAATGGTATATATATATATATATATATATATATATATATATATATATATATATATATATATATATATATATATATATATATTTTTTTTAATATATATATATATATATATATATATATATATATATATATATATATATATATATATATATATATATATATATATACATGTGTATTTATGTGTGTGAGTGTGTGTATATATTTTGATATGAAATTAGTGTCATGAGGATGAGAGTGGTGAGAATGTGTGTGTGTTGTGTTGTGTGAGGGTGTGTGTGTTTATATATATATATATATATATATATATATAGTATATATATATATATATATATATATATATATATATATATATATATATATATATATATATATATATATGAATATGTATATATATATAGTTATGAGAGTGTATTTATATATATATATATAGATATGAGTGTGTATTTATATATGTATATGGATATGGGTGTGTATGTATGTATATATAGATGTGTGAGTGTTGTGTATTTTTTTTTTTTTTTTATATATATAGATGTGTGAGTGTTGTGTATATTTTGATATGGGTGTGTATGTATGTATATATAGATGTGTGAGTGTTGTGTATATATATATATATATATATATATATATATATATATATATATATATATATATATATATATATATATTAAAAAATATATATATATATATATATATATATATATATTTTTAATATATATATATATATATATATATATATATATATATATATATATATATATATATATATATATATATATATATATATAGACATATATATATAGAGAGTAGGAGGAGGAGAAGTAGGAGGAAGAGGAGATGAAGAAGAAGATGCACAGTAGCAGCAGCAGCAACCTGGCAGCAGCAGCTGCCAAGCAAAACCCCCCTATGGCCTTTAGCCTATAGAAACCCCCCCCCCCCCCCCCTTTATCTATATATATATATATATATATGTATATATAAAGATATATGTATGTATTATATATGGATAGATATGTAGAGAATAGTAGAAGAAGTTTAAGGAATTAGAAGTTAGAAAAGAATTAGAAGTTAGAAGAAAAGATTGGAAGAAGTTAGAAGAATAGGAAGAAGGCTAGAATAGGAAATAGGGAAAAATCGAGTTAGAGGGCGAAACGGAGCTCGGAGTATCGGAATGAGTTGAAACTTGGCGTGGGGCAAGAATACGTGATTTAGATTTTGCGAGTAGGCTCCCGAGTGGAAATCGGGGTTGTAGGACGCCGGTATCGCGCCGTACCATTGCGTATCTTGAAATATTCAAGAAACCGGCAATGGGCCGTAACATGGACTAGATGTCCATTTTACTTAGGTATCTTGGTAGGTAATATATGTATAGGCTAGTACCTTACTATTCTAGGGAGTTCGGGTCAAAATACCAAGCGTAGGTAGGCTAACTTGATAGTTGCCTAAGCTAGAATTTTACCCTTTTTAAGGGTAAAATAGGATATTGGCCTACGGCCAAGATATGAGTTTCGAAGTCCAAGATGGACTTGGATATGGGTTGTAGAGGTTGGTAATAGTTAGAAATAGTCGCCTAGACCTAGTCTTGGCCCCGGTTGACCACGGTTGACTTTTTGGACCGAAAGTCAACTATGGGTCAACACTTTACCTAAATTAGTCCCAATTTTCATTAGACTTGTGTAGTTGACCAAAAGTCAACTATTAGTCACCATTGACCTAGGGTTGACCTAGAGTTGATCAGAGTTGACCAGGGTTGACCAGTTGACCAAAAGTCAACTGTAGGCCAACTCTTGACCCCGTTTGACTTTCTTCGACTTGTTTTCACCCGTGATGACTGGTATGACCTAGAATTGACTTGGTTAGGCTTAGATTGACTTGATATAACTTAATTTGACCTAGATTGACTTAACAGGACTTAGTGTGACTCGGTGAGACCTACTTTGACCTAGATTGCATATCATTCATTGTGAATCATTCCTACACTTGTTTAAACCTAAATTAACTTACAGTATCTCATATTTAGGTCTTCTGATACCGCTCTGAGCATTGATATACCCTACATCTTAGGACAGCAGGCGAGTACATTCACTGATAGTTTTCATTGTCATGATATTTGTTATATCCGATTCAGTCGTAGTGTCTTACTTGATTCTCAGACACGATAGTTCACGGACTAGTATTGTCGGATTCCTGTCATGAGATGTCATTCCTGAATTTTTTGGGATACTAGTACTTGCTTAGTCTTGATTCTCATATTTGTATTGACGCCGATTCCTGAAGAGGACTTGCTCCCCTCTTTGGGAATCTCGCGCCATGACGTGCTATGTCCGGATCCGTATACTATTCGGGGAATAGAGAATATTATAGATAGTGTGATCAATGCCCACCTTGAGTTACTACTTGTATCATAGCTATACCCTCACCTCACGATGGGTATAGCCTGACCTGTGCTACTACTTGCTCCATAGCTTACCATCCCGGCCGGGCCGAGTCCACGTACTTGTAGCCGGTCGGCTGGAAGCCTGATTCTTGACCCATACCGATCACATTAGGCTATAATGTTCGAGGCACATTTTATATTTACTTTTCCTGTCATATATCCTGTTCTGTTCTACATTCAGTAATTTTTCACCATGCATGATATACAGTTACTCACATGCTCTACATGCCTTTACATTGTACCTTGATTGGAGACTAAGTTTTGTTCGGGAGAAGAGTTACAACCTCGGTCCTTGTTTGGTTTAAGGATTGTAACTCGACTTCCGAACGGTTCCCAAGTCTTCATATATCTTTGTCTTGTAGTTTATTATACTATCTCTTATAGAACTTGTCAATTCACATGGAACTGCTGTTAGTGTTTGTACTTGCTGATTTTCCTGACAAGATACCGTTATGATATATTATAGATGATTCTGATGCGGACTGCTCGACCTATTATGGGCTTGAGTTAGATGGAGTAGCCTTGGATCGTGGCTTTATAGTAGAGCCACTAGATTTTGTACTTCCAGAGTAGTGTAGGTTAGCTAGGTTTGACTGGACTGCGATCCAGCTAGCTTTATCAGATTATAGTTCTATATTCTATTTTGATACCCTGTGATATTGTATATATCTGGGCTTGTATTGGACTCTGCACTTATTTACTCTTCATCTATCATATGTCTTTCCTTCTGAGCTATCTACCTTAGTTTTATTCTGTGATTGAGACTGTATTGTTATGTCACCTCCATTCGGAGAGTATATACTGTACAGGTACATTTTAACTGTTAGTGGTAGGTATTTACAGACGTTATATACAGCGTTCTACCACCGATTCTGCGGCGTAAGCTGGACGTACCCACGTGCTTGTGCCCCTCATAAGGGTGCGGGTCGTGACACATTTTTGTGGTGGCCCACGCAGGTCAGTGTCGTAATTAGTGCGATCTCGTAATGGTGCTCGATTTAGAGTACTAATTACGAGCCTGCAATTAGGACGTAGGACCTAGGACATGATAGGAGTTTCTCAATCACACCTAAAAAATTTCTGATCTTTTGATTATCATGATTATTCACCTTATATTAAATTAACTGTTCTTCTTTGATAATCTACTCATGTGCCATATTGATCTCTTTGTTTAATTCGTCTCCAGGATGATGAAGACGCACCCGCAGGCCACTGGATCGAGTAGCTTGCCTGAGAGATCTGATCAGGCTGAGGAGGAGGTTCATGAGATTGTCCCCAGTGATTCTACGATTCCAGAGACCCCGACAGTTGTACAGGGAGGTCTACCACCTCCACCCCAGAGGGTTACGGCCGTTATCCTAGAGATACTGCCACCACCACCGATACCGACGGATACACATCATATGTTCCTTCTCCTTCAGCAGATGATGGAGACACAACGGGCCAGACAGAGGCGTCGCAGCGCCAGTCAGAGGCGTCACACCGTCAGATCGAGATGTTGAGGCAGAGTATGGAGAACTCGTATCAGCTTGTGCTGGCAGCAGTAGAGAGAGTGGCACCGGGTACGGTATAGGGCCCTACTGGCCAGCAGCCATACCAGCAGCAGTCCAGGCCGGAGACAGTATTGGACTTCAGGAAGATGAGCTCCAGGGACTTCACAGGCACGGAGGGCATCCTCTATACAGATGATTGGCTAGAGGATGTGCAGCGGAGCATGGAGCTGGCAGAGCTTCCTAGAGCACTTTGTGTTTCGGCCGCAGCCAGCCGATTCTTTGACATTGTGCTGACATGGTACCGTACGGATCCTCGTGCGTCGGTGAGAGGGCTGACTTGGAAGAACTTTCGAAGGCTCTTCAAGGAGAAGTTCTTTCCGGACATGGCTCTTACAGCATTGGAGGGCCAGTTCGTGGGTCTAGTGCAGGGGAACTCGTCGGTGGACGAGTATGCAGCTGAGTTCTTCCGCCTTAGCAGATTTGCTCCTGATATGATCCAGGATGAGGGGCAGAAGGCTCGTAAGTTCCATAGGGGACTTATTCATACAGTGCGCACCCGCACCTCGGGTCGCCGTGATGCGACGTTCGATCAGATATTGATGGACACGCAGATTGCAGAGGAGGACTTCGGCCTCAAGCCGAAGAGGAACGGAGATACTATGGGGGCGAGTTCCAGTGCGGGACCGGCCAAGCGTCCCCACATTCAGTAGCAGCAGCAGCAGAGGCCGTTTCAGCAGCAGCCTCTGTTGCAGATTCAGCAGGCACCGGCACGTGCCCAGCAGCATCAGGGTCAGGGCCAGAGGCAGACCCAGCAGTGTGCTTTCTACGAAAAGACAAGGCACAGCAGAGACGTATGCCGGAGGAGGTTAGGCGCTTGCCTATTCTGCGGAGGGACCGACCACCAGCTGAAGGGCTGCCCTGCTCGAGCAGCCAACGGAGGCCAGGACAGGGTGCAGCCGGCTAGAGGACCAGCGGTTCAGCAGAAGGTCCTCCACTTCAGACCCAGCAGCAGCATTTTGTCCAGCACCAAAGGGGAGCACCCGCGGGCAGGGTGTTCGCTTTGGCAGCAGAGGAGGAGGCAGAGCCCGTGGGAGATGTTGTAGCAGGTCATGTTCTCCTAGATTCTTTTCCTGCTTTCGCCTTATTTGATTCTGGGGCGACCTATAGTTTTGTGTCTGTTTTTTTTTGCTCTGAGACACAATATTATTGCTGAATATATGGGTAGGACTTGCAAGATTATGACCGGGGGAGGTATTATCCTGGTTAATAATATTTGCAAGGGGCGGAGAGTCACTCTGAGAGGCCGGGACTTGAGTACGTGTCTGCTCGTAATGCCCCTACCGAGGTACGATATAGTACTCGGTATGGATTGCTTGAGCATGCACCATGCTAGCATTGATTGTAGAGGAGGCAGAGTTCTTTTTAGGACGCCGGGTGAGCCAGAGATCAAGTTTGCTCGAGGAGCACCGAAGACGGAGGCTGGATTCTGTGGAGCTTTATTGGCGGGGCAGGATTTGCCACATCCATTGATTGCTGAGTTCTCGGATGTCTTTCCCGAGGAGTTGCCGGGGATGCCGCCAGACAGGGACATTGAGTTCACTATAGACTTGGTGCCGGACGCCGAGCCCATCTTGCAGCATGTCTATAGGGTGAACAACAGCGAGTTGATAGAGCTGAAGAAGCAAGTCGACGAGCTGCATGACAAGGGGTTCATCAGATCCAGTTCTTCGTCCTGGGGAGCGCCAGTCCTGTTTGTGCCGAAGAAGGATGGTACATCCCGCATGTGCATTGATTACCGGGCGCTCAACAACCTCACTATCAAGAATAGGTACCCTTTGTCGAAGATCGACGACTTGGTCGATCAGCTGAGTGGGGCAAAGGTCTTTTCGAAGATAGATTTGAGGTCCGGGTATCACCAACTGAAGGTGAGACGGGATGACATTCCCAAGACGGCATTTCGGACTCGGTACGGCCAGTACGAGTTTACAGTGATGCCATTTGGGTTGACCAATGCTCCCGCGGTATTCATGAACTTGATGAACAAGGTATTCCATCAGTACCTTGACAAGTTTGTGGTGGTCTTTATAGACGATATCTTGATCTATTCGAAGACGTAGGAGGAGCATGTGGATCACTTGAGAGTTGTGTTAGAGACTCTGAGGAGGGAGCAACTCTACGGGAAGCTTTCGAAGTATGAGTTCTTCTTAGACCAGGTGGAGTTCCTAGGTCATGTTGTGACCGAGCACGGGATTTCAGTAGACTAGAGGAAGATTTCGGCAGTGGAGTCTTGGTCTACGCCCAGTTTAGTTGCCGAGGTTCGGAGCTTTTTGGGTTTGGCTGGCTATTACCGGAAGTTCGTCCAGGACTTCTCGCGAATTGTAGAGCCGATGACTAGACTCACCAGGAAGGACGTAGAGTTCGTCTGGACTGATGAGTGTCAGGCTGCTTTCGATGAGCTGAAGAGGAGGTTGACTTCAGCTCCGATCCTGACTTTGCCATCTGGGTCAGGAGGGTTCTCGATCTTCAGCGATGCTTCCGGGAAGGGTTTAGGGTGTGTTCTTCAGCAGCACGGAAAGGTGATTGCCTATGCATCCAGGCAGTTGCATCCTCATGAGAAGAACTATCATACTCATGATCTGGAGTTGGCCGCGGTTATATTTGCTTTGAAGTTATGGAAGCATTACCTGTACGGAGTTGAACATGCGGCAGAGGCGGTGGTTAGAGCTGATGAAGGACTTCGATATATCCTTGCAGTACCATCCGAGGAAGGCCAACGTAGTTGCAGATGCCTTGAGCAGGTATCCAGTTGCTATGTTCTTGACGACAGATCGTCACTCGTTGGCCGACCTGGATAGTTTGGGTATCGAGGTCATCATTCCGGGCGTAGAGATCCAGATGTGGGGTTTGCAGATTCAGTCTGAGCTGATGGATAAAGTCAGGCCAGCGCAGTATGATGATGTTGCCCTGAGGAGCATCAGGGAGCAGGTGAGGATGGACTTGCTTGACGATTTCTCTGTAGCCGAAGACGGGTCATTGCGGCACGGTACTAGGCTGTGCATTTCGCGTGGAGAGCTTCGGAAGGAGGTTCTTCAGGAGGCGCATCGCACTCAGTATTCTATGCATCCTGGAGCCAACTAGATGTATAGGGACCTGAGAGAGCATGTATGGTGGTATGGCATGAAGCGCGAGGTAGCTCAGTTTGTATCTCGTTGTCTTGTGTGCCAGCAGGTGAAAGCCGAGAGACAGAGACCAGGTGGATTGCTACAGCCGCTACTCATTCCCGAGTGGAAGTGGGAGCACATCACCATGGACTTTGTATCTGGACTTCCACGGTCGCCAGGAGGGAAGGACGCGGTTTGGGTCATAGTTGATAGATTGACCAAATCGGTCCACTTTTTGCCTTTCAAAGTGGGTTTGTCTACGGAGAGGCTGGCTGAGCTGTATGTTCGTCAGATCGTGAGATTGCACGGAGTTCCGGTGAGCATAGTTTCAGATCGGGATAGCCGATTCACTTCCCACTTCTGGAGGAGTTTGCAGGCTAGCTTGGGCACCTCGCTCAAGTTTAGTACTGCTTATCATCCTCAGATAGACGGGCAGTCGGAGAGGACCATCCTGACCTTGGAGGATATGCTTCGCACATGTGTGCTAGATCTCGGAGGTTCTTGGGAGGACCATCTTCACCTGGTAGAGTTTGCTTACAACAACAGCTACCAGGCCAGTATAGAGATGTCACCATTTGAGGCTCTATATGGACGGAGATGCCGTACTCCCTTGTCTTGGGACGATGTTGGCGAGCGGGAGCTTCTTGGGCCGGAGATGGTTATGGATGCGACCGAGAAGGTCAGATTGATTAGAGACAGACTTCGGGTGGCTCAGGATAGGCAGCGGCATTGGGCCGATAGTCACCGGAGACCGTTAGAGTTCGAGGTTAGTTTCAGTTCTTGTCGTGTTTGTTGTGATTGTTTGTTAGTTCTGTGTTGAGTTTTTGTCTTGTGTCTAGGTTGGTGACATGGTATTTCTGAGGATATCCCCGACACGTGACACTATTCGCTTTGTCGGCGGTGGGAAGCTCAGTCCGTGCTACATCGGACCTTTCACCATCTTAGAGAGGATCGGTGCAGTAGCCTACCGACTGGACTTGCCTAACAGGCTCGAGGGAGTGCACAACGTATTTCATGTATCTCAGCTGAGGCGGTACGTGGCAGATCCTAGCCATGTATTGGACCATTCAGCGATACAGGTGGGACCTACTCTCAGCTATCCAGAACAGCCGGTGGAGATTCTGGATCGCAGGGAGAAGGTGCTCCGGAACCAGGTCATACCCTTGGTTCGGGTTGCATGGAGATATCACTCTCCAGGTGAGTCTACCTGGGAGAGGGAGGACGACATGCGGGAGCGTTTCCCTTATCTTTTCGCGCCCTGAGGTATAAATCTATTTCTTTTGATTTCTGTTTGTGATTTCCTGTGCTTGTGTCTTCAATTTCGAGGACGAAATTTTTTTAAGGTGGATAGACTTGTCACCCTCACTTTTCCCAGTTAGGGGTAAAATGGTAATTTTCTATTTTATAATATTTTTGGGAATTTTATTTCATGAATATTATTATTTAATTATTATAGGAGTCGGGTTCGAATTTCATCGTATTCCGAGTTAATTCAGGAACCCGGT